>JADLZN010008665.1:0-323988 GCA_018155175.1 Sinocyclocheilus anophthalmus | reverse complement strand
GGGAAGATGTGAATACTTGGCTGAGAGGCATGACAGACAGCCTCCCCCCCAAGACATTTGAACTGTTATTATTTTCAATAATAATCCTAATCCTGAGAAGATACCTGACACAAGATTCAAGCCAGAACAAAAACCACGAGGAGCTAGTCAAAATCACAAGCTCCCTAAGCTACGCCTTCACAACCAAGCTGAAACTGAGCAACAAGCACATCACCCACCTTCAAGAGAAGCTGACACGTGCTCAACGCCGCATAAACAAGCTGGAAGTGAAAGTTCAAGATCAACACAAAGCACCCAACGAGAGGGAGCAGGAAACACCGGAACAAGTTATGAAACTCCAAGCAGCCCTGGCAGCAGCGCAGCTCGACCAACAACATTCAAATGCTGTCCAGAAAGACCTGGTAAACAGACTCCAGTATGCCGAACAGCTACTGGAGAAAGCCAAGAATCACATCAGAGACAAGGATGTTGAAATCAGTACCCTGAAAGACCACTTTGAAAGGTATAGAACTGAAATGGACAATCTGACCTAACAACTAGACGATACCAACAATGAGCTCTTCATGGTCAGAAAAGAACTCAAAGATGATTATGAGCTGAAACAAGAGCCAAGAAAATAGAAGCATCTCTCAGCCTCACCACTGATGAGCAGAGCAGAGTCCCATATCCAAGAACCGGCCTATGACGAAAGAGGCCGCCGAAGTCCACAACCAAACCGTCACTGCCTTCGCCACACAAAGCCTTCCTCCTGCCCACGAAAGAATAACCTCCCATCGAAGCAACCTTGTGATCTGCACAGGATGGACCATCACAGACTCAACAAGCTGTCTAAAAAAACAGATGCAGCAGTTCCAAAAAACCCAAACTCTGCATATGGCCCGACTCCAGCCTACCTGCAAGATATCGCGTTTATCTGAAATGAACCTGTCGTGTGACTGACAGAGACATTTTTATACCTCCTAAGAGAGCCACATCAAGGTCCTGATGTACTAAACTTCCTATATCGCAGTCCCAGTCAAACAAAGTCACGGCTAACCAGCTAACTCGTTAGGTCCTTATTAAAAGAAGTTTACTAGCAGAACCCTGAAAAAAAAAAAAAAATCCTGAACTTGGACTGTTAACTGCTTTGGAGATCCAGCAAGGTCGACCAGAGGTTTTTCATTTCCACAATCTTACTACACTACACACTTGAAAAAAGACACTCCGACAGCCTACTTTTGGTGCACCCACGAACGAACGCTGACCTTGAAGAGGATGTGAACTTCAAAAGCCTCTTCCTAAGAACCCTGCACCCTGGAGTCAGCCATCATCTAGGCGTCATGGCCTGTCCACGCTCCCTGAACATCCAACAGTTGCGTGGCCTAACACAGAAGGCCTACAACAAGCAGAAGATGGCCTCAAAGAAAAGTAACAAAACATCCACACTCTTGAACTCCGTCACCAAAGACTCAAGCGTTGCACTGGATGACACCCAGTGGCATCACGACACCAGATACTTCCATCAAGAGCTCAGAGAACGTGACCCCCATGTCCACGACAGCTTTCAGCCCAGCTGCTGGAAAAATCCATGGGAACAGCCACGCTTTTCAAGAAACCCAAAAGATAGGAACAACGGGAAACCTAACCAGACATCCAAAGGTAAACGCCTGACTCATCCAAGAGCAACTCGACAACAAAACCCACCTCAGCACCACACAGACATGCACAGTGCTGAGTATGCACAAGAACAAGACAGCTTACCATCAGAAGACATGGAACAAGTCATGAGACAAATTAAAGATTTCCTTCAGGGAAAGCTGAACATGGATGACCACAAAGTAGAGTCATGCTCGCTGTGACCAGCGACAGAACAGAAGGCCGGTGATCACCTGGTACACCACAACAGAGATGACAAGCACCTGTTCAACAACAACCCAGAACGAGCAAGTCTCTCACGGACAACTGTTGATGAAACTCTGAGGTACAAAAGAACATCACCTCAGTCACCCATCACTCAATAACAAACTGTCAAATCAACTCCAAGAACCACATACCTGTCTGTGCAACAGCAACCACCCAAGCCCAGAAGGTCAGAAAGTCTGCCACAACCAGCAGGCATCACAAGAGAAATGCAACATAGGAGTCAAAGTTTGCACCCCAGCTTCACACAGCCATGCCAAACTACCTCCAACTGTCTGCTAAAGAACTTCCCCCTTCCCCATGCCTTGTTGGACTGACCCGCCCCCCCCATTTATTGGACAACGCAAAAGCCACGCCCCACCAAGCCAAGATGCATAGAGCCCGTCTTCACCTGACATACAAAGCAAACAGGGGGAGACAACACAGGATGAATCACAGATCTTGACCCACATACACTACACCATTACCCACACACGGACCAAACATTACCTACAATTACCTACCCCCAGAGGTAAACCACATCTAAGGCTACTACTGATACCACATTCACTAAACATTTCCTTCCCACAAGTTATAATTGCCAAATTTTAATTTTTAGCGTAACATACAGGTACAATATTTCCCTCCATGAAGAAATATCAACGGCCATCCTCACAATAGGTAAAACACCTGACACTAATTTAAGGTACATGACACACTAGCTGCACACGACATCTTAGCTCAACATTAGTTGTAAGCCATGCTAGGAAAATCCACTGCAGCTTAGGTTTGTTTGTTCTTCTTTTACCTATACTGATTCCTTCCTCTCTTTCCTTAGTAGGTGTAACACCTAGACACCCTGCAAGGGTCAGAGGTCTGATATTAGGATTGACTCACCATACCTAATATCCGCCAGTAATTCTAAACTGAATGGAAGCCAGAGAGCTCCACGCACCTTAGGTCAGTTCATTTTACATTTCATGATGTCACCAGAAACTAAAGGTGAACATTTTTAAATTAAGACAACTTAGAGGAAACAAGCTAATTTAATCACAAAATTTGATCGAAGAATCAATGTACTGAACCAAATTAGAACAATTTCCAGATGGAATTAAAATATATTTCAATTTACTAAACTATTTTGACTAATTGAACTTTACCACCTGTACCTAAATAACCTGTTGCCTGCACCAGTACAGTAGCTGTCATGGAGGTGTCTTGTTGTTTGCTGTGTTTGTCTGCTCCTTCTGCCTTTGTTTCTCCAGCGCTCGCCGATGTCTTCAACACAACACATCGCCGATCGAAGGGGGGTCATTTAGGGATATCAGTATGTAGGATATCAGACTGAATCAGACAATCTAAGTTTTGGTCAAAACCGAGTTGAGGCACGATGAGTCACAAAAATTCCACAGAGGCCCAATACAACAGGATGCTCATAAATCAGACCCTAACCAGTCTGAAGCAAGCCTAACCTAATACCGGACCTGTCCACAGACAGGTTTTCACATTAACACAAACGAACACATTGCAAGTTCAAGGATTGTAAAATTTTTGGGGGCAAGTTTATCAAGAATAAAAATGTTCAAAAGAATGACCGCATGACTATCACAACGACGAGATTACATAAGTCACACAAGCTCCTCGTAAATGACTTTCCCCCTTCCCCCCTTCCCCCACTTAACGACAAGACCAAGAGACTAAAATTCCTGTCAGACATTTTATCTCTGTCTTCAGTCATTTCACAGAATGGCCCGGAAACTGCCCTTTTCCATGTCACCTAACATGACACTGAAGGACTGTTGACAAGCTAAATAATTGCTATGCATAACTCCCATATTTATGTCTCTACCCCACATTTTTAAAACCATCGATGTTTTCAAATCCGTTATTGTGTAGGTATGTTCATAAACTATTGAAGAGTATCTTCAGGGGTCATTTCGCTTTGGTAGTATGTTTGAGTTTGAATTTTTCATGCTTGAAAACGTTTCTCCCAGTCATTCTGGTCAAAATGTATCATACCGTCGTGAAGACATCAGGGTCCAAAATCATACTCTACGCAGAGCGGGAAAAACGCAGGTCATGTTAATGATGAGATAACAGTTGATTTATGAATGGGAAGGAGAAACATTGCAACCCCCCCGAGCTACAATTGGTCGAGACACCATTTGGTGTGTGTTAAACAGCCTGGTTTAAATACTGGAAACACCATCAAACTTGGCTTTTTGCTTTTTTTTGTCTTTTGCCTTTTGCCTTTTTGCGGTTCTGACTTTTTGTGTCTAGCTTTTAGCGATGCGGCTTTTAGCTTTTCACTCCTATTCATGCTTCTTTAGTTTGAGCGTGCTCTGCCTTACACGCCAGCAGCTCCTCTAAAACCATGAGGAGAAACAACACCTGGCCTCGTCAAACTTTACATATATTTCTATTTCTTTAGTTTGTTTTATTTTACGTTGAGAGTTTCGTGTTCTGAGTTAAGCCTAACGCCGCATCTTCCAGAAGATGCTGTCTCCCTTACACCCTTCAACTGCAGACCACGAGAGCTCCACAGCTCCGCGTCGCTAGCCAACGCCCAATCACTGGCTTCCCCAGACTGAACCTCCAGCCAATCAGCAACTTCGGGAAACCCCTTTCGGCAACCAGACAAAGAAGGAAACCCCGCAACACAGGAAAGCAAGTACCTCCAGATTCTAAAAACTGAACTGGTGCAGTTAATCTGAATTTTAACCTCATTGAGGAACTCAATTCGAGGTTTAATTAAGTGATTGATGGTTGTTCATATCTATACAATGGCACATATTGCTGTAAACTTTGGATTTCACATTTTCATTCTCTTTAATTATTTCCTCTCTCTCTCTCTTTCTGAAAACTTGTGTGAATGCGTGTGTTTATGTGTTAGATTAGTTTGTCTTAGATTTATCCAATAAAGCCTTTTTTATATTGAAAAGAGAAGTATCTTGTTTTTTGTGCTCACAAGTTAATGTCTTAATCTGCCGACCTTGTTACCGTGCTAATTAATAATGTTTTCACTATATTTTGTATATAAATATCCATTGCAGAATTGATATCATACGGCTCGTTCACTGAATCGCTGGCCGTCTCGGTGATCAGCCGTAAAACAGTGATTCTGTCCAACTTCCCTTGCTATTACTGTGGAGGTGTCCCTTTAAACAATCTTAAATGCATTTTCCCTTTGCTAAATTGACCTGTTTCCCTTACAGACGTGTGGATCCATCTGCAGGCTTTATTAAGAGCTGTGGTCATAACAGGCAGGGTCAACAATGGCAAACAGGTATATGGCGGGCAAAACACATGAATAGTCCTAGGGCTAGCGTAGGTCACCGATAAACAGACAGAATCACAGGGGCGAGACGAGAGGGAAAAATCCAGGAAAACGGGCAACATCAGAACTGCGAAAACAGGCAAGTCAAGGCAAAACATGAAAACAAGAGACTAGGAAAATGGGGACCGGGCCTAAACATACTCGCAGGGAGATGGCGTTTGAGTGGGTGTGCGGTATATATTGAGTAGGGTGATAAGAAACAGCTGTGTGCATGGAGTGCAATCATGTGCAAGTGTGCAAACCTGCAATAATGATGGTAAATATGTATTCCCGGGGTGGCTATGCAACAGTTTTTTGGTTGTGCGAGAGTCAATGTAAAGGAAAGGGTGACCTCTTGTGGTGAATAAACGGAAGTCCATGGATCGAATTCGTGACAATAGGGATGTAACGGTAGGTATTGAAAAATTTTTCTTATAAATCTTTCACGATTATAGTGACTCAAAATGATCACGTTATTATAGTATTAAATCACGGTATTGGTTAAAATGTGCTGAGAACTTTCAAAAGTACTACTTTACCACAAAGACAAATCAATTTAACTTAATAAGTTTAAAAAACTAAGTTTAACAAGTGAAAAATCAACAAAGCCACAAATAAAAGGATTTTGTTTGCGTAACTAAAACATAACATTTGCCCGTGATGGCCTGAAATGTAAATGGACAACCATGAGCAACGTTTATCCAAATAGATGTTCAAAATATCTAATAGTAATGTCCAATAAAGCTTTTGAAAAAGTTTCATAAATTGAAACCTACATTTCAGGCTTTTTTAAATAATAACAGAAAAGTCAAATGACATTGGATTAAAAATATTTATATGGTATCATACTATCTGTTCCGTAAATAATACTAGATCCAATTTTGGTTTTAAAAAAAAATGTTTAGAATCCGAGATCAGCTTTTTTTTTGGTCAGCACCAGGGGTCAAATGACAGCAGGGGCATGCTAATTAATTCGGGCGGGAAATATTCGGTCCATTTTTTGATCTACACACCTTTCACTTTTTTAAGACTAAAACAAAAGATGGACTCATTATTATTTTTAATTAAAAAGCACAACAACAATAAAAAAGTAAGATACAATGACAAACAAGCTTATAAAACGTTTATTAACAAAAAAGAATAAGACGAGACATTGGAATACACCACATGCTGTATTATATACCAACTAACAAATTACAGAACGTTTAGCAAACACTGAAGAATCAAATAAAAAAATAAAAGAGAGCCTCCGTAGCATAACGTGAGGTAAACAGCAAAGCTTTTCAAAATGAAAACAAAAAGAACATGAAAACTAAAACAGTGCTTTCATGTTTTTTGTGTCCCACAAGAATACCACATTTCCCTTTGGTTTAAGATGCGTGTCTTTTTACCTTTACTGGTTATCATGACACCATACCATCGTTTTCCTCCTCAATATTCCGCGTCATTTTTTTTGTTTTGCTTGCACTCAGCTTCGTCTCTTCCGATCTCCCTGACGCCGCAGTATAAACCCCATGCTCTAACACTCGAGCGCTGCGCAGGCTCAAACGAGTCGCGCGGGTTTTCCGTTCTGCCCTTTGGCTTTCCAGTTTTTGTTTGCCTTTGATATGTATTCTCACATGCACAGAAAATGCAGTTCTTATTGATTAAAACAATGCGTGGTGGCGCCAGTGCGACCGCACCCAACATTTCGGGAGGTCGCACTGGCATAAAAAATGAATAGCAAATAGCCCGTTTTTGTGGTCCACGCCATGGAGCCCTGTGCTGGACAGTGTTTATTTATCCTCAGTTGTTCAAATCGCGCTAATCGAATACGGTTATAGTGATAGTTAAAATATGAAATGGTAATACTAACCATCGGGAATTTTATCATTATTTATCGTCAAACCGGTAATCGTTAAAAGGGATTAGTGTCCAAAACCTTTTGATAACTTATATATTTGGGTAACACTTTCCAATAAGATCCCATTTGTTAACATAAGTTAATTTATTAGCTAACATGAACTAACATGGGCAATACACACATATAATACACATACATACATACATATACAGTATTATATATATATATATATATATATATATAGATATATATATAGCCCATGTAACCTTTATTATATATATATTATACAGTATATATAAAAGTATATATATATAGATAATAATATATATGTATTATAATGTATTATAATATATATATGTGTTATATAATATACCCGTGCTGGCAAAAAAAGAAATGAAAAATTGAATTTGAGGTTTTCACGAAAAAGAGTTTATTAAGCCCTCTTCTAGTGATCCCAATGCTTCAAATAGTAATTAAACATCTAAAATTATCTTTATTTGTACGTTTTCTGAGAGGAGTAACTTTTTCTCTTTCTTTTCTGCTCACCTTTCCTGGCCCGCCTGCTCGACTGCTAGCGGCTGTCTTGCTGCTTCTCTCCTTTTCACCACAAGTTTGTAGGATAAATCCGTTGAAAAGTGCAGCATTTTCGAGCCTGTATCCAAAAATATCCCTAAGCGAATTCTGTATGACATGAATCTGAACCAGTAAAATATGATTTTCAAACCTGATTAAAACAAAACGTTTGCCTCTCAGAGAGCGCGCGATCTCCCTATAAAGTACATTATTGCTAAATATGTCTTGGCGAGATTCACATAATCTGTTGTCTTACATGAACGTTTAGTTAATGGTTAGGGAAAAATCTGATGTGTAACATTATATTAGATCCATGCATTACAGTAGGTCAAAATATTGATCTGTCTCGATGTTAATCAAACATTAAAATAAAAGACGGAATAATTCGCTACTCTTGATTAAACTACAGTTTATTTGCATCTTTTTATCTTATTTTTAATAACAAAGATAAAAAAACAGCTATATTGTGATTGATAATATAGTAATTATTATTAAGAAAATAATTGGAGGAAAATATGCAACGTTGCTTGGTGATATTGCTTTGGAATCTTTCGAAACTTAACTCGATTTTTCTCAAAATCAACTCTGCTGACTCAAGTTATATATCATTTTGAAGGTATTTTAATGTAGGATGTGAAAAAGAAGAGAACTCATTTTTGAAAATGTGCTCAGTCTGACTCATTTTGCCAGCACGGTCACACACACACACCACACACACACACACATAATATATAGATATAAATGAACTTAAACTTGGATTAACATGCTGTAGAGGTAATGTTAGTTTATATTTACTAGTTAAAAATGTTAACAAATGAGACCTTGTTGTAAAGTGTTACCAAAACTTTTAATGATCTACACACATTCAAATCAACAATTTCTAATGTAACATTTCTCTAAAAAATTCAATATTCCCTTATATATAGCTATATATATGTACTTTATTTTAAGGTCCAATTTTCACTCTTAACAACCCATTGACTATGACTTTTGCCTTAATAAACTCCTAATTTACTACTCATTAATAGTTAGGTAGTTGTTACGTTTAGATATTGGGTAGGATTCGGGATGTAGAATATATTCATGTAGAATAAATGCTTTATAATTACTAATAAAAGGTCAATATGTTAATAATAGGCATTCTAATAAGCAACTACTTTCAGAGTGAGACTGTGTCTCTATACTCAAGTGTTACTCTTTTTTTTTTTTTTTTTTTAATTTCCTTCATGGCTGCATCAAGTCATTAATTTTTTCCAATAAGTAAATTAAACTTCACAGTTTTGTATGATTTTGAAATTAGTTGTTGCTTTGAATCAAATGTGAATGTAAGGGTATTTTTTTCTCTCTCTCTGGTTGGCTTGATTCATAACTCTTTATTTAATAATTGTTCAAAACATTTCTGGAACCGAGGTCACTGAGGAAGTGAGTGGTCAATGAGAGTCATGCCTTTGTGCATTTCAGGTGATAATCTGGGATTCTGTGGCGATCCAGGAATTCCTCCTCACGGTTCTCGTCTTGGGGAGGAGTTCAGGCATAAAAGCCTCCTAAGGTTCACGTGCGAAGCGGGCTACACGCTGATCGGATCTTCCGAGCGCACCTGTCTGCAGAACGGGTCCTGGAGCGGAACCCAGCCTGTGTGTGAAGGTGAGGGTCACAGATACATGTGGAGAGACACCCAGGGCGAAATTCACCAGGATGTGGCTTTGCACTTGAGCTTAATTTGATCAGAAAGGCAAATTGTGATCCAGTAAAGGCAATGACCTAATGAGTAAAATGTATGCTTGAGAGACTAGAGGTTTTTAGTTTGTGCTATATATTTATAAAGGTTTAAATGTATTCTTAGAAACTAAAGTCGGCTCAAATTACAACGTGTTCTCTTTGTTTCTGAACCTCACCTAACCTGCTGTGCTCACTTTTTCCTGAATTGTACACTGCAATTATTGTAAAATTGATCTTTTGATGCTAACCGGCCTAAAATCGGTAATTGCGAGTTAACTCAATGACTCTGGTTAGTGGAACCACACAAAAGGCCCTGTCATTAAGCATGGTGTCTAATGATACATTACTTTAATAAGGATTTGTGAATAGCTCACTCTAGCTAACTGCTAATGGAAAAACAGGACGTTTTGACATGATTCAGAGTCTGAGCAAAGGTTTTTTAGTTTTTTTTAATTGTTACTGAGATCCCACTTTATATTAAGTGGCCCTAATACCTGTGTACTTGCATAGTAACTAGATGTGAATGTAGTATGTAACCACAGTGTAATACACATTGGTACATAGTATCTAGAGCTGTAATATTTCTGTAACTACACACGTAACAACGCTCTGAATGTGTTGTGTAAGTACAAATGTGTAACAGGACATATATAACTACATTTTGTAACAACACTATGTATAAGAGTAATTGGAATAATTTGATCCAGGGGGTGGAGATGGGTAGGTTTAATACCAGTGTACTTACATGGTAACTCCTCAGGAACTGTCCACTTTATAGAAAGTGTAACATTCTGGACACCAACCACAATTTATATGTAAAGCCTAACTTACTGGCCGCTGCTGTGTTACATCAGAGTGATTACATGGTAAATCCATAGGAATTGTTTACTTAATATAAAGTGTAACACTTTCTTTATCAAAAAGTGCTGTTAGTCCTGTTGCACAGTTATACTTTCATTACCAAAATGTGTTGCAACCAATGACATGTTACACATTTGTATTTACACATACCATTCAGTGGGTTGTTACATATGTGTAGTTACACAAACATTACAGCTCTAGATATGACATACCAATGTGTATTACACTGTGGTTACATACTATGTACACATCTAGCTACTATGTAAGTACACAGGTATTAGGGCCACGTAATCTACAGTGGGCCCTTTTTTTTTTTTTTTTTTTTTTTTTGAAAAAAGACAATTCAGTTATTTGCAGCTGACATAGTCAGTTTTCTTTGTAGTTTTCCTCCATATTTCCCATATGCAGTCCCTCTATATGTATTTGATCACTGACTCTTGCCTGTCACTGTTAGTACATTTGATACAAATTAGTTTATGTATAATTTATATTTAGTTTAGATATAGTTAATGGAAATTAACAAATCAAATGTTCTATCTAACTAACCCACACCTATATATTCACCAATTTCATTGTGCAGCTCCATTGTATATCTCAATCTGTAATTTAGTTAGTCTCAGATGAAAACAAAATAATAACAGCGCTCAGCAAATAAACCTCATGGAAGCTAGAGTTCTGAATCACCCCAGGAAGTATTAATACCATATTATTAGAGGACAACAACAATGTGCCCAATAGCTTAATGTGTTTTATCCCTAATTTGTTTGTTTGTTTTCTGCTATAGACAGTACGATGGGGTTGTGTAAAAGAGATTGATAATATACATTATATAGGGCACATTCATAATTGAATAAGGGCTTTAACACGTGGCTGAGACAGATCGTTGTGGGGGGTAACTCCACGGTGGGCTTTAGTACCATTGTGAGGATACAGACAATACTTTCCAGATACCAGACATAAAACACAAGCCTGTTGCTACTTACAAATAATGACTTAAAATTTGGAAGTATATCTGTTTACAGCAGCCCTCCACTAGGATTCCATTAACTCTTAATCGGTCCAGTTTTTCTTTATTTACTTAAGTTTTATTATTTAATCTGAAAGGATATGAGGGGCAAATTACAGCTACAAATCTTGATGATAATAAAGATTAAGTGAGTCCTCCATGTGACCAACTATTTCAACAACAGTTCTGCTGATTAATGGATGATACCACTCCAAACATAATTAGAAGTTTCATAATGATTTCTTAACTATAACTTAAGCAACAACCAGTTGATCTTCAATATGCTCTTGGAGCATAAAAACACCCTTAAATTATTGTTTCGTCAATTGAAATGAAAACAAGTATTTTAAATATAATTTTCTGTTGCACATTGTTCATTATAATTTAGAAAGCGTTATTGAAAGCTGCATTATATGGACACCTGACCAATTTCAGGTTGTTACCGTGCATCAACAGGTAACATCTTTTTGAATTCTAATAAATCTGAACTCTAATTATTGCTATTTGAAAATACTAACAAAAAACTAATTCAAGTTGGAACTAATTTGATCTACCTTGCTAGCAACACTTTAGGCTGCAAAATAAAGGAATCTGTATCATGATGATCAATACAGCTCAACACCCAGTTTCCTGTGCTGTTTATTCACAAGATTCTATTGAAATTATTTCACAATAGAAAATGACTTTGATGCATAAAATTCCATGTTCTTTGTTTCTACAATATCAGTCAAAATTTATAATTTAAATATTTTTGACTGTTGCAAGCGAGTCGTCATAATTTAGAATAGCACTGTCATATGGACACCCAACCAATTTAAGGCTGCCATGCATCTCTGTGCTATTAGAATTCAAACGCTAATTAACCGCATTGGAGCGTATCATCTTTACTGCCCTTATCTGAAAATGACACTTCAAAGTATGAGAATAAAAAAAAACGTGTTAAATGCTCCAACTAATTGGAAATGGAAATTCATCTACCTTGCCAACAACACTCTGCAGGCTGTGGTGTAGTTTCAAGTGTTTTGCTTGTGGTGCTAGCCCTTAGATATGTTTCACAGAAGCTCTTGTCTTACGATTGCTGTTTTCAGTCCCGCAGGGCTGCAGTCTTTTACTCCTCACATTCTCTCTTTAACTTCTTCTGGTCTTTGATTGCCGTCCCAGCTGTATCCTGTGGAAATCCTGGAACGCCGGCCTACGCCAGGATTGTTTTCAGCGATGGTATGCTGTTTCCTAGCTCAGTGACATACGCCTGCTGGGAGGGGTACAAGACCTCGGGTCTCACCACTCGCCATTGCACCACCAATGGCACCTGGACCGGCTCAGCACCAGATTGCATCGGTCAGAACAGCAACCTTTACTCTTTTTGATTACCGCAAAATGTTTTTACCCTGCTTTGGTAATTACACAGGCATTGCTTATGTAATGTACCCTGTGTGCTTCAGGAGTTGCACTGATAGCTGATGAGTTGTGTCACAAGTCACGTGATCCACCACTGTTAACACCGATTGGATGTGTCAACAAAAGTTATTCTTATTTTGTTCAAAAAAAGGGGAGACAACAGGAGGAATCGTCATCTCTCCATAAAGTTCAGCAGTTTTAGTTGTGTGATATAGGTTTTGTGTAATAGCCTGTAATGGGGAAATATAGAGTGGTGTCCAAAATCTGATACCACATTGAAAATCTGGGATGTAGAAGATTGTTTTAGCCAAAGACAAGTTGACATATTAGTTAGATTCTGCACTATTTCTAGGTCAATAAATCTAGGTTCACCCAAAAATGAAAATTGTGTCAATAATTATTCACCCTCATGTCGTTCCAAATCCATAAGACCTTCGTTCATCTTCGGAACACAAATTAAGATATTTTTGATGAAATCCGAGAGCTTTCCGACCCTCCATAGACAGCAAGGGAAATACCACGTTCAAGGCCCAGAAACATCAACAAAATGGTCCATGTCCAAGTAACACAACGCGTGCTTTCCTCCGCTCGTAAACAAGGCGCAATAGCATCACGCGCATGCGTTGTGTTTCTCTCGATAATGGCGGTAGATGGTAACTCGGAGGAGATGAAATGTTGAATAAAGTCGTTATTTTTTATTTCTTTGCTCACAAAAAGTATTCTCGTAGCTTTGTAAAATTATGGTTGAACCACTGATGTTACATGGACCATTTTATCGATGATCTTACTATGTTTCTGTGCCCTGTCTGTGGTAGTTCCCTTGCTGTCTATGGAGGGTCAGAGAGCTCTCGGATTTAATCAAAATATCTTAATTTGTGTTCCAAAGATGAACAAAGATCTTAGGGGTTTGGAACGACATGAGGGTATTCCTATGACAACTATTCCTTTAATTCTTTTTTGTTTCTATGAAAGGTCAGATGTTTTGATTCCACTGAAGAACAAATTGGTCTTAGGAACATTCTCAAATCATACTCTAAACTCATTAGGTTAAAAAAAAAAAAACATGGGGTGCTGTTATTAAAGCAAAAGGTGGACAGAACCAACCCCTAAGACTGTTAATTTTAACTCAAATTGTTGTTCTGATAATACATTTTAATGACAATTTTTAAATAAAGTACATTAAATAAATGCACATTTTAAGCATTTTTGGTCCAAACTCTTTAATGTGAAAATAATGTGAACCCAAATGTAGTCCGAAAGACACAATATTTTAAATATACGGTGCATTCAGAAAGTATTCAGATCCCTGTTTTCACATTTTATGATTTATTATATAATATTATTTTATTTATATATTTATTTTCCACATCCATCTACAACTCATACACGCGTTTGTCTATACAGTATAAGGACTAACAGCTGAAAATTCATATTAAGTTGTATGGAGTGCAGATTGATGTGAACAGAAATAATAATAATTATTCTTATTATTATATTTCCAAGTGCAATCTCTATGAATTATTAAAGAATGTTCAAAAACGTTTGAGTCTAGCTTGTCCTCTCTCTTTGCAGTTATTAGCTGTGGGAATCCTGGTCCAATTGCCAACGGAATTTACATTGGAAATGAGTTCATATTTAACAAAACCGTCCACTATTGCTGTAACCCTGGGTATGTAATGGAGCCCCCTGGTTCATCTACTCTACGCTGCAGCAAAGATGGCACTTGGAATCAGACCAAACCAAGCTGCAGAGGTAACTTCCAAACGTACACGATTCTCTCTGTACAGGCAGAGAGGGCAGCATCTCCTGTCACTCTGCAAACAGCATCATGAGAGCTTTTAAAATATGTACTTATATTGTGGAGTTGTTCCCAACATCAAAAGCCTTTCAGATGTTTTTGATCTCTTTTTTTTTTTTGACTTGCCTGGCAAGTGAGATTATTCACTTATGAACTCCAAGGAGATGTTGCCATGAAATGTGTAGGATCTATGTTATCAGATGTCAGAATGAAATTAGCAAGTGGTGCAATGCAGACAGCTCAGCCTCCTCACGATCAGTTCTAGAAAATATCAGATATATGTTTCGGACGCAGGAAGATATGCGATGGATGTTTGATATTCAGAGTGATTTTAGTATGTAATCCCATTTAATCATTGTTTCCTCCCACAAGCAATACACTTCCTCCCGTCAGAAAATGGAACGTAATGCTCAAGGAAAGAAAATAAATAACTCTAAGCCCCTTGTTTAGCATACTATTCTTTCAGATCTTCCTTTTCCACGTCTGAACAAGTGAAAGAAGGAGGTGCTGGGTTTGGACACATCTTCCGTCAATAATAATGATGGTGATGAAATCAGGGTTGTCGGCTGTTCAGAATGCCTTTAAAATGCATTTCAGTTCCCATTCCTTTAGTTTGAACTGAGGTAGCAAACAAATGGAATCTGAATTTGAATGTAGGACAGTCAAAATAAAATTCTAAATCACTGCTGTAAGTGTAGGTTTTAATGCTACATGGGGTATTTACAGAAACAATACTTTTGTATTGATAACCAATGTTTCAAAATAGTATAATAGTAAAAGTAGTAAAATAGTATCATGTAAAATAGTATAATGATTAGGCATGCAACATTTATGAAATCATTAATTTGGAGATAATGCGAAACTTCAAAAAAATGTATTTGTTACACCTCAGTACCATTCATGAAAGCAACAAGGTGATCAATAACAGTGCAAAATGTACGAGACCTGGTGTTCAGTTGCAGTAAAATAAAATATTCCCTTAATGCATTCTTATAGATTTTATTGTAACATTTAGTTGTTGCCAAAAAAAATAAATAAAATCGGTGTTAAGCATCAATTGCCAGTGGGGGCAGTACATTTCCATAATGCTTTAATTTATGCCAAATTTTGATGTTGGTATTTCTTTTTGGTAACACTTTAGAATAGGGAACACTTATTCACTATTAACTATGACTTTTCCCTCAGTAAACTCCTAATTTGCTGCTTATTAATAGTTAGTTAGGTAGTTTTTAAGTTTAGGTATTGGGTAGGATTAGGGATGTAGAATAAGGTAATTTAGAATAATGCATTGATATGTGCTTAATTAGTACTAATAAATGACTAATATTCTAGTAATATGCATGCTAATAAGCAACTTGTTAAGAGACCCTAAAAATAGAAGGTTAATATTTTTTCACGATTCGCTACTGTTAGGGAACGCGAGGCGAGAACAAGAACTGAGTACATCAACAAGGAGACTTTTATAACATCAAGGGAACCAGGAAAACACACGTAGCAGAGGAGGTTGACATAAACAATACCGGACGAAGGAAGACAGGGCAGACTACACTTTAAAAACTGGAGCAAATTAGATAATTAACACAGCTGGAAACAAATGATGAACTAATCGGGGAACATAATGGGAACAGGAAGGACCAAATATGGGCATAAACTGAACATGGGGAGGAAAACGCATGACACGGGACTGACAATTTTTTAAATGTTATATGAATGCAATACTTTTACCTTAAAATCTGTTTTTATGTTGTTTCTTTTTTTGATGGTATTGAGAAATATGTGCAATCAGTTTTCTACATACAGTATCACGGAGTAAATTTTGAGACAATTAGTCAAATTATTAATTTAATTATATGTTTTCTCACAAAACTTGGACTAATGAAAATCTTTTGCAATGTGAGTGTGTTAAATTTCTTTAAATTGCAATGCTGTAATATACAAAATTCCAGGGCCCGGATGCATGATAGCCCTTATGCTAAGAAATCCCTTAGTTATAAGGTTAAGGGAGCCCTTAGTGAAACTTGGGTTGCAAGAAAAACACCCAAGGGTCAACTAAAGGAACCTTAAGGTTGCCATTGAGTATTCCCCTTAATTATTTAAGTGTTCCCTTAAGTGTTGCTACAAAGTCCTTAGTAACAATTTCACCTTAATAAATTTAAGGGACCAAAAGAGCTCCCTTAAGTCATCTCAAACTCAGTATCTGCAGGATTTTTAAACTCAAATGTAAGACTTAAGAATTTTTTTTAAGACCTGCACAAATAAAATATCATATGAGCGCAGTAGGGCAGTGACTATTGTGACATATTAAACTGTAAAATGACTGTAAAAGGCATGACTTACAGGTTTTCACAAAACAAAAAGTTTTATATAATTTTTTTTAAGTAAATGGACGAGTTGTATCAATTAAGATATCAATTTAAACTATTATTATTAATCAATGATTACATTAATTAAATAACAATATAAATATCATTTGTCTTCATTGTTTAGATTTTTATAATGCATTATCTTGTCGATCAACCTGTTCGCATTTACAACTCTGCGTGTTTGCAGCGTCAAAACATGGGTTAATTTTCACATTTGGTAAATTTTCCGTCATTGGTCAGCAGGAGGCGCTTTCACTGCAGAAACAAAGTGGTTTCCTCGATAACGACTGTACACAAAGCAGCACAGAAACGGGCAACGCTCAGGTTTATTTAATGCTTGTCTCAGTTTTAGTTGGTTAGGTTTGTATTTCATTATGTTCTGTTTATTGTCATAGATATGTATACATATCTGTTTATTGTGAGATGTAGTAACCATAGTAACCGCGGTGCCCATTGCCGTATGTTGCCAGAAATTACTGTGAAACGCTTAGTATAAACACTTAGGTAAGGGTGACAATTAAGACGTTTGTTGCAACGCTCCTAAAGAAATCCCTTACTTCAGGGATTTTTTCCCCCCTCAGGAATACTCCTAAATCAAATTACTTAAGGACTTTCATGCAATCGGGCCCAGGATTCCATCCAGTGAGCATTGGTCAATTCCAATTCCACCTCATGAAAATGAAAAGAGAGACAATTCTTAAATACTGAATACTGTTGTGGTGGTGTTTTTCAGTCATAATGTGTGGTCAGCCGCCAGCTATTCACAATGGGCGAGTGGAGGGCTCAGACCTGCAGTGGGGCTCTAGTGTTACCTACAGCTGCTTTGAAGGATACCAGTTGTCCTCTCCTGGAATAGCCACATGTGAAGGGAACGGCACATGGCGTGGTGAAATCCCTCAGTGTCTGCGTAAGTACTGTTCTGTTCCATTAACAGAAAACAGAATTAAACTCCATTAGCACATCCATGAAAAGGGGATGTAAACAATGTGTTTTGCTTCAGTAGACAGCATATTTAATTACAAATGAAAATGAGGCTGTGAGGGATATAAGTACAGTCTGATTTGTGCTAATATACTTTACAATGCTTTGTGCAGTTCGCTCTCACATTTGATTAAGAAAAAAAATAACTTATAGCCATCCAAATACATCTTCTGCGGCATAAATAATATAGCAAGATCTCTACCATCTTGACATATTTCTGCCATCACACCATTCATACCATCATAGTGCCCAGCCGTAAATCCACTTCTGTCATGACAACTCTCGGAGGGATTGGCATGGTAATGTACATGACAATGTTAATGTATTTGGTCTTGGCGGAATAGATCTTAGCAGTCTTCTGTTGCTGCTGCAGAGCAAGTACCGAGACTTGCTACTACCAATACATCCACATCATGCTGCTGTGAGCATGTAAGAAATATTGCTGCTGCAAATATAACATGCATGAAATAACCCCCATACAGCATACATGAATCACCTCGTAGCAGATCTATACAGGTGGAGCTGGGGAATGTGGAGGGTTTCTGAAGTAAACTGCACTGCTACAGCAAGCACTAGTCATATATTTGAATGTTGAGCAGCGAGCTCATTGGCTACCGATACAGGAGAGAACCAATCAGCTGTGCCATGTGATAATGATGCCATTAGGTCAGATTGAGTTAGACCTATCGGACTTCGCCATCTAGAGTTTCATGCCAGAACTCTGTATATATGGGCCAAAAGTTGATATTTTCTGCGGCGGCTGTTGTTGTGTTTAGAGTATTGTGTCGCTATGATGGAAGGTTCATGGCTTGACTGAAATTGTGTGAAACGCAGCTACAACACATCAGCTACAGCTACAGCACACCTGTTTTGACATTTTCAATACAAGTGTCAACACATCACAAATGGATCCCTCAAGTAGCCTGGCTTTCCAGGCATGCAGCGTAAGAAGTACGAGGTGCATGCAGAGAATCTGCTGTTAAATCCTTCTAGCTTTTATTGTAAGCCTTTGACACAATGTCAGCTGTTACAACAAAAATCCTCGTTAAAAGTGCCAGAAAAAAAGAAACCATATCGTAAGTACACACACCAAGAAGCACTATTATATAGAAGAGAACAGGGCTAGTTGTCTGACGGAGAAGATGTAACGAAGACTATATCCCAGTAAATAAAGACACAAATGTTTGTTTTCTCCAGCAGTGGTTTTGTATGCTGGTTTCAAACTCCTTGAAATCAAACTTGTTGATCAATACCTTTGATCATCCAAACTACATTTTGGTCACATTTTATTTTAAGGTCCAGTTCTTACTATTAACAAACCATTAACAATGACGTTTGTCTCAATAAATTCCTAATTTGCTGCTTATTAATAGTTAGTAATGTAGTTAAGTTTAGGTATTGGGGAGATTAGGGATGTAGAATATGGTCATGCAGAATATGTGCTTTATAAGTACTAATAAACAGCCAATATGTTAATAATAGGCATGCTAATAAGCTAGTTAACTAGTTAATAGTGAGAATTGGCCCCTATACTAAAGTGTTATCTAAATCTTAACATCATATTTGTAATAACTGTTGGGTAACAGGTCAACACAATAAAATCACAATAATATATATTCAGACAAGTGTCATAAGATTTATTTTAATAAGATTAAAAAATGTGTGTGTCCTTAAATTAGACTTAATTATTTTTAAATGTCAGGTTGTCAAGCTGTTATGTGTTTATATGTTGTAATTTTATTCAATTTATTAATTATAACATTTGATTTCACGTAAAGTAAGGTATGAGAGGCCATGCTGTGAATACAGTCGCAGCTGAAAAGTGTTTGTTAGGCCTGATGCAAAGCGGAGTACATTCACAATACAGCACATCTTCGAGTTCCCTATTGCTTGTATACAACAGTTACCACACAATACAATTATTAAAGTCACACACACATATTACGGGGACTCTCCATAGGCGTAGTTTTTATTACTGAGCCAATCATATTTTTCTATCCCATAACCCTACCCCATCACAAAAACATAACCCTCACAGAAACATTTAGGCTTTTTTTTTTATTTAAACAAATAAACAGACCATTTAGTGTGTTTTAAAGCCAGTTGGTTTATAAGGACACAGGAAGGGTCCTCACAAACTATGTTAACATTGTTTTACCAATGTCATGCATTATACACAGTTGGAACATGCAAAAAAAAAAAAAAAAAAAAGTATGCGTCAATTTATATACACTTTCTTTGACAGGGGGATGGGCATGGTCCTGACGCAGAAATAACAACTTCAACAGGGGTCACATACTTCATGAAATAGTTAATAAACAGTTTATAATATAACACAACAGGGGCTCTTCATACACAAGCCATTTGAGAGAATGAGTTTGCAGACTGGCTAATATTATCGTTACAAAATATTCACTTTTCATTTCAGGTATAAAGTGTAGCGTCTGGACCACTCAAACACACAATATATATTTTGTTAGCTAGATTTAACAAATACTCTGTAACACCCCAGGAAGCCGAACAGGCCCCTGGTTCCATGGCAACTCTGACACCCGATACATTTACGACCTCCTGGAATTTAGGTGAAGAAAATCGATTCCTTGCCCATAAGGAAAATCCACAAGGGAAGGACTTTTCTTTGCTAATTAATTAATAGGAAAACCTTTATTTGAATGAACACACATATACTTCAGATCATTGTGTATATTATTACTGTTCTTGTATATTGTCTTTTAAATTGTATACTGTTTTATGCAGGCTTATAATCGAAACACACTCCTGTCAGATTACATATATATATAACCCTACAGACTTAGCAATCTATGAATTCGTATGATCGGATGATCTAATTGAGAGTGTATATTGTATGTTTACACCTACGCAACAGATTAGTGTTCTAAGAGTCTTTAATAACTTTTACACAAGCTTCATACCACAAATTACCATGCTTTCAAACAAAGGGCAATAAAAATGCCCCAGTATCTCAGAACTCCCACTTGAGATTCCAGACTTCCTCATTGGACAAGCCCATCTTGAGAGGTGTGAATCTTCTCAGACCTTAAAGGCCACACATCAGTGACCCGCCTCCAGTCTGTGGTTCTGTTAGATTCTGAGAAGATGTGAGAAAAAAAAACGCACTCCAGGACATCCTAAGTTTTGTACCAGGCTTTTCGGCCTCGACCTTTCAATTTCACCAAGATCCTCTGACTCAAACTGGTTCTTTTCCCTCAACCAACTTCAGCAAGGATCTTGGGCCTTAAGACTGCATCAGGAATCTCTTTCAGACAGACGAGACTCGCAAGTATCAAACTTAGTCTTATTAATTGATACATTAAATATCAGGTGCACCTTTTTACAAAGGGTGTTTGAACTAAGAATCTGATGTTTCCCTCAGGTGTAGATCTGCTGAATATGCAAATGTTTCAATAACTTCATGTTCTTATTTTCTCTTCTCTTTACTGCGTTAAGCTTTAACCCTTTCCTATACAAACTGTGTGTGTGTGTATATGTATGTTAGACAGTTTATGTGTTTATGTAGTATGTTAGACTAGTTTAAGTGTTTATGTAGTTAATAAAACCTTACTTGTATCACACTTGACGTGGTTCATTGTTTGCTTATAACTGGAGTCACGTAATCATGCAGATTTATGACTACAAGCTTGGTAGAATTGTACTGTAAGAAAGTTATTTCCCTTAACCAGAAAATTAACATTCTTAGAATTGACAAGACAGTTGACCCTGAGAGGTCAGCTAAATATCTAACAGCGGATCTAAAATATTCATAATTAATAATAACTAGTTATGATTAATCATTCATATTTCCCCATGAGCTGATTCGTTACAAAAGCTAAAGCAGTTGTAACTGTCCGTAAATTATTTATTTGCCGAACGAAGCATTGGTTTGTTGGTATGTGGATGATTTTATGTACAAGGATAAGGACAAGCTGTCCACAAGTCGCTCGCCCAAGCCTGTTGCTGCAGATCTCGAATAATAAATATCACATTGTACTTTATGTGATGCAAATACAATGCAAATACAAAAGACAATCTGGATGCATATACTGTATTGGGTATATCTCTATATATATATATAGATATATATATATAATATATATATATAATATATATATATATATATATTTCAGCGGTTAAAGGAAAGTCATCGCTTGAAACTGTGAATAATATGTAATAAATAAGGGCACAGGCTTCTAAAATTACAGAATTATAGTGTGAAAGAAACATGCCTTCCTTTTTGCTGGGAAAATGAGGCCTCACGATGAAGCTCCTTCGGAAAAACTTGCAGTCGGGTTGATATTCAGGCATTTCAAGTCCCCTGAGAAAACTGCGTTGTTGCCAGTTGCAAAGCGTCAAAGCAATATATAGTAAGGCACCTTCCCACATCCAATCAGATGAGGCCTAAGATATTTGGCCACCAAGCATTTGAGAAATCAAAGTTCCATTTCAGGTAAGTCACTCTCGACGTAAGAGGAGGACCGAAGAATTGGGATCTCGCTTAGAGAGACAAATCCACTTCGAGCGTAAACTAAACGAGCCAATGCACATTAGCATTCGATTATTGCATCCAGCTGCTGCTGATCACACCGTGAGTATAAGTAGGCAGCAGGTGCAACACATATTCAGCTTTTCGCTTCAGAGCCGAGCGATCACATTGTTCTGCTGAATGACCCCCCCCCCAACTACTCTACGGAGAGAAGTCTGAACGAGTTCAGCACGCTCTTGGAGAGCTCCTCGTGTTGGCGGACGGCACTTCAGCGGTAGTGGTTTCCCGTGTCAAGTGGGTTGCACAAATCAGGCTGCACTACCCCCTGTTTGTATTGCATATGATCATCTCCCCTGTGCGCCTCAGAACGCTAAAAGAGCTTTTTCCCCTAAAAGAGCAATTTCGGGTGCCTCTTTTTAAAGACGACGTTGCTTGGCAAACATGACGTTACGTCTTTATAAAGACGATATAGGTCTTGCTATAGACAACGTATCAACCGAGCGTTTCTGGATGCGGTCGTTAACTGGCACCGGGTGATGGTCACGATCGCAGCCTCTCGTGCCTGGGCATGAAGCACGCTGAGGTGGCTTTCGTGGATGGCTCATGCTCCCATTGCGGGGGTATGACCATCTCGGAGTTGCGGACCGGACTCCGTTACCTGCAAGGGGGCGGAGTGCCCGTGCCACTGCCCAGATCTAGGGTTCCCTCTGGTGGCAGCCAGGGGGCGTCCTTTTTCTGGCGGTGGGCGGACTGGACTTACGGTCACGGTGAGGAATTCCCCTAAGAGAGGAAGGGGATGCCGAGCCCGCGGCCCTTCGAAACAGCGGAGCTACAGGAAGAGCAGGCCTGACGACCTTTCCGGGGGGTTACCACCTGTTTGCTTCCGAGGCTCCCCCCGATTGATCAGATGTCGTGGCAGCATCGGAGGGTGAGCCAGAGCTTTCTGGAGAGGAAGATTCGGCTGTGCTGCTGCTCTCTGGGACTGTAGCAATGCCTGAATTGGATCCAGAAATAATGGTTATGCTTTCTCGGGCCGCCGTAGGGGTAGGGCTCGAGTGAAGCCTTTCACCGTGTCCCGAGCCCTCAAGATTGCACGACTGGTTCTCGGGGTGGTCCGCGCTTGTTCTCAGCACCCCGCTTCGGTGCCTTTCTTCCCGGAGGTGCATGAGGACCTCAACAGGTCGTGGACGGCACCTTTTTGCTGCCGGAAACTGATTTGCTGGATCCTCTTCTCTTACCACCCTCGATGGTGGGGCAGCTAGTGGGTTACAAGGGTCCCCCCGGTGGAGGGGTCGGTTGCGATGCAGTTGTGTCCTAATACCGCCTCCAACCGGCAGGGAGAACCGCGCCTCCCCTCCCGGGTCTGTAGGTACTCGACTGGCCAGCGATGCCTATACGACCGGTGGAGAAGCTGCCTCCGCCTTACACGCTACGGCGTGATTGCAATTGCACCAGGCCAAGGCACTGAGGGACATGCACGAGGGTGGTCACGACCCAAAAGTTCGCAGAGAACTCCGCAGGATTTTCCTCGCGTTCACGGGGCGACGAGGTTGCGGGTCGGCGATGCTGCATATCACCAAGACTGCAGTTTTCCGGAAGTCTCAGGGGCGTTGCGATGTACACTATGGGGCTGACATGCGCGAGACGGACAAGACATGATTATTGAACGTCCCCGTGTCCCAGGCCGGCCTGTCGGGCGACACGGTGGAGAACTGGCCCAGCAGTTCTCAGCTGACCAAAGCAGACTGAGGCCATCAAGTACATCCTGCCCCATCGTCCAGCTGCTGCCGTCGCCGAGGGCGGCACCCCTGCCACCACCAAAACAAGAGCAGAGCTCCTGCAAAGCTGTGCCGTGGAGCCGGTCGCAAGGCAGCCGCCCCGCCCGTCCAGGCCCCCACCAAACCTGGTGGCAAGCGAGACAGCAAGAGGCCCGCAGATGGGCGACCCAGAGGTGGAGGGACATGCTATTCAGGAGATGGTAAGCACACCACTCCCTCCCCGGAGGAGGGCGGAGCGGAGATCTTTCACCAATGGACCTCTCGGTCGGCGGTACCAATTCCGACAAAGAGCAAGTCCTCTATTTTGGGTACCCAGAGCAGCCGGGACGGGGGGTTGTGGACGATCTAGGGCGTATCACACTCACCCTCCTCTCTCGACAGTGAGCAGCAGTGGGCGGATCGGGAAGACAAACCAACGGACTACCCACACACCCTCTACTCGAACGCAGGTCAGTGTTAAACACACCAGACCCCGCCTCGGACAGGCTACGAGACGCCCGGGCCAGGTCCCTGCATTCTTCCACGCTGCCCCACTGCGGGTACGCCTGTAGTTCCATTGATGCCACTAGCGCGGTGTCTGGGAGCCTGGCTTGAGCTACCCAGCCCGTCTCGATGGCTCCTTCGAACCGTCAGGCCCGGCTATGCGATTCAGTCGCCCGGCGTCCCCTCCCCCCCAGGTTCAGTGGCATCCGCTTCACAACAGTGAAGGCGGCGATGGTCCTGTCTTGCGGGCGGAGGTCGCAGTCCAACTGGCGAAGGATGCGATAGAGCCGGTCCCTCCAGCCGATCTGAAGACGGGGTTTTACAGCTCCTACACAGGTACCCAGAAAGTGGTGGGTTACGGACTAATTTGACCTGCGTGTCTTGAAGGGCCCTCATGGTCTACGTTCAAGAGTTGACGCAGGAACGCACTTCGGGTGAGTCGTCCCCGAGATGGTTGCACAGCGGTCGACCTGAAGGAGCGTACCTCATTGTCGACCCTTCGCACCATAGACCATTGCTGGGGTTAGCGTCAGAAGGACGAGGCATATACAGTAGGGTCCGGCCCTCCGGGGCTGACCTGTTGCCCCGTGTCTTCAAATAAGTTGCGGAGGTTACCTTGTTCCCTTGAGAGAGAGAACAGAGAATTCGCATTCTCACTACCTTGCGAAGCAGTCTCAGGTTCAGTTGTGCGAACACAGGGATTTGGTGCTCTCACACCTCAGCCTGTTGGGCCATCGGGTCAACTGGGAAAAGAGCAAACTCTCCCCGACGCAGAGGATCTCTTTTCCCAGTATGGAGGGGACTCGGTAGGAGCAGGATGGCAGTCCCACTGAAACAGCATATGAGACCGCTGCTGCACTGGCTCCAAGGCCGAGTCCCGAGGTGGGCATGGCAACGCAGCACCTAGGGTCCAAGTTACACCAGCCTGCCGCCAAACCTTCACCCCTGGTCAGACCTTGTGTTCCTCCGGGCAGGAGTGCCAGGTCTCCAGGCATTCTGTGGTTTGAACGGATGCCTCAACCACCGACTGGGGACCACGTACAACGGGCTTGCAGTGTCAAGGGTTTGGACGGGCCCCCAACTGCACTGGCTGCCTCGAGTTGCTAGCAGTGCACCGTGCCCGGGGCCGTCTCAAAGGGCGCTTAAGAGGCAAGCATGTACTGGTCCGAACGGAAAACACAGCGACCGTTGCGTACTTCAATCGACAAGGTGGTCTGCGCTCCCGTCGTTTGTCGCAACTCGCCCGCCACCTCCTCATCTGGAGTCAGAACCCCGACCTTTTTTTTTTTACACACCCAAAACAGCAACCTACTAGAAGACGCATCTGAGGTCGCTTCGTGCTGTTCTCATTCCTGGGCTGCTCAACCGGGCAGGCGACGAGCTGTCCCGAGCTGCGCTCCGGGGAGAATAGCGACTCCATCCCCAGACGGTCCAGCTGGTTTGGAGACGTTTCAGAGCCGCTCAGGTAGACCTGTTTGCCTCTCCAGAACCCTCCCACTGCCAGTTGTTCTTCGCCCTGACCGACGGAACACTCGGAACGGACCGCACTGGCACACAGCTGGCCGCGGGGCCTTAGCAAGTATGCTTTTCCCCCAGTGAGCCGTCTGGCACAGTTGCTGTGCAAGGTCAGGGGGAACGAGGAGCAGGTCCTGCTGGTGGCAGCCTATTGGCCTTCCCGGACCTGGTTCCCGGAACTAATGCTCCTCGCGACAGCCCTCCTTGGCCGATTCCTCTGAAGAAGGATCTACTGACTCAGAGACGGGACACCCTTTGGCACCCGCTTCCAGACCTCTGAAAACTTCATGTCCACTCCCTGGACGGGACGCAGAGGTTCTGAGTGGCCCCAAGAGGTAGTTGACACCATCACCTACGCTTGAAGTGGAACATGTTCGTTGAGTGGTGTTCTTCTCGCAGAGAAGACCCCCGAATATGCCCGATCACAGTCGTGCTGTCCTTTTTGCAGCAAGAGTTGGAGCAAAGGCTGTCTCCCTTCACCCTCAAAGTCTATGTCGCTGCAACCGCTGCTAACCATGACCCCGTAGAAGGAGATCGTGGGGGAAGCATGACCTGGTCGTCAGGTTCCTTAAGGGGGCGAGAAGGTTAAATCCTCCACCGCCCCCCTCTATTCCCTCGGGGGACCTGACTCTGGTGCTCACGGCACTACAGCAGGGCCCATTTGAGCCTTTTTGCAGGCGGTTGAGCTGAAGTTAATTTCAATGAAGACTTTGCTCCTGCTAACATTGGCCTCCATCAAGAGGGTAGGGGACCTACAAGCATTTCGGGCAACGATTTGTGCCTAGAGTTCGGGCCGGCTGACTCTCAGGTAACTCTGAGGCCCCGGCCCGGCTACGTGCCAAAGGTTCCCGATACTCCCTTCAGGGATCAGGTGGTGAAACCTCCAAGCGCTGCCCTCGGAGGAGGCAGACCCAGCCCTAGTTTTGCGCTGTCCCGTCCGAGCCTTAAGGTGCTACGTAGACCGGACGCAAAGCTTCAGGACCTCAGACCAGCTCTTTGTCTGTCACGGAGGCCGGCAGAAGGGGAATGCCGTCTCAAAGCAGAGGATGGCCCACTGGATAGTGGATGCCATCACCCTGGCTTATCAGGCACTCAACTAGAGGTGTTGCATCCTCCTGGGTGCTGTCTCTTGGCGCCTCGCTGACAGATATCTGTAGGGCTGAGGGCTGGGCGACCCCTAACACATTCACTATATTCTATAGCCTTCGTGAGGAGCCGGTATCCTCCTGTGTTCTCAACTCAAACAGGTAGAGGCACTGAGAGGCCCCGGTTAGTGTCGGCTTGCTAAAACCACTCCAGAGAGTCCATATAGTAGACCCTGTTGAGTTCCTCCGTCCCCTCGGCAGCCAGACGTGGCGGAGCGTCCGGCGCCAGGCCTTCACTCGCTGAATCCTCGAGAACCGGTAGAAGGCTGGGTTCCATATGTAAGACCTAAGTGGATCCCATATGTGTAAAGTCCACGGTATAGCTTCAAGCCCGTGTTTCCCCGGCAGACTTCTGCCATTACAAGAGGGTTCAATCACCTCCATTCTTCCATATGCACCAAGGGATGTCCATATGTGTATTGCTCCGAAACCTCCTTCGGGAAGGTTCGAGCTTCCGTAATGTCCCTGTTCCAAGTAGAACGGGTGCGTTTCCCCAGTGTTATCCAGTCTACTCAGTGGGTAGTGCCATAGTATCAGTAGCTGGTCCTCTTGTGCAAAAAGTAGGGGCGCAGGTGGCTTCCACAGGACACTGGAAGGGGCGGTAGCTGTGGCCTTTTGGTAGGATCCCAATTCGTCGGTCATCCGACATAACGTCGAGAGTGACCGACTGAAAGGGAACGTACAGTTACGTATGTAACCTAGTTCCTGAGGACGGGGGAAAGGAGACGTCACGTCCCGTCGACAAAGCTCCTGTACCACCGCTGAGCGGCCGGGTCACCGGCTCGGCTCCTCAGCGAAAAGCTGAATATGCGCTGCACCTGCTGCCTACTTATACTCACGCTGTGATCAGCAGCAGCTGGATGCAATAATCGCATGCCAATGTGCATTGGCTCGTTTAGTTTACACTCGAAGTAGATTGGTCCCTCTAAGCGAGATCCCAATTCGTCGTTCCACCGACGTGACATCTCCGTTCCCTCCTTCAGGGAACGAGGGTTACATACGTAACCGAGAGGTTCTCCTTCAAGTGAAAAAGTGTGTCTACTTTTAAATCTTCAGAAGCAGACTCTAGACCTACTTCTTTCAGCAGCTGTTGTTGTATTAAAACCAAATTGTTGTTGATGATTTCATATTTTTTTAAATTTTTGGCTTGTTTATTTCCACGAGATTACATTGTATCTTTATTAGCTGTAATTTACTAGTAGCACTTTGCCATCAGTTGATCCTATCTGAAATGTGATGCTAAAGCATTTTCATTTTCTAAATGCCTTAAATACCTCAAAAACAAGAGAAGCACATGAGAATACAAATAAACAGCACAACTATAACAGTTTGACTACTAAAATGCAATTAAAAGTATTTTTCTTTCTTTTTTTCTTTTTTTGGGGGTGGGGGTCCTCACAGTAGACCTTTTTGTCTGTTGATGTTTTTCAAATTCAAACACAAAAGCAACTTTCACTGCTAAATTACACTCTTGAAAAAGAAAGTAGCTGAACTGAGAAAATGTTAGAACTAGCTGACTTTTTCAATGGTGTCCTTTACAGCCGTGTTATGTGGAGATCCAGGCACCCCTGCAGAGGGCTTCATAGAGGGCCGGCAGTTCACCTACAAATCAGAGGTGTCATTCTACTGCAGACCTCCATTCCTGCTGGTGGGCTCCTCAAGAAGAGTTTGTGAGGCATACGGTTCATGGAGTGGAATACAGCCTTCTTGCATTGGTGATCCACTATGTAGCTTGGAAAAAAGCAACGCAATTCCATTGCCATGTGATACATGCACACATATTTATCTATTTAAATAAATTATTCTAAAAGGTGTGAATGTCTTTTTATAGATCCAACCAACAATGCATGTAAGGATCCCGGAACCCCAGCATATGGAATTCCAGTCCAGGCTCAGGGATTTGAGGTGAGAGCAAATGACATCCAATCATTTCTTGTCCTTTAGTTGAGTAAATAACAGGTTGTGTTTCTTTAGTTTCAGGGTTTCAGTCTCAATAATGTAATTCTCTTCTTTCAGGTTGGAAGTAAAATTTTCTTCAGATGTCGGAAAAACTATCACATCCTCGGCTCAACAACGAGAACGTGTTTAGAAAATTTAACATGGAGTGGGATGCAACCAGAGTGTGTTGGTAAGCATCGATATATACAGATTCTGTTCCAAAAGCTAGTGAGCTGCCCATGCTGGCAGCATCATAGTGCCTTGAGTGTGAAAGCTTTTCTGAGAAACCTTCTTTTGGCCAAATTCTAAATTAACATTGCATGTATCCGTTGCACAGAAGGCAATATCAGGTTGCATTGTGACCAGTGTTGGGCAGTAACGCATTACTTAGTAACGCTTTGCTATAATTTGATTACTTTTTTAGTAACGGAGTAATTTAACACGTTATAATTTTCAAAGTAGTAATTAGAGTATAGTTACAAGCCGAGGTCTCTATACGTTACTGCCGTGTTACATTGCTGACAGAATGCAGTGTTTTATAATCTAGAGATTGTAAAAAGGATGTAGCACACACACTGTCGACTCAAGTGCCAGTGGTTTCGAGACCTGCTCCCGTGAGACCCGACGCAACAGAGTGCGGCACGGGACAAGATGGGCGAGTGCTGGTGCGGGCGAGTAGAGATCGTGTGTGTGCGGGATGCAGAGAATAAAATTATTTGTGGGACTCCCGCAAAATAGAAATATCAAAACATGAAATTTCTAAAACAAATAAATTGTTATTCATCTATTGCACAAAAGCAACATGAACTAATATAAAATAAAAACGATTAACAGGTGCAAGCGTATGCAGAGTTTCTATTTAGGCTATAACACGTGTTTGCAAGGTATGCAAAGCCAGTGCAGGAAATTACGTGCTCAAGAATCCTGATTATAACACACGAATTGGAGACATATGAACGCTTCATTATGCATTATTTTATTGTGTTATAAACAAGATTTGTGAGATTGCAAGAACTGAGATGTCTTTTAGAGATATAAAGGCAGCACATATCAGCTGTTTATTGTCCATTATAAAGACATATTAATGCCATTATTCTTGAGTGAACATTATTAGCTCCCTAATCCTATCCAATACCTAAACTTTACAACTACCTTAATAACTATTAATAACCAGCAAATTAGGAGTTTTTGAGGCAAAAGTCATAGTTTATGGTTTATTAATAGCGAGAATTGGACCTTAAAATAAACTATATATATAGATATATCTATACTATATATATATATATTAGATTGCCATCTCCATTTACTGTTGGCGACCAGAAAATTTAGTCTAAAAACAGAATTAGAGTATCACAGTGTTAGCTTAGCAACATGCTAACAGCAAACTCTATTGAAATCAGTTGGGAGTGAGATCTGATATGCGCTACATGTGAAGAGCACTATTTGCTGCCTAAGTAGGGCACTTATGAAGTTCCATTTCACTTAGCATACTGCCTCAAACGGAAGTTTCCTGTGTAGGCGTCTGACAGCAAATCAGTTCCTTAGGTTTTGGAACACAGCCATAGCGTTAAATCAGAAACAAGGTTTCATCAGTGTGTGACTGATGATGTACTATCAGGAAAACAAAGTAGGTGAGGAGAGAGAGAGAGATCTTTACACAGGAAATTACTGCAGAAGGGCATTGTTTGAATGAAAGAACACCCCAGGTGAGGGTGCTGATGTTAAAGATGCTGACAGCTTAGCAGAGAGAGGTTTGCTCTTGCAAATCTACTTTTTGATAGAAGTTCTCTGAGCAGTGTCATGCAATTGATCCTTGCTACTGTCCCAGTGATGATCCTCTAAGCTCTATGTGTGAATTCCACGTTGTGATGCTTTTGTATTGCAATGATTGCTGCAAGAGGAACATGTGGCCAAAAGAATTAAAGTCAGCTGAGTTTAAACAGCTTGTACATACATTTGAGATACATGGACCACTTTGACAGAGCGCCCCACCAAATCCTTAGGGCGTCTCGCCTGTGTAAAGCAGTCAAACTGTCAGAAGCTGAGAAGCAGTGAGAATTGAGTTGACGAAAAGTGAGGTGTGAGGACATGGCTCATATATTATGGAAGATAGCAGCACTCAAGGCATGTCCCAGAACGTTTCTCTCAGGGATGTGGCTTTATCACGACTGTTCTGTAGTATGCAGCTGAAACTCCACTCTAAATATTTCTGATATTGCTTTTATTGCGATTCTCTACTTATTTAGGGATACTCTGGTCAGGATTTTTAAAGCAGCAACATTGGTTCGAATTATAAAACTATTATAAGTATATCCAACCTCACCCGGATACATGCAGTACACTCATGTTAAGCTGTGTACTATATGGCATATCTCAACTGCTTGATTGTTTATATTGTCACAAAATGTAAACTATATTATCGACCAACAGTATATTAAGAGTTATAGTATTTCCATCTTTACCTACATATCTGTATCTTATACAGCAATGCATACCAATGTATATGCTACTGTGTGTATATACTGTATATGCTATATGCTACAAATCTCAACTGCTGGATTGCGTGTATCTTTGCAAAATCTAAACAATTTTATTATCCAGCACTAATATGCTAAATGCCACTACAAGTCATGAAGGTATTCATAATGTCTAAAAACATTGTGATTTTCTGTAAAGCTTATTTGAAGCAATGTTTATTGTGAAAAGCACTTAAACTGACTTGACTTGGCTCAAGTAGTGGCATGATTTTAGGCCAGAACAATTCGTTTGTCCATTAAGGGGTTGAGTGTTTTTTTTTTTTTTTTAATATTCAACTTGTCTAATAATGCAAGGTGGCCAAATCAGGTTTGTTACAGTAACAATAGGTGTCATTTGTGGGTGGGACGTGTGGGGTATATTCCCACCACTTTTTGCTAAAGTCCATTTTGTTCTTACCATTTTTTAAAAGTAGCTGCAAAAGGCATGTTTAGTAGATCCATCATTCTTAATTTAATTAATAGATGTAGCAAGTAACACATTTGTAACAAGTAACATATCATCATGGATGTGATGTGCAAACCGTGCAATGGATGTATGAGGAGCTATAAAAATAATGGCATAAAAAATAAATAGCTACAGTCTCTGGACCACATATATGTTATTTTATTTGTGTTATCAAAGTAATGAAATAAACAAAAAAAGCTTTCATTTACACTCATTTAGAGTAAATATTTCACTCTCATGGAGGTAAGCAAACTAATGACATGTAATCATTATCCAGAAGTAAAAAAAAAATGCATGAATTTCAGCTGTAAATAACATATCTGTAGTTTATGCGTCCTAATATCAGTAGTGATGTTCTAATATGTCCACCTTTAGTCAATAAGCCTTAGGTTATATATATATATAGATATATAATATAATATATAGATATATAATCTCTATATATCGCTACATATTGTTTTTTTTTTTTTTTATTTTTCTATGTTGCCAAAATACCCTAATAATCATAATAATTATACTAAAATTACATAAACATTACTGAACATAATACTAATGAAAGACAAGCAATTAAAAAAAATTCAGCTTCTTGATATTTGTGAAAATTAAATTAATAAAATTATGATAGGGTCTTATTATGTTTTTCATATAGAAGAGATATAGAGGGGGGGAAAGTTAACACTTTATTTGATGCTCCATTTTAGACATTCTACCTACAAAGTAACTTTGCAACTATATGTCAAGACTGTCTGCTTAATAATTGCTAACAATTTATTTTGATGGCACACATTCTACTGACTATAAGTAACATTGCAAGTACAAGGCAACCTATTCTACTAACCCTACAGTAATGACTCAATATTATACTAATACTCTATGAGAGTTAGCGGACATGTACTTGCAAATTAATAGTAAGAGTTAGTTGGCATGTCATTACAAAGTTACTTAAAGGTAGTAGAATGATGTCTAAAGTGGACTATCAAAATGTGTACCCAAAAAAAAAACTTATTAAAAGAAAGAAAGATGGCATGAAAGTAGTACTTAAGTCGACATTAGGTAATTCCTCAAATCCACCAAAATAACTTAGCGTTCAGGAAAATTGACATGGAAGTAATATTGGCTCCAATATATGGTTGATCAGTTGGAACATCACTAACTGTTTTCTTTCTCTTTCACTTTTCAGCACATGCCTGTAGACAGCCTGAGACGCCATCTCATGTAGACGTGAAGGCTATAGACCTGCCTACTCTAGGTTATACACTCATGTATACATGCCAAGATGGTTTCTACTTATCTGGAGGATCAGAGCACAGGACTTGCAAAGCAGATGGAAGGTGGTCAGGCAAACCTCCAGTCTGCAAAGGTACTGAAACAACTGGGCTAGTTTAGGTATGGGGTAGGATTAAGGGATGTAAAATATAGTCATGAAGAATAATGCATTAATATGTGCTTTATAAGTGCTAATAAACGGCCAATATGCTAGTAATGTGCATGCTAGTTAATAGTGAGAATTGGTCCCTAAACTAATGTGTTACCATATTTTTACCATTTAAGACTAAATATATAGACAGAATAGCAGTGTCTGTATTTATAAATGTATGAAAGGTATTCATGTCTGTCAAACTGTTGTAGAAGTGACTCATTTTCAGAAAAACTACAGCAAGAAACTTTGATTAACTGTCATTACCATTGTACAGGTTGTATCCACAAATGTCAAACGATCAATTATTTGCTCTATTTTCTAGTTGGACCAAAAATAAACAGCAAATCAAATGAGGATCCAGACCTGCAGAAAAACAAGATTCGTGGTATAAAAACTTTCAAGTTCCCCTTAAATGATCCATTTTGCTGTCATCAAAAATAAACTTGGCCTACATGAAGTTGAACTATGGTCATTGGAAATAATGGGCCTGTAATGTTGCATTTCTGAAAATGTTATTTTTAAAATGTCAGCGTAACAAAGATAAAGGTGAAGTGTGATTATTTTCGGTGTTAAAATGACTGCCTATCCCGCTTTGACTGGCAAAGACCAACTATTTGTAAACCTTTCATAGGTGTTGTAGTGTTTGGGAAACCGGTTTAAAAATTATTTTTGCAATTCCATTTAGTGCTGCTATTAGGGCAGAAATGACATATTTCACCTTTAATGTTTAGCAGTGTCCAAAAGTTTTTGGACACTTATAATACTCTGCTTTTCTCAGAACTAACTTCACTTTTCTTCACAATTGGTTTAAGTCAATTAAATCAAGGGTTAAGTCAATTAAATCAACTAACGCATTTACCAGTATGAAGTTTATCACATTCTTGTTCCACTAATATCTAAAATCCAAACATAAAGTGTTTACATTTTTATGTATTTATTTTTAACAACATACAACTACAACATAAAAAAACAACAAAAAAAACATATATATATATACAGTGGGTACGGAAAGTATTCAGACCCCCTTACATTTTTCACTCTTTGTTATATTGCAGCCATTTGCTAAAATCCTTTAAGTTAATTTTTTTTCCTCATTAATGTACAAACGAACCTCTCCAGTTCTGTCAGGTTGGATGGTAAACGTTGGTGGACAGCCATTATTAGGTCTCTCCAGAGATGCTCAATTGGGTTAAAGTCAGGGCTCTGGCTGGGCCATTCAAAAACAGTCACAGAGGTGTTGTGAAGCCACTCCTTCGTTATTTTAGCTGTGTGCTTAGGGTCATTGTCTTGTGGGAAGGTAAACCTTTGGCCCAGTCTGAGGTCCTGAGCACTTGGAGAAGGTTTTCGTCCAGGATATCACTGTACTTGGCCGCATTCTCTTCCCTCGATTGCAACCAGTCGTCCTGTCTCTGCAGCTGAAAACACCCCCACAGCATGATGCTGCAACCACCATGCTTCACTGTTGGGACTGGATTGGACAGGTGATTAGCAGTGCCTGGTTTTCTCCACACATACGCTTAGAATTAAGGCCAAAAAGTTATATTGGTCGCATCAGACCAGAGAATCTTATTTCTCACCCTCTTGGAGTCCTTCAGGTGTTTTTTTGCAAACTCCATGCGGGCTTTCATGTGTTTGCACTGAGGAGAGGCTTCCGTCGGGACACTCTGCCATAAAGCCCAGACTGGTGGAGGGCTGCAGTGATGGTTGACTTCTACAACTTTCTCCCATCTCCCGACTGCATCTCTGGAGCTCAGCCACAGTGATCTTTGGGTTCTTCTTTACCTCTCTCACCAAGGCTCTTCTCCCCCGATAGCTCAGTTTGGCCGGACGGCCAGCTCTTGGAAGGGTTCTGGTCGTCCCAAACGTCTTCTTTTTAAGGATTATGGAGGCCACTGTGCTTTTAGGAACCTTAAGTGCAGCAGAATTTTTTTTTTTTGTAACCTTGGCCAGATCTGTGCTTGCCACAATTCTGTCTCTGAGCTCTTCAGGCAGGTCCTTTGACCTCATGATTCTCATTTGCACTGTGAGCTGTAAGGTCTTATATAGACAGGTGTGTGGCTTCCTAATCAAGTCCAATCAGTATAATCAAACACAAATGGACTCAAATGAAGGTGTAGAACCATCTCAAGGATGATCAGAAGAAATGGACAGCACCTGAGTTAAATATATGAGTGTCACAGCAAAGGGACTGAATACTTAGGACCATGTGATATTTCATTTTTCTTTAAATAAATCTGCAAAAATGTCAACAATTTCTGTGTTTTTCTGTCAATATGGGGCTGTGTGTACATTAATGAGGAAAAAAAAAGAACTTAAATGATTTTAGCAATGGCTGCAATATAACAAAGAGTGAAAAATTTACGGGGGTCTGAATACTTTCCGTACCCAATGTATATATATATAAATAAATATGTATCTTGTACCTTAGCAATCACATTCATACATTTCCATAAAATGTTTTCTATATGTGTTGTTTAGTTCCTGCAGACGTGTTCTCTTTGAACTCTGGTTGGGCTGGATTCTATGAGTATCTGGGAAAGAGACAGGCTGCCACGGTAACAGTCAGTGCATTCAATGCCACCACCAGCCGGGTCAACGTCACTCTTCTGGAGCAGAGCGGGGTGCACATCAAACTCTCTGGTACGTTGGAGTTTTCTGCCAGGTTTGGCCACCATGTTCATTGAAGACACTAGGATTGGGTAATATGATGGATATATTGTACGGCAAAACATTTGTCAGTCGGTAGAAATTTTGCTATATTGTTTATATCTGTAAATATATCCACACAGATGTCAGTGGGCAGGACTACTTTAGGTGATTTTAGGTTACACTTGAGCACAGTGAGAAACATGGACTAATGTGTGAATGTAAAGAGGAATGAAGAATGCTATTAAGGAGTGTTGATAGAGTTATTTGTTGGTGAGTATAGAAATGAACTGATATGCGGTCAGCTGCTATGGTAACAAGATGACGTTCCATTGATCCAATTGTTGTCTTCTTTGAACATATTTAGGAGTCTGCTCTTACGTATTAAACATGCTGAAAGAGAAGGATTTTTTTACTTTGGGAGATGCAGAGTGAATAATTGAATTAGCATTGCTTCTTATTTCTTCAGTGCTGAGATTACATCCAATTTATCACATGAATTGAACAGGCTTGATAGCTATGGATGCTTTCCACATTTACCAAATATGTTTTCCTTTGCCCCACTTCCTAGTCCTAGACCAAAAAATAAACAGAAAAGCATTACAAATGCAGGTTTATGAAATAAATTCCAGATGATGGATATTGTGGGTTATTTCAGTTAATTATTTCCTTATAATGTTTCTTCTTCTTCTCCTTCTTTTTTTCTTATTGGGTTATTTTGCAGGAACTTACAAGAAAGAAGAAAATCATCTATTATTAAAAGTTTACCAGATAAGAGGCCCAACAGAACAATATTTTAGCAAATTCAAAAACGATAACTGGGCAATGGATGGATATGTGAGTAGTACAAAAGTGGTAATAATAAGTTAATAAAGCATTGCATTTTAAACGGTTATGTGATTTCCAATATTGCATTGCAGAAAAAAAAAATATATATTACCTTTATCTTTGACAATCTAGTAAGATTTTTGAAAGGCATTTTAGGCAAAATAGGGCTATATATGAAAAAGTGTTTTCCTGTTATACCTTCATGTTTATTCTTTATATAGGTTACTGCAGAAACGGAGAAAAAAATGTTTGTTTACCAAGGGCACATTCACAGCAAGGATTTTGGGAAGTTTCAGTTAACAAGACAAGGTAATAGATACATTTTTTTAATATATAATATAGATATCGATATATATATATATATATATAGATATATATATATATAGATATAGATATATATATATATATTTAGAAATTGGTAACGTTTATAGATTTAATACTTATTTAATTTATGATTCTGAACAGATTAGTCATTTCAAATTATTTATTCTGAATTCTGCCTCAGGTCTTATTACCACAGATATGGATCCATCTAATCCTTACTACGGCACAAACAGCAGTTCTGTGGCAGCTGCCATTCTAGTGCCCTTCTTTGCGCTTATTTTATCAGGGTTTGCCTTTTACCTCTACAAACACAGGTAAGAGCAACCGACTTTTCTGTCTTGTGTGTTGTTATTTGTCTGTAATGAATGTGAATCGCCATTGTGTCACTGCAGTGATGGGAAACTCCTTTGCCAAGCCAGTAATTGTGACTGATTTTGCATCTGTTTACAGACAGTTAGCAATTCAAATCTCTTGAAATGCCAATGAGTTCAAACCAAGGCATTGCTAAAAATGAAGCATGGGAGTTTTCCTACACAAACAAAACCATGTGACAAAGTTGTCATGAAACATGACAGTTTTCCAATATTAAAATAATAAAAAAAAATTGGCAGGGCTCTATCACAAGGCACAGATGACAATGAGAGACCCAAAGACCTGGCAGCCTCCAGGTAAGTCACCGGAAGCTAATGCCACAGGCGACGAGCCCTTTACAGCCTCACCTTCATTGTCTGCATTTTATTTTCTCATCTCGTCTGAGGCAGGACAGAGTGCAGGAATTATGGGAAATGAAGTGACTTGCATAATTTGTTGTAGTCCCATGTTAGAATGTCATTTCCGTCAACCCTAATTTGACCAACTAAAAGTAATCCCATTTATTTCTGTTTGTGTACATTTGCCACCGGAATATCATGAGAATTGTGTCTGATGTGGTAATGCGCCAGTGTCTGTGAGTCAGTGGAAATATGAATTGGGTATGGGATATAGGCCATTTATTTAGATTTAGACCGTACAATTTGAGCAAGATCATAAATCATCCACTGCCATCTGAGCAAGCCTGGGAATCAGTTGCAGTATTCAAAATTTAGACTGTCAAGAAGTCAGTGACCTTTCCAGACCTTTTTTTTTTTGTTTTAATTATTGGTGGTAAAAAGCAGCAAAGTTTCCAGTTGAATAAGGAGAGACATTTTTAAACTGCCATGATCAGAATAGCATACTACCATACATATACATATAGTAGAATACCTAGATTATCAACTACATTTGCCAAAATGCATTATACAACAGAGCATAATGCACTTGGAATGGTAAAACATAATGCACTCAATTTGATCTCACATTTCAGTATGCTAAATTAATTGAAAATTGACTCATTACAGTATTTGATCAGATCAGCCAAGAGTTTTACTCAAAATTGGAATAACATGTAAAATAATTTGTCATGTGACAAACACAACAACACTTGACAAAGCAGCATAATTCAAAAATGTGTACTATTTGGCGAAAAAATAGGCAATAATGCAGCATATAGCACAGAGTATGCTAGTATTCTATAGGCATTATTGCACCATAAGTGTTTCAAGCAGTAGTATGCCACATTATCTCCTGACCTCTTTGCCAAGACCTCATCACATTACATTTGCAATTCAAGCAAGTGGCATCCTCTCATCCTCTTGGAAATAAACATTATATTGCATTTATTATTTTGCATACAGTGTTGCGTAAAAATGTCCCTAGAAGTAGAAGGTCAAGTCGACCACAATGCATAGTGAGATACAGTGTTCCATGTAGTAAGGATATTTCTACAAAGGACACAAGCCATATGGACTACTTTTATAATGCTCTCATAGTGCTGTGGATAACAGCTGCTCAGACATTCTACATAATATTACAACATTTAGCATTTTATGGAAGAATGTGTAGTGTGGAACTGACATAAGTAAAATTGTAATTGCCCACATTTTAATTTTGTCATGAACTGCTTCTATGTTGTTGAATGAAAAATATTCAGTTGGTTGTGTAAGATTTTTTCTCTTGTCCTAAATTTGTAATTTAACCCGGCTAACACATTTGTCACTTCCCATTGTTAGAAGAGGACATTACGTTCTTTTGTTTTAGGTTTTATCTAACATGTCTAATGTTTATGTTGTTCTTCCATAATTGAAACTTACACGGGAATGTGTTGTAACAAATGTAAACAAATTCACAAATTTGTGTTTTGGCTTTGAAAATAGTTCCTGTTCCTCTTAACCATCTTTGTTTTTCCACCTTTCCAGAACAAGACCAAAAGTTCAGTACAACGGATATGCAGGTCACGAGAACACTAATGGACAAGCTTCATTTGAGAATCCCATGTATGATACAAACATGAAACCAACAGAGGCAAAGGCTGTGAGGTTTGATACGACCCTCAATACAGTCTGCACAGTAGTATAGCCTTTATTATCAGCTCTGGACTGACCAGCCTCATGGGTAAGCAGCAGAGCAGTGGGTACCAGACGCTAATACTCCTTTACGACTGACTGCACTTTGCTGTAGATTTTACTTTTATCACAAGCTTACAATGGACAAAAATAAAACCAATGACTATGTTTTTTAGAGAAAAAACTAAATTCAAAAAAAAAAAAACATCAAAGAAAAAATACTTTTCAAAGAACAAAGCTCACTTGACGCATGTTCGGCCAGAATTGAGGTCAACATTATTTCTGGGATCTGTACCGTACATGGCACTTAAAGGATGAAGTTTTTTTTTTGTTTTTATCTTTTTTTTTATGTATTCCCCCCTTAAAAGACTTCCTGGGAAAGATACTGACGTGTCTTTGAACGCCACCATGTTGTTGACGCAATGTATTTTCTTCAGTGAAGACAAACCACAAAACGAGAAAGCAACTGGACTACTGTGGCTTAGCACACTTAATAGATCTCCACCAAGAAGGTGACAAAACGCTACAAGAAGCTCAAATGAGAGACGCTCACCTCCAGATGGAGGACGGAACTCAACCGCTGTGTTGAAAAAAAGAATAAACTTTATTGCACAAATTTTGCACTAGAATGAAATGGATATGAAATCAATGTATTGGAAGAAACAAAAAATAATATACAGGGTTTTATTGACCATATGTATATAAACATAAACTCATATCCATAGAGAGCACGATGTCATGCTGCGGCTATCAAGAGAGACTGAATTTATTTTTGAAATGAAGTTCTGTTTATGTTTACAAGGTGATAAGGACACAATTGAATCATTTTTGATTGCTTTTTAAAGCATTCATCATACTTCACATCACGCACATGTTGTACTGTTCCTTCGTGGTGTGCCCAATCACTTGCTTGGACTAGCATATGCTGACAAATTACATTTCATTTTTTATGTTTGAAATCATTATAGCTTTACTCACCAATTTGCCGTATCACCAATTTGCTTTCATTACGTATCAAGTATACCTCTTGTGCAGAACATGACTGTATTTTGATGGCGCAGATTTTGAGTTCATTTATCAGCTCTGTGTGGATGACTATACAAGATTTATCTGAGCCCACAAGTTTTTTTCCCACATTCCTCCTTTTTCTGAACCAGTGTGCATCTCCCGTGCCCATTAGAAACACAAAATCAGCAGGGTTAAGATCAAGCTTACTCTCGAAGAAACACTGCCTTATTAGATTCAGAAGCATGACCGGGCCACACCGGTTCCCAATGACCCATATCATTAGTATATTAACCTAGATGAAGAGCGTAGGGCTGCTGGGGTGCACATTCACTGTGATTTAAATGTCATGACCACGCTGATTCCAGTGCATGTGCTAAAACTGTAAGTGCTCCCATTTTTCCACGTGAACAACGTGATGCCTGATGTTTTCTCAACGCTGTGTTTCCATATGCACTTGCGTGCTACACATTGACAGCTTTGAGCATAAAATGTGCACAATGACATTGTAGGCTTGCTGTCGGATATCATATCATTTTCACATTGATTGTATTTTCAATCAAAACCACGTTTTGTTTCCAAAAGTGTTTCGATGTTTTCCATTGAGTCATGCTCTCAGATTGAACCAATTCCGTGTACGTTGGATTCGCCAGGTTGGCGTAAAGAGCAGTGTCGGTTTTCTCACACTGCGGATGATCCACGTCTTGCCTTTTCTCAGGCTTGCTGCAATAATATTTCTTTGTTCAGTTGCATTTTGTACAGTTTTGTTTCCTTACAACTGTAAAATAGTTTCGCCACTGTCAAGCTGTAAAACTGCATTCAAACCAACAATCGTGCTACTCGCCATTGTCATTCGATCATGTGCTGCTGACTTGAAGTAGGTGCAAAAGATGTTTTTGTACAGAAATATATTTTTTATGCAGAATTTGTAAAATTAATAAATATGCTGTACTTTTTTGATTAATGTAGTTAAAATTGATAAAATAAATGTTTTTACTGTATAAAAATGTAAATTAATTGTTTATCTACCCATAAGTATATATCTATGGTTTAAAATTTTCCAACAAATGTCAATATATGCGAGCTTTTATTAAATAGTCAGCTCGTATGTGTTCTTTGACATGAGCAAAATCATGAACCCTAGAGAACTGTACTGCAGATTGTTAAATGACAAATATTTTGAAAAGTAATATTTGAGATAAATATTAAACTTTTTCTAAAAGTATACACTTTCTGTTTTTTTCAGTCACAAGTGAATTTCTTTACATATACTGTATCTGACTGGAATTCACTATCATGGTATACTTGTAGGTAGGGGATGTAAATAGTTGGCTTGACAATTCAATTATGTTATGATTCTTTACTAAAAGTAATGCATCATGAAATCAGAATTGTCAGTACAAACTATATAAGGGTGAATTCAGGTAAATTGAAACAAATTTTGCCATTGAAATGTCCCTGAATTCACCCTACTGATAGAGAATACAACTGTAGAAACATACAGAGAAAATACTCATTTTATTATATAAACAAAAAATAAAATATATTGCTGAGTAGTGACCAGCACTGTGAATTGCAAAGCAAAGCATTTTTACACCCCTACTTGGAAAATAATTTGTGTCTGTTGACAAATTGATTTTTGAACATTTTGCAATAGACATTAGATACTACTAATAATTACTTCATTTATTTGACCATTGAGAGCTACATTCTCACTGTACCATAGCTGTATGGATAGCAGCTATGGTAACCACATGTCTATTATGAATATCACATAATGGTAAAAGAGGCTTAGATCACATTTCACCCCCAAAATCACAATATTAACAATAGTAGGAAGTTATATTTTTTCCATAAAGAAATGAAACCTATTTTGAGATCGTTTTGAGACTTTTTCATTTTCAGTATGTTTAAGTAGATTCACCTCCTCAAAATCTCATTATGTAACATGTCTGGGTGTTTTACATTTGGATTGTTTTCCCCTTCAATTTGTGTAACAAATTAGCTCAAAATGGTAATATTTTTTAAATAAATTATTATCAGTATTTGGATAAAGTAACTGGTTTAGGGGGGTTCGTGACATAATCAGGACTGACGTCCTACCAATTTGTCTAGCGAATGTTTAGTGGAAATGTCTGCAGACTATAGAAGAATATTACTCTCTTGGCCATATAGATACTAATATCATAATACTCACCCAACACACTTTAACAGCATGTAGCTGTGATCAGCATGATTAGGTTATCCAGTTTTGAGCAAATCAATGAACAACCTCAGGTGTGATACAAACAAGACTTTATTAACTACACTAAACACTTAAACTAGTCTAACATTAACACACACTCATTCTGGTAAAGGAAGATGGTTAAAGCTGAAGCAGAGTGAATTATAAAAGCATAAAGTTATGGAAGTATTTGATATTCAGCATATCTAAAGCCTGAAGGAAACATCAGTTTCTTAGTTCTGACACACCTTTATGAAGAGGGCAAAGTGATACTTGATGTATCAGTTAAGAGGACTAAGTTTACATTACGTAAGTGTATGTTAAGGACCCATCAGCCTGCGCCATCAGATTTTTCTGACGAACTTGGTATATCTATATATATATATAGATATATATATATATATATATTTATGGCTGGTTGTTAGTATGTCAGTTTGCAGGCAGTTCCCTTTCGAATGGGAACTCGTGCTGTATCCCCTAGAGGCCGCTATGGGGAATACCTCCGGCATGACCAGTGTCTGAAGCATGACAATGAACTTGACATTGGCAAGCGGCAGCCTATGCCGTTCACAACTGGTGCGGCGAGAGTACTAAAGGGCACAGGTGAAATATGTCATCCTCTTTCTTGTCTTCAAGAGACTGTTTGTTTGTACAACTATTTTAGGCATTCACATTTAGCTCCTGCGAGAAGCAAAATGCTTGCATTGAAGGATTACAAAATGAAAAGCTCGTTCGTGGCCATCCCTCTTTTCGAGTGGAATGTGGGACGTGTTTTTGGGGTGGAACGGGCAAGCTGGATTGATAGTAATAATGATTCATGAGACTGACTAAAGAACAGGTATCACTTCTTCCTTTCTGAAGGTAGTAGTTAGCATGTGCATGAGGCGCATTCGCTCTGTTCTTCATATTCTGTGAGGTGGTTAGTTCTCAGCAGTGATAGAAATAAACTTTTCTATTAAGTGCCTTAAGGCACTCAGAGAGATTCATTCGCATCTGTTCTTGTATGATTCTTTTCAGAGTGATAGAATCTGTCATTTGAACTAGCCTGCTTCAGGTTAAATGCATGCTTTTCACAATGTGGTCGCAGTAATTTGTTCCAGGTTGGTTGTTCCACCCTGGCTGGAGTGTTTGTTTTTTTCTTTTTTTCGAACAATGGTGGTCTGGGTTCTATTTGTAGGTGGGGGGGCGGGAGTAACAAAGCCGAAAGATAGTTGTGTCAGGGCTCGAGGGCACGTGGGGAGGGTAAGCAACAGGACATGTTCCGGTGGGGGCGCCGCTGGGGTGAAGCAAAGTAACACGAGTGGCGGTATGTGTCTAGTTCTGACTGACGCAAGACATAAAAGGGCTGGTAGTGAGGGAGTGCCCTAATGATTGAGAAACGCTCCTGTGAGCCCATGCACAAAGCCTGTGACATGGGGAGCCTCCTTCTGCTTGAGAGGGGTAATCTTTATTGAGACTGGTTCTTTCATCCGAGCCTGCTAGAAGCTATTGGCCATTTGGAGCGCGTCTGTGAGCCCCTTGAGGAAGGCCTTCTTTAAAGCCATGTTTAGGTACGCATAGCTGCTGACGGCTGTCCTGGGGTGTTCCGAATACCAGGCTTAAATGGGAAGGTCAATGCACCAATTGCTGTGGAACTTTCTAGCCGTGTTAGACCACCAGGGGCTCTAACTAAAGCGGTTGGTGAGTTAACTAGAGCTCGATGAGCTTGTTAGGAGGCCTCCTCTCACCGTGGAAATGTTAACTTCCAAAGGCCCTTCCTCGCCAGAGTAGTGCTCTTTCCTTACCCCTCTGCATGTATCCTAAGCAGGGGATAATGCAGGAAGTCTCCTCTCTTAAATAAGACCGGCGGGCATCGGGGGCCGCCTCACGCGTCAGCTGGATGTCCTGTGAGCCTCTTGCCGGTACCTTGGGTGGGCCATGGAAGGCCAGCCTCTAGTTTTAGGTCTTGTCATGCTGAGGCCTCCAGCCCAAGCTTGGCCTCTCGGTGAGAAATGTTGTCCTCTCCTCGTCCGACGATATTAGCTTGCATGGTGCGGCCGGCCCTCAGATCACCCAAAGAACTTGCCGCTAGTACGTAATCTGTGATTTGTAGCTTTCCTGTAAGCCCTTACAGATGTCCCAAGCGTGGGGTGTAGTGGCCCGTTTGTGAGTTATCGTCATACCTGAGGCACAACTAAAATCCGCTCCTAGAGCTCGGGGCGGTGCCATTTACTGTGAGCATTTGTTCAATCTCCTCATGCGTCCGGACAGAGAATCTTCCTTGCAAAGCCTCTGCTAGGACGCTCTTTGAGTTGTAGGTCCCTCCGTTGCGCCTCCTTACAAGATGTCCTAAGCGTGGGGCGTATTTAGGCCTCCTCTCGTTTTAGAGAGTTGTCATGTTGAGTTGAGAAGTTTTTTTTTTTAAGTTGAGATGTTTTTATCTCGATGCGGACGCAGACACGCGCTGGAAAAATGAACGCATCGCTCGTCGCTCTCTTATGGCTCGTGCTTGCCAAACAACATCTAAATTGGACGTACGAACTTGACACACAAAAACTCAAATATGTGACAGTCCCTTCGTCTGAGGGTTCTTCCCTCTCCTCCGTCCTGTTGGAGGCCGCGGGGGGTAATCTGTTCTGATAAACTCTTGTCTGTATACCATCTTTTTTTTTTAGTATTTTCCCACTAATGCAAGTCATGCCGAACGATTTTAAACCTCTTTGTGCTTTAAACTGTTCCAGTCCACAATCCCCATGGTCCCGTGGCCAATCAGCATGATGACATGTTTTCATAACACATTTTTACCAAAACTCGGTGGTGCTCGAAACAACGGAGCTCTTTTGGAAGTTTATGCTTCAGTCCTTATAATTGCCTTGGTAACCGAAGCAGGCTAAGTAACGACAGCGTATGGACGATGACAGTAAGACTTTCTGTAATTGTTGGGGGACCTTTCTTCTAGGACCTTATTTTTAGATACAAAAATGACAAATGTAATGTGTTAAAACAAATAAAAAAACCAAGCACAACTTTTGACAAAAAGTTGGAAAAACAAGGCGAAAAAATAATTCACTCCCACAGACCAAAAAAGAAACACAAAACTTTCGAACTCGAGGGAGACATTTTGAATATTTAACGAAGTGTAGCTGCTTACTTGGCTGTTTGATCAAATAGCGTGCTTTGGCGGTTGTTTTTGTCGACCGAAGTTGCCAGCTATGGGAGACAAAAGTAGTGTTATAGCCCAGGCAACAGAGTGGGCAGCAAGAGATCAACGATAACACACAAAACTGAGAGGACCAGGCGCTCCACCCTCTAAATTCTAAAGGCCTAAATCAGGGGGAAAAAAAAAAAAAAAAAAGGAAAAATAATTCGGTAAAAAAAAAAGCAAAAAAGGACTCTAAAGAAAGTAACCGCAAACCCACCAGAAAGGAGGGCTCAAGCAAAAAGTAGGCAAGCGGTTTTCGAACACAAAGAATGCCGGAGTGATGAATCAATAAAAAAAGTGCCGGGCCGAGACCAGGTTTTTGTTAATGCGTGGAAAATACACTGTAAAAACCAGTAACGCGTGAACAGTTCTTTCTTAGAACTGTGGGTCGTAAAAAAAAAAAAAGAGAAAAAACCCTGCATAACTGAGAAAAGCGCTAAGATTTTTGCCTTTCTTATTAGGCCAGGTAGAGGTTGATGTGGCCCCATGTTTTCTGGGGATAAACCTATCTTAGGGGGGGTTAAATTAATAAAAAGAAACAGCCGGTGGCTCCTTAAATATGAGGATCCATCTTTTTAACTTCTCTCAAGTCCTCAATGCCCATAAAGCACTATCATCCCTATCACGGAACGAAAACTTCAGCAATGGTTTTATAACCTTATTTTCCTAAGTGTGTGGGATTCCCCATTATTTGCCAAAGACAACCCTCAGCATGTAATTCCCTGATGAAGGGGAACGATACTCACTTGCAAAGCTATTATGCAAACGGGAGATGCATGTTATCACGATGCCTCAGGGGAACAGATATAGCCTTGCTCCATGTTTTTATTCTTTCAGAAAAAAAGTAGACAATAGGTGGAATGCAATCTTAAGATGTTAAATCACGGGAGAGGTGCCTTTTATATAATATCGGAGGAACCCCCCCCCCACCCCCCCCTCAAGAACCCCCCAATCAACCCGACCATTTGTGACGAATCCATATAATGGTATGCTGCCTAGCCAAGTTGCATTTCTTGTCGGTGTATTGTAGGCGCCTCTGAAGTCAGGGAAATGGGACACCGGGTGACAATAGAGAGGCGTGAGGAGGGGTGCCGCCTATTGCATAGCTCCCCATATGCCCGGTCTAGAGGACCCGAATACGCGATCTTGTTGCCCTTTCCGACCCCCCCCTTCCTCCGGGAACCGGCTAACATGCTAATCCGAGACCTAAATAACCCTGCGACTATCCACCACTGGCAAAGCCCAAGAATGGTTTGCTTTGTGGGTAGGGGTTATAGAGTGGTGGAAGTAAGAAGTGATGGTAAACGGTGAAACTAACTCAAAAACCCAGAAAGACTAATTTATTACTTCGCAAAAAGTAACTGGTTCCATGAGATTGTTCTCTCCTTGGATTTTATAATTGGGGTTTTTGTAATTTCACTGTTTACATTTAGTAAAATAAAGCCTGTGTTAAACAAAACTTTATGATAATTTGACGTTTTGTTCTACAAAATAAACTGCTCACACCGGAAAGACTCAAAAAGTGCCCCTCAACTCAACGGGGGGGGGAAAAAGAGGAAAACGTGGGACCCTGTCCCCTCTGACGCAAAATATCGACGGAAGGAACTAAACTTCTCAGCACGACATAAACAATCCTCCTAGTTATTTTTTTATATAAAATCATGATTAAATAAAATGAGACTTCCCGTAGTCATACCACCGAATAAATTGCTAAATGGTAACTAAAAGACTTCATCTGTACTGCAGTAGAATAAGAAGTACATACAGGAAACGAAAATACATTAATCTTTTAATCTAAATCAGGGAGACATAATATAGCGGGTACACTTTACTAATATAAAACGAAAAAAAAAATTTAAGTTCTTTTTTTTTTTTTTTTTTTTGTTTTTTATTTTTTTTTTTTTTTCTATTTTTTTTATTTTTCAATATTAAGTTCAAAATAACAAGGTAGCACAAAAACAGGGAGGTCGTTAAAAAAAGGATTTAAAAACAAAGAGGAACAAAAAAAAACAAAACTTAAAAAAAAATAAAATAAAACAAAAAAAAAAAAAAAAAAAAAAAAAAAAAAAAATAGGGGAGAAAAAAGATTCAGATCAGACCAAAAACCCACAGATTACAAAAAAAGATACAAATTCAGTAAACATAACAAGGGTGAAACAGTGTGCGGGGGGGGAGAAGCACCGGGAGATAGGGGTAACAAAAGGAAAGGTATATCAGAAAACAACAACACGAGGGAAAACTAAAATTTTATCAATTCCACACATAACGAACTCGTTTTGTTATAAAAAAAAAAAGGTAAAAAATAGGAGGAATAAATTAGCAAAGGAGAAAAAAGGAGAAGGGGAAAAGAGAGAGGGGATCGGGTCCAAAAACGAAAGAGGAGAGGGGTGATACGAGTCAAGCCATTTGCTAAAATCATTAGTTAATTTTTTTTTTGGCCAGTCCATGAATGTACCCCCAGCCCCCAGATTGACAGAAAACACAGGAATGTTGACATTGTTTGCAAGATATTATATTAAACAGAAAACTGAAATAGCACATGGTCCTTTCAACCCTTTGCTCATATTAGTAGAAGCACCCTTTTGATCAATCAGCATGAAGTACTTTTATGGGAAAGATGCAACAGTTTTTTCACAACCGGATTGGGGATACACTCTGCCTCTGCCGGTCCTCTTGCGATCCTCCTCATTCTGGCAGGGTGGATGCTAAACTGTTTGGGTAACAGCCATTTTTTGGGCCTCCATAGATGCTACATATGGGGTTTAGTCAGCTCGTCGGGCTGGCCATTCCATACAGTCACAAGTTGTTGTAACCACTTCTTCCTTATTTTAAGCTGTTGCTTAAGGGTCATTGGTCTTGTTTGGAAGGTAAATCTCCTTCGGCCAGTCGGAGTTCTGAGCACTCTGGAAGGTTTTCAGATGCCAGGATATCCCTGTGCTATGGCCGCATTCATCAGTTCCCTCGATTGCAACCAGACGGTGCGAGGCAGTGCCTGATGTTTCTCCACACATAGGCCGCTTAGCATTAATGCCAAAACGTTCTATCCTTGGCCCTCATCCACCAGAGAATCTTATTTTTCTCATTCTCACCAATCAGTTGGAGGGCCAATGCAGGTGTTTTTCATGTGTCTTGCATTGAGGAGAGGCTTCCTTCGGGCCACTCTGTCATAAAGCCCCGGCTGGTGGAGGGTTGCAGTGATGGTTGCCTTTCTACAACTTTCTCCCATCTCCCGACTGCATCGCTGGAGCTCAGCCACAGTGATCTTTGGGTTCTTCTTTACCCCTCGCCACCAAGGCTCTTCTCCCCCCTGATAGCTCAGTTTGGCCGGACGGCCAGATCTAGGAAAGGTTCTGGTCGTCCCAAACGTCTTCCATTTAAGGAATGGAGGCTACTGTGCTCTTGGGAACCTTAAGTGCCGCAGAAATTTTTTTTGTAACCTTGGCCAGATCTTGCCACAATTCTGTCTCTGAGCTCTTCATGCAGTTCCTTTGACCTCATGATTCTCATTTGCTCTGACATGCACTGTTAGCTGTAAGGTCTTATATAGACAGGTTGTTGGCTTTCCTAATCAAGTCCAATCCGTATAATCAAACACAGCTGGACTAAAAATGAAGGTGTAGAACCATCTCAAGAATGATGATCAGAAGAAATGGACAGCACTTGAGTTAAATATATGAGTGTCACAGCAGAGGGTCTGAATACTTAGGGACATGTGATATTTCACATTTTTCTTTTTTAATAACTCTGCAAAAATGTCAACAATTCTGTGTTTTTTCGTCAATCATGGGGTGCCGTTTGTACATTAATGAGGAAAAAATGAACTTAAATGATTTTAGCAAATGGCTGGCAATATAGCAAAGAGTGAAAATTTAAGGGGGTCTGAATACTTCCGTACCCACTGTATAATATAATATATAATACAGTGTGGGAAAAAAAAAAGTATTTATTCATCCACCAATTGTGCAAGTTCTCCCACTTAAAAGATGAGAGAGGCCTGTAATTTTCATCATAGGTATAACTCAACTATGAGAGACAAAATGAGAATCACAGTAAATCACATTGTAGGATTTTTAAAGATTTATTTGCAAATTATGGTGGAAAATAAGTATTTGTTCAATAACAAAATTTCATCTCAATACTTTGTTATGTACCCTTTTTTGGCAATGACAGAGGTCAAATGTTTTTTCTGTAAGTCTTCACAAGGTTTTCATACACTGTTGCTGGTATTTTGGCCCATGGTCGCTCCATGGCAGATCTCCTCTAGAGCGGGTAGTGTGTTTGGGCTGTCCGCGGGCAACACGGATGTCACCTCCCCCAAAGAATTTTCTATGGGGTTGAGATCTGGAGACTGGCTAGGCCATTCCAGGACCTTGAAATGCTTCTTACGATGTCACTCCTTCGTTGCCCGGGCGGTGTGGTTGGGATCATTGTCATGCTGAAAGACCAGCCACATTTCATCTTCAATGCCCTTGCTGATGCAAGGAGGTTTTCACTCAAAATCTCACGATACCTGGCCCCATTCATTCTTTCGTTTACACGGATCAGTCTTCCTGGTCCCTTTGCAGAGAAACAGCCCCAAAGCATGATGTTTCCCCCCATGCTTCACAGTAGGTATGGTATTCTTTGGATGCAACTCAGCATTCTTACTCCTCCAAACACGACAAGTTGAGTTATTACCAAAAAGTTCTATTTTGGTTTCATCTGACCACATGACATTCTCCCAATCCTCTTCTGGATCATCCAAATGCTCTCTAGCATACTTCAGACGGGTCTGGACATGTACTAGCTTAAGCAGGGGGAGACTTCTGGCACTGCAGGATTTGAGTCCCTTGCGGCGCAGTGTGTTACTGATGGTAGCCTTTTGTTACTTTGGTCCCAGCTCTCTGCAGGTCTTTCACTAGGTCCCCCTGTGTGGTTCTGTGATTTTTGCTCACAGTTCTTGTGATTATTTTGACCCCACGGGGTGAGATCTTTCGTGGAGCCCCAGATCGAGGGAGATTTTCAGTGGTCTTGTATGTCTTCCATTTTTCTAATAATTGCTCCCACAGTTGTTTCTTCACACCAAGCTGCTTACCTATGCAGATTCAGTCTTCCCAGCCTGGTGCATGTCTACAATTTTGTTTCTGGTGTTCTTTGACAGTTCTTTGGTCTTGGCCATGGTGGAGTTTTGGAGTGTGACTGTTTGAGGTTGTGGACAAGTGTCTTTTATACTGATAACGAGTTCAAACAGTTGCCATTAATACAGGTAACGAGTGGAGGACATAGGAGCCTCTTAAAGAAGTTGTTACATGTCTGTGAGAGCCAGAAATCTTGCTTTTTTTGTAGGTGACCAAATACTTATTTTACCGAGGATTTTACCAATTAATTCTTTAAAAATCCTACAGTGTGATTTTTCTGGATTTTTTTTTCTTATTTTGTCTCTTATAGTTGAGGTATACTTATGATGAAAATTAAAGGCCTCTCTCATCTTTTTAAGTGGGAGAACTTGCACATTGGTGGCTGACTAAATACTTTTTTTGCCCCACTGTGTCATATAGGATATAATATATATATATATATATAGTTTTTCTTTTTTTTTTTTTGCATCATTGGAAGATACCTGGGGGGCGCAATATTATTGGTCATGAAAGTAATGTATGCAATTTTTATTTTATTTGAAAAGATTTATTTACTTTTATGTTCTCTAAACTTATATTCTTCCAATTAGCTAAAGTTTTTTTTTTAACAATGCTTTGTTTTGACTTAATACAAAACATTCCCCTTAGATGACATTTGCATTACATTTGCCATATTTCCATTACTCGCTAACCTTTTACTAATTAGAGTTCCTTGTGGTAGCTTAGCACTTGTTTTCAATTTTGTTCGACTAATTTGGTTGGTAAAAAAAAAAAACTTAAGTGGGAACATAGTTAAACTCTAATCGGAAACCCCATATTAAGCTTATCTTGCTAGTTAACTCTAAACACTATTTTATTAACACTCATATAATTATGTGTACACACAACCTGACCCCTGAACTCGTTCACACTTTCCACCATTTTTAGCAGTAGGCTAAAAAAATACTGAGAGATGCAATTACTGTTTGAAAAACATGCATGCTAGTTTCTGACTTTGTGTTTGTGGCGAGCCCAGCCATCACCACAAGGGCTTCCTTGTAGGAAAAAAAAAATTGTAGATTTAAAAAAAAAAAAGTAAGGGGGCAGTAAAAAAAAAAAAAAAATGTAATATTTTAAATGATCACAGATGGAGAGTAAAAATTATGGTAGTAAAATTATGCATCCTTCAAGAGACCAAGAGTGTATCCTTTGTGGAAATAACAATCCCAGAATGCATTGCACCAAATGCGAGAAATGCTGGATTGAAATGTACTTATAATTTATTCAGTAGCACAAAATTATAAAGTTCAATCATTTTTTTTTTAAACTTAGAAATATAACAGCAAACTGTAAGTTGCGCTATATAATCTCTTACATAAACCCTATTATTTGTGTCTTGTGCAACCTCATTTAGACTCCTGCATAAATTGTTGCCCATGTGGTTACAATGAGAGATGCATGTGCTTTTCTATTTCAACTTCAACACATTTTGGCATGCCGGTGGAGTATATGAGTCCGACACCCTGGTTTGCCTCTCTGTCATTCATACTCTACAGCATGAAAAATTAAGCTGCACCATTTATAATTAAAAATCTTGCATAACAGCTCAGCCAAAGTGCTGCACTGAATTTATGGTTCCTTATTTTATAAATCTACAGATGGAAAAGTGTTTGGCCCTAGGTTAGAAACATGGCATGCGGACACAAATGTGACTAATACACCGACTATATCATGTGGAATAATTTATCACTTTAAAATATTCTGAGAAGTATGTGCAGAGAATGTTATGGAACGTCTGTCTGCTTGAAGCACATCTAGCATTTACGCTGGCATTTTAGTGAATCTTGAGGCGCCTTGTGTGAAAGCCATCCTCAAAATAGTGTATGAACCCAACAAAAGGATCTTGGCATCAGGTGTAGCAGCTTTCTGCCAAACAAATCATCATTTCACTTGTCAGTTCTGATAAATGAGGAGATATCTCATAAAATAAGAGCAATCTTGGGTCTTGCTGCTGCTTTTTCTTTCATTTACTGAGAGGATACGGTGTACTCAACCCTTTTATGTCAACCTACTTCTGCTACATCAATCTGAGTTTAAGTTCACCAGGATGGATGTGTCTTTCCACACTCATGACTCCCAAGTCAACCAGCGAGTGCCGTAGTGAAGTCTCTGCCTTAGGTTAAGTGACTTTTCATATAAACATTTAAGAATGTCTTCTCTACACACCTGCTGTGCATTACAGCTACAATTAAACACCATGACCGCTTTAGAGCTTATTCATAACATCTCCACGTTGAAAACTACAGATATACTGCTAAGCACTGTCTTAAGATAAAACTATTGAAATGGAAATTCTATAGTTAGTTTCTCATAATATCACAATTGAGGAAACACAGGGCTGAATTTTAAATAATTGCACTTCTTAATTTTAGCAGGCCTCATTTATTATTATACAAATGCGGTCTAATTGTCTTATTTACTTTTAATCATTTTCAAAATAAACTTGCTTACACTACCTCTTAACCTTCTTAAATCATATTTCTATTGCTGACGAAAAAATATTTTGTATTACATTAAAAAGAAACTGAATTGTTTAACTTACATTTGTATGTGAAGTTGAAATCAACCACAACTTTGCTTTAAAATGCATCGCAAGAACGCATAACCCAGAGTCACGTATAATCACTATGGAAAGCACTTCCTTAGTGACCGCATGTGCCTTTCCTAACAGACTTGTGGAAGGGCCCTTCGTAAAGGATTCAGTTCACTTTTGATTTAAATATCCCTCCAAATGGCGTCCCCTTCCCGAAGTGGCCTTCAAGGGTGCAAAAAAAGTGGTTTGGAATTCGCTGTTCATTCACTCAACCTATCATTATGAATATTAAGAACCACATTGAAACAATATGACAAATATTTATGAAAGTCAGAATTTAGCTGAAAAATATAGCTGAAATGCTGAAAATTATCTCTAATTCTATCTAAACAGTTTTATTCATCACCCAGAACAGGCGTACTAGCACAGAGTATATATATATACAGTGGGGACAAAAAGTATTTAGTCAGCCACCAATTGTGTAAGTTCTCCCACTTAAAAAAATGAGAGAGGCCTGTAATTTTCATCATAAGTATACCTAAACTATGAGAGACAAAATAAGAAAAAAAAATCCAGAAAATCACATGTAGGATTTTACCGAATTTATTTGCAAATTATGGTGGAAAATAAGTTTTTGGTCAATAACAAAATTTCATCTCAATACTTTGTTATATACCCTTTGGTGGCAATGACAGAGGTCAAACGTTTTCTGTACGTCTTCACAAGGTTTTCACACACTGTTGCTGGTTTTTTTGGCCCATTCCTCCATGCAGATCACCTCTAGAGCAGTAATGTTTTGGGGCAACACAGATTTTCAACTCCCTCAAAAGATTTTCTATGGGGTTGAGATCTAGAGACTGTCTAGGCCACTCCAGGACCTTGAATGCTATCTTACGAAGCCATCCTTGTTGCCACAGGGAAGCGGTGTGTTTTTGGATGCTTTGTCACATCGCTGAAAGACCCACACGTTTTCTCCTTCAATGCGGCCTGTTTGCTGATGAAGGAGTTTTCACTCAAAACTCAACTATACATGGCCCTAGAAAGAAATGCCATTCTTCCTTTTCTTTTTACACGGATTCAGGTCTTCTTGTGGCCCTTTGCAGAAAAACAGCCTCCCAAGCATGATGTTTCCACCCGACCCATGGCTTCACAGTATTTGGTGTTCTTTGGATGCAACTACAGCATTGCATTCTCCTTCCAACACACACCAAGTTTTGAGTTTTTTTTACCAAAAAGTTCTATTTTGGTTTTTATCTGACCATATGACATTCTCCTAATCCTCTTCTGGATCATCCCAATGCTCTCTAGCAAACTTCAGACGGAACTGGACATGTACTGGCTTAAGCAGGGAAACACGTCTAGCACTGCAGGATTTGAGTCCCTGCGGCACAGTGTGTTACTGATGGTAGCCTCTGTTACTTTGGTCCCAGCTCTCTGCAGGTCATGGGAATGCACTAGTTCCCCCCGTGGTGGTTCTGGGATTTGCTCAGTTTCTTGTGATCTGTGAACGCCACGTGTGGGATCTCTTGGGCGTGGAGCGGCCCAAGACCGAGGGAAAAGGGGGGTTATGCAAAACTTGGTCTTGTATTTCTTCCATTTTCTAATAATTGCTCCACAGTTGATTTCTTCACACCAAGCTGCTTAACTATTGCAGATTCAGTCTTCCCAGCCTGGTGGAGGTCTACAATTTTGTTTCTGGTGTTTTTTGACAGCTCTTTGGTCTTGGCCATTGTGGAGTTTGGAGTGTGACTGTTTGAAGTTGTGGACAGGTGTCTTTTATACTGATAACGAGTTCAAACTGATGCCATTAATACAGGTAACCAGTGGAGGACAGAGGAGCCTCTTAAAGAAGAAGTTACAGGTCTGTGAGAGCCAGAAATCTTGCTTGTTTGTAGGTGACCAAATACTTATTTTACCGAGGAATTTACCAAATAATTCTTTAAAAATCCTACAATGTGATTTTCTGTTTTTTTTTTTTCTCATTTTGTCTCTCATAGTTGGTATACCTATGATGAAAATTACAGGCCTCTCTCATCTTTTTAAGTGGGAGAACTTGCACAATTGGTGGCTGACTAAATACTTTTTTGCCCCACTGTATGTTCTGATGTTGTTGATCATAACAGATTCAGATTGTGTGGTTTTTAAGCAGATGCTGCAGTGTCTTCAGAGGTAATATTAATATAAATGCAGGAGTGATGTCTTTGGAATTGAATTGAAACTACGATCAGCTTATGCCTGCACAATCTTCCTGTACTCATCCTCAGGACTTTGTGTCCAAAATGATGTCACCGGGAAGAGTGAGGATCAAGCGAGCTAATCTTCAAACAATATTTTAATATAATTTAATCTCTAGGCTGCTTTTATAAACTGCAATGTGCCCGCTTTATTGATAATTGAAAGATGTTGGCAACAAATTCCAAATGTGTCCTCTGACCAAAATGTGATGACTGACGAATACATTACAGCCAGCTGTGCTGATGAACCTTAAAGGATTGCTTCACACAGAATTGAAAATTCTGTCATTATTTACTCAGCGCCTCATGTTATTCCAAACCCATGTTGTTTTCTACTTTTTTTTTCTTCTTCTTTTTCTGTGTAACACAAAATGAGATTATTTAAAGCATGTTCCCACAGCTCTTTTCTGTTCAATGTGACCATATAGCAAATAAACATGCAACAATCTACCTATCATCTATCTATCTATCTATTTGTTTGAGCACTAGATTAGAGGTTGAACTGTTATATGAAAAAAGCTGCATAAAGAACCTTTAAATCTTCAAAATTGTAATTATTTTGTCTTGTCTAGATCCTACTGGTGGAAGTATTGCTGATAATTGTAGCTTGCTTTAACCTCCACAACCTAGCACACAGAACCAACAGCAAGATGGGTGTCACAATAAACAATAATTATCATTAAATGTCATTGTAATTTTGAATTAAATAATCTGCCTCATCTGCCAGGTCTTTGAGGGCCTGTTTTAGTTTAGAGCCTGTAACTCCAAGGGATTTAGGGAAATGCTGGGCTGATGCTCCAGTGAAGTCCCTGAACCCAAATTCTATCAGGAATGTTAATGCCCTCCACCCAGCTTGTGAGCATGAAGCTGACAGTTCTACATACCTTTTGCTTTTCCTCTCAAAGCCAGCATCCATTCCTTTTTTCTCATGGCAGGGTCAGTTCTGCCAAGATGACCAATGTAGCAGAAGTGGGCCAGAGCACAATGTCTGGCCGAAACAAGGTTGTGGTGATCTCCTGAGAGGGCTTCAACTGGCATTCAAGGTCAACAAGTAAGAGGAGGGATCATTACCACTTTTCCATTTCTGGCTGGTGCCTGAGCTGGAGCCCAAATGGAAACCGGGCTGCGATTTTCCACTCAAAAAAATTCTGGTCCTCGTAGGCCCAGGTGTCCTCGAATAAAGCTTTTTACACACTGCACGAGTTTAGCAGTCGTATAAGATCATTCCAAATCACACTGTGCGACATGGATCTGATAATGTGCGACATGGATCTAATAAAATATGGCTACGACCTGTGTAGACTGTACGATGATGACACGTAGTGACTCGTAGGCTACAACGCACGTTACTATAGAAGAATAAAACGTCATCAGCATGTGCTAGTGGTAAACCAAAAGAGTGATGAATCACATTTTGGCAGTTGTAGTTCCCCTTCGGGAACTCGAGCTGCGTCGGAAAACGCTAGAGCACACAAACGGGAACGCCTTCAGACCCAGATACCAAGACTCTGATCATAGGTGTAATCGGTCCGAGACGATGGAATGCAGCTGCTCCGCCGGCGGGCGAGTCATGACCAGGATCAGCTCTTAAAAGCCCGTGAGGCGTGCCTGCCGGCCGACTAGCTTCTGTCAGTCAGCCGAGAGCTCTCTATGGCGTGTGTAAGCGTCCACGATTATGTTATGCTGAGTCATATTTATTGTTTTCTGTCAAAAGTCTATAAGCTCCAGCTATATCTAAGCTTATGCAAGGACAAAGCATTTCAAGGGCGGGAGCAGGCCACGTTGTAGGTTGTGTGTTACTCCCTGCCCAAAGATAAAGTTATATCACGAGTTGGGACACACACAGCCTGTGCATGGTTTGCTTGCGAGCGAAGCATAGTCGTTACTGCCTTGCTTCGCTCTCAGAGGGCTCTCTTTGAGGATGGAGCTTTCACTAGCGTTCCTCGCGGTGCCCCGACGCCCCCACGTGCCTTTCGCCCCGACGAAGCGGAGCGGCGGCTGTGCTCGTGGGTTTCGCATATGGATCTGCTAAAAAAAAAAGTCACAGTCCAGGCCCGCTCCGGCGTGTTCGGAAGCCCGCGCTGCCGGCTACTTACCCCCCGCGGTGAGACGCGGGCGCGACGCCGACCCTGTCTTTCTCCCGAGGAGCAATCTGACTACGGGAGGTCGTCAAACGAGCCCCTCGCCAGTTGCACAAACATCAGTTACACAAGCAAAAAATATTATGCCTTATATTATAATGAGCAGCATTAATAAGGAGTGGAGCTCGCACAGTCGGGGCGGATTGTTTTTTTTTTCCCCGTTATTAAACGCTCCGCTCTCGCCGGGCACGCTCGGAGGAGTGTGTTCGTGCCTGTGATCTTGCGATTGCGGTTCTGCTGCTGCTGAGGCACGGCGGCGACTTAGAACGCGGAGATCGCTCATGATCTAGCAGACGGTTGTAGACGGCTCTTCCTATCTCCACCCGTGTTTGCCAGATTTAGAGCTCGTTTGTTTGTCAAGGAAATTGATGTTGATCATGTGACTGAATGACTCGCGCGCAGCACATATATTACATCATTTCGGTTTTTTGATGTGAATCTTACTACACTAGACCGTATTTACTCATCTGGTTGTTTGACTGCATTTAATTCTGAGGAATAAATAGAAGTATTTCCTCTGGCTATGAGAAGTTAGATATACAGGGGCTCTTGGGATATAAATTTCTCGAGTGAGAGCACACATTAACCTCTCTTCCTCTGAGGAGGTTGAGACGGTCAGCAGGGGCTACTGGGCGGGAGCAGTCGCCACCCTACCGTGTTCCAGCTCCTCATTCTGCGCGGCGCATCACTCTCGTATCGCCAGAGTAACTAAGAAGCAGAGTGGGGAACGCCCAGGCCGCAAGCGTTCTAGCAGAAGGCGGGATCTGCGGCTGACCCGTCATTCTGCTGGATAGTCTTCTTTCTTTTATTGTCTTTTTTTTTGTCGTAAATGTCCTGACGCCTAAGGCATAGGACTTTTTGAGGGCCAGCTCCCTCTGGAGAAGAGGGGTGTACACCGCATTACATGGTGCCCTTCTCTCCTCAGTGCCCTCAGGAGGTCTGTCTGCCAACCCTGCCGTGTTCCAGGGAACAGCGGTCTCCGGCGAGCGCTTCTCCCAGTTACCGCCCGGAAACGTAGCGGTAATAAGAGGCTCGCTGCCTCTACGGAGGTATCTAGATGGGTCCTGCCCAGAGCAGGCTGGTGTCTAGTCTTCCTAGCAGACGACGTGGGTCTGAGGACCATCGTTTTCGATAGGAGACTTCAGCTATGAGAGTCCTGATACTGTGGCTCAGGACCTCGGAGGGCAGACCCCTCTGGGGAAGAGAGGTTCACACCGCAGTACACGGTGCCCGTCTCTCCTCAGTGCCCTAGGAGGTCGGTCTGCCAACCCTGCTACGTTCCAGGGCGCAGCGGTCTCCGGCCCCCCTATGAGCGAATTCTCTCAGGTACCGCCCCCCGTGAAACGTAGTGGTACATAGACAGGCTCGCCCTACCTCTATACGCGATCTGCGCTATCTAGAGACAGCTAGACTACGAACGTCTACCCTCTGACAGTCAGCAGCGTCAGAGAAGACACTCGCTAAAGCTCAGCTAGCTCTAAGACGCACACAGCCAGTATAGCCCGATGACTAGCGTTCCCTTAGGGAGTCATCCTGGCGGTGCATGCGCGAGCCCCACTGCCGAGTGCTGGCCTTCAGTGGGTCCATGCCACGAGCACGGCTGTCGGTGTCGTCTCCATAGAAGACGCACGCGGGTCTGGAGGAGCGTCATTTTCAATAGGCCAGACTTCAGATATGAGACGCCTGATGCTGCTGGCTCAGGACCCTCGGCAGCGGCAATACCCCTCTTGCGGAAAGAGAGGAGTGCACACGCCCATTACACGGTGCCCATCTCTCCCCCCCCCCCCCAGTAGCCCTCAGAGAGGTAGCGTCTGCCAACCCTGCCCTGTGTTCCAGGGCGCAGCGAGTTCTCCGTGGACGAGTCTCTAGCAGTTTCCGCCACCCGGCCAACGTAGACCACGGACACTGAGAGAGCTCGACATTGCGGCCTTACTGCGGATGCGCTGGTCCCCAGAGCAGCTAGTTCAGCGGTACCCATGCTCAGTGATGCAGACGATTCACGCACAGAACTAGCCATTTGCGACGCACACCAGAGATTAGTCTCGAGAGACTGATTCCTTTAGTAGATTATTTGGCAGCGTGGAAGCTACTGCCAAATATATCTCAATGGGTCCTGCGTACTGTAGAAAGAAGGGGACTACGGCAATACAGTTTCGGGTTCGCTGTCCGCCCTCGATTCAACGGTCAAAGGTCCCGGTCCAGTCACCCCCACGCCTAGTGGGCAAGGGATCTCCTGAGCAGCGCATTCGGGTATTAGAAACAAGTAGTTATCCTCTTCGAGGAAGAGGAAGGGCCATCGGAGCGTCGGAGTCCCTCCGACACGAGAGCCCGAACTCCGGAGGTTTTATCCAGCCAGCAGTACTTCAGGGTTCCGAAGAAGGATTGGTGGAACTCGAAGGGCCTGTGTCCCATTTAGATCTGCCCGCCATATTAACCGCCCTCAGTCATCGACATGAAGCTCTAGCATTATGCTCACACTCAACAAAGTCGTGTCTCAGATCAGGTCGGGAGGTATGCGTTGTCACGATCGATCTGAGCGACGCATATTATTTTCATATCTCCATCCTCCTCATACACAGCGAAGTTCTTACTGAGCCGTTCGTTTTTGGCTGCGGCAAAAGCTCACCAATACTCGGTTCTTCCTTAGCCCTGCCACTCTCACCCCACACTTTCATGAACCTCAACCACATCAGACGATTGGGTTGATATTAGCTCAGTCAGATCGAGGCCGGTGGCGCGTTAGACTCGAGCGGATAGAGCGTTCTCGCTCAAACGAAAGAGCTAGGGGTTAAAGACTTAATCGCAGATAAAGTGTGCATTTTTTCCAGTACAAAGAGAACTACTTATACTGGGCCCGGCTGGTGTGCGATTAGACCATTGATGCAGGCATGTATGTCTCCATGCTCGGATCGAGCTGCCCATCTCACTCAGTACAGCGCAAAGAGTAACGAGAGGCCGGCAGTCACTCACTGTCAAGCAGATTCCAGACTGATTGGCGCCTGAGACAGCTTGCGTCCAACGTGGATCAACTCTGCCGCGCATGCACATGACGTACCCTACAGTGGCTGGCACCAAGAAACAAGGGGCTCTCCCGCGAGCGGAAACCCGCTTTCCCCCCTTGCATGCCTTCAAGGTCATGCTTGGATTCTGGTTCAGGGCCCAGTGCACCTGGGAGATCCTGGGTCGCCCGGACGTGATGTGCTAGCGCACCGGATGATCCACTCACCGAGTGGCTGCGCCGATGCTGGGTCATGAGTAATGTGACGCACCCTGCCGCAGTCGTGTGGAAATGGTCGCCCATCTGACATGAGCATTCAATTTTCGCGGAGATTGCTGCCCTGCCTTTCGAGTTCTCCCAGACTAACGACGTCACATAGAGCTTGAGTAACAAGCAACGGCGTGCGTCTCTTACATCAACCACCAGGTGTCGTGGTTCTGCGTTCGTGCCCCCTGTACAGGCTGGCGCACCAGATGTTTGTGTGGTCCCAGGGCAAACTCCTCTTGTTGAGAGCAGTTTACATTCCTGGGCATTTCAAGAAGGGAGCAGATATCCTGTCGAGGCAGGGGCCTGGGGAGCCGCATCCCCAATCCACCCCCCCCGCTGGGCGATATGGAATGCTTCACACCCCGAAGCGTGACAGGTGGTGAAGCAGATATGGAGAGTGTTTGGCCAGGCTCAGGTGGACCTGTTGCGACTCATATGATATCACACTGTCCCCTCTGGTTCTCTCTGACTCATCCAGCTCCACTGGGGCTGGATGCCATGGTACACATGTGGCCGAGGCTTCGTCTATACGCCTTTCCTCCAATTTTTCTGCTCCAGGAGTTCTGGAGAGAGTGCGCCGGAGCAGAGCCACGTTGTTGTGAGTATCCCCCACCTAGTCCGCAGCCGAGGATTGGGTCTCAGGCTGATTTCTCTCTCGATTGGCGACTCTAATAGGAGGATTCATCGTCAGCGAGAGATCTCCCACAGCGCGTGGCGGGCACGCCCCCGCCACGGGAAGCAATGTGAGGGTGTGGCCCCTCTGAGGCAGGCCAACAACTCGAGAACTTCCGCGTCTCTCAACGAGAGTTGTATGCAGACCATCCTCCATCCAGAGCTCCACTCTATGAGGAATCGGTATTTCTGTTACGGATGCACCGCAAGACACGACAACAGCTCACAACCTGACCCTATTTGCCCTGTACAGTTCTTGAGTTCCTGCAGGCCTGTTTATCCGCCCAGGTATCTTTTCTTCTTGATTGACCCACTCCACCCTAGAGCGAGACCATATCGCCCCTGCCGCGGCCATTGCGGCCTACCACGCCCCTCTCTGTGGCCATTCAGTGGGAAGACACCCTCTCCTTACACATTTCCTCTGCGGTGCACTGAGGCCGAGGCCTCCGGCCAGAGAAGCTTAGGCTAAGTGGTGGATCAGGATGCTATTCCATAGCCTCGAGTCCTCTGATCTCCCCTCTCCTTTGGGGGTCAAGATTCACTCCTCCAGAAGTTGGCCTTCGGGATGGCGAGCCCTGCCTACTTTAGCCACTCCAGGCTCTTCTGTTCTCTCGCCCTAGCTATGCTCTTCTACACTAGGCAGGGATTTGCAAGTCTGCCGGCGTGGGGACTGAGCATTTCGAGGTTTTCCCTAGCGTTCGACGCTATAGCTCTTTTTTTTGTTTTTTTTGTTAGGTTCCCGAAGGGAAACGTCCCAGGTTACGTATGTAACCATGAATCCCAGAGGGAACGTACCCCCAAGAAGCTGCCGTCGCAAGGCCATTACTTATCTTCTTTCCCTCCGCGCATCCCTACTAGGCTTGATTCACTCCTAAGAAGCCTAAGCGACCGCGCCCGGCACCTCACGTGCACCATTTTATAAGCTTTCTGGTAACGACGTCACACCGCCCTTCGAGCGAAGACCGTCTCGCACATTGTGCGACTGATTACAAATATGCCATTCAGAGCCTTAGTAATCGCCTGAAGCGACTGTTCCCCTAGCGGTTCCGCACGCAGCGTCTCATAGCTTCCCTGGGGAACCATGGTTACATACAGTAACCTGAGATGAACGTTTTTTCTGTATAGCTGAAAAAGTGCGAATGGCCGAAAGAGGAGAGCGAGAAAAGTTTAAGGTAAGCGTTTTAGTTTTTAGCCCCAGCCGTGCATTTAGATGTACTACATTTGTTTCGCCTGATCAATAAACGTGCGAGCGTAGGAGCCCAACACACTGTGCGATGATCTGTCTGAATTATCTGAAACTGTCATGAAATGTATCATAGGCTATCCTTTGGCTGCGCACAAGACTGTGACAACGGACATCTTTGAACCTCTCTCATTGTACAACTTAGGACCACCGTTTAGGAGCCATGATCACAGAAATCGATTGTTTCGCGATGCCAATCTTTTGTCTGGGACAGCCAAAAATCGTGCAGTGTGTCTCGGGCTTAAGGCAACCTATGCATGTCAGTAAAGCCAGAGCTCCATTACTACCCAGTTTGAAAGCAGCATTTTTAAAAGCCATCAGATGTTCATCGGGCTAAAATGAAACTCAGGTTTTAACAACCCCACCCCCCCCCCCCACCCCCCCCCCCCCCCCCCACATCACAACAAAACAACACACATTAACACAACAATTAATATGCTTGGTATTCAGCAGCTGCAGTTGACTGCCTCTTCCCACCTGGCGCTTTTTTTTTTTTTTTTTGGGCTTGGCCCCAGCTTTTTTCTGGGGGGTGAAGGGGGCCAGAGCGTTTTTTTGTTCTTTTTGTTTTTTTTTTTTTTTTATTGGCGGTTTGCCTCGCCAGAACAGATCAACATCTCCTTCTGCAAGAGGATAACAAGCGATTTTCCGGTCACTGTGGGACATAGAGGCGTCTGCTCACTCCAGTGGAAATGTGCAGCTGGATCTGTACGTGGGGGGTGTGGTGTGTTGTGCAGTGCCACTCTTGGCCTAGCTCCGGCACCAGCCCCAGTGGAAAAGTAGTACATGATCCTGTACTGCTACTGTGGGCTATACCTCCTTGCCTGACAAACTAGATCAGCTGTTGTGGTGTTGCCAGCCTGCATATCTCCAGGATTTTGGCCAGCTTGCACAGGACCTGGGTGTGCCGCCATCTGTAGCAGCCTTGCATCAGTGCTGCTTTGCAAGCAGATAGTATGTGCTGCAGGCTTGGATTCTTGGAGTTACAGAGTAGGCAGGACTCCTCTGAACTGTGCCACAAGTTTGTGGGTTTGGCTGGACAAGACACAACCAGACCTGATTACTGTAAGCCCTGTTTAATTAATTCAAGACTTAAACAGAGCTTTTGAATGGCATGAAGTTAGTTAAAAGGCCTTGCTCATTAACATACTATACTAAAGGTTAAAGAAATTTTAGAAATGATGAGAAAGAAGGTGAGTGAAATACATCGGTAGCAGAAGGGTTACATAGAAAAAAGGAAACTCTGCACAGTCTCACGAAATGTGATGATCCTGTCTACAACTGCCTCCCAGGTTGTCCAATACCATTAACCATTATGCATAATTATTAAAATATGACTTAGTTTTCATTCAGTAAAACTATAAAAAAAAGATGACGAAGAAAGCACATCCATGTGCCGCGTTCTCTAACAAACTGTCCTTGGCGGAGCAAAACTACAACATCGGCAACCTCTGAGAAGAAAGAGGTTGCCCTCACCAGGCCAATTGGTGTTGTTATTCAGTAGGTTTGACTTCTACTACACTTACCATCCAGGGTCGCGAAATGTGAACGCGAATGCTGGAAGCTGGACTGATGAGTCTATGTTCCCAAATTTACCCCCCAAACTCTTCTGGTCATCCTAGCATCCATCAAACTCTCTCAGTCTTATGGAATTGCGATGGGTGGCCATGAATTTCCCAGCAAGACATCTATTCATCTAGGTCTGTTCGGTGTGTGCCATCTCCAAGTTTCCGTATCATCTCCCAGCAGGCCTATGTCATTCAGAGGTGTACTTACTCCTTACACCACTGCCCATACCCCATCATCCCTGGTCACCCTTGAGAGTGGATTTTATCATTGATCTCATGGTCATCAATTCACCTCGTGAATATGAAAGGCCTTCATCTCCCTCCAGTGTCTTTCAGTCTATCGCCTATCATCCCTGGATAAAGATCCTGGAGATTTCGCTGTGAAATAGTGTTTTCCCCATCTTGATTTCTTACTTTTTTATGTATATCTCATATTAAAAATCTAACATAAAACCAAGGCAACTTGAGTATACACACAATACAGTTTTTCAAGTTGTTTATTGAAGCAAAAAGGTTATCTGATACCCGCTGGGTCTCTGTGAAAATGTGTTTGCCCCTGTAGTTAGTCATTCCCAAATCTATGAACTGTAGTTAGTCATTCCCAAATCTATGAAACTGCATTCATAATGGGGTTTGGCTGGACTAGATACAACCAGACCTGATTACTGTCAGCCCTGTTAAATTAATTAAAAGACTTAAACAGTACTTTTCAACAACATGAAGTTGGTTTTTTTTTAAAAGGTATTGCCCAGAGTTTGAGTTAACACTTAACACCCTATGACAAAAGGTTGAAATATATCCGTCTTGGAGTTGGGGGGTTGGTTACATGGAGAGAAAAAAAAAGAAAAAAGACAAAAAAAAAAAAAAGCTCTGCACAGTATCGAACCTTCCCATCTAAAAATCCTCCAAGAGCACAGTCATGGTCATGGAATTGAAGGAACTGCAGGCCACTCTTGCATCAAGAAAGATAACACTATGTGAAAGAGGCTGGCCAAACATTACATCCATGGAAGGCTTTAACCCAGAGGAAAAAGTTTACCCAGAAAAGGCAAAAAAAAAAAATCCTGAAGGAAATTGTCTTCAGTGTATAACTTGAAGTTCAAGGTTCAGTCAATAACCTGAAGCTTAAACACAACTGATTATGGATTATGCAACAAGACAAAGATCCAAAGCATATGAGTTAGTCCCCCCTCTGAGTGGCCTAAAAGTTCTCAAAAACGTTAGAATAAAGGGTTGGCCAAAATTCCACCAAAGTGCTGTGAAAGACTGATCTTTAGTTATCACTTTATTGCAATTACTGCAGATAAAGGTGGCACAACCAGATTTTAAGTTTAAAAGGGGAATTTTTCTTTACATTGGGTGACACTGTGTTAGATCATTTATTTTGTTTGTTTGTTGTGTTTAATTTAGTTCGTATATTATGCCTTCAGTAAATAAATAAAATAAATAAACACATGACAAACCTGTATGTGATTTCCTCTGTCATGACAACTCTAGATGGGCAGGCGTTTTTTCCTGTAATCTGCAAGCAAGTTCTGCAGCCAACAAGAGTGCTTGCCCACATTTTAATAGTCTAGTTCAGGGTTCCCCGCGTTAAGCTGGTTCTGCGCACACTATCAGGTCCATCTGAAATGTAATCACAGTGGTTCCCAAACCTGTCCTGGGGGCCCCCCTGCCCTGCACCTTTTGTATTTCTCCCTTATCTAACACACCTGATTCTATTCATCAGCTTGTTAGTAGAGACTGCAGTAACTAAATTGGGTGTGTCTGATTAGGTAGACATACAAAATGTGCAGGGCAGGGGGCCCTCCAGGACAGGTTTGGGAACCATTGAGTGATACACTCGTGGTGATAGTATCAAGACCCCCCCCTCAAGTGATACACGTAACGCCCCGAATCGCCATTATTCAAATCGCAACCCCACCACCCCCAAACATGTTGTGTGCTCTCCATTTATCAGCTCCTAAATAAAGCATCGGTATACAAGGTTTAAATCATGTTTGATGTTTAATAAGTTGTGTGTATGAGGCAGAGTGAATAATTAAGCATACAAGCAAAGCTAGCATGAGAATATGCATTTTAACAAAAGCTGCAGCAGAAACACAATTTTGCTTTGAGGACACAGCAAAGTATTGACACGTAAGTGAAAATAGGCATTTTACGCAAGATAAAAACGAATGCAACAAGATTCATGCGGCGTGAATCTATGCTAAGATATACTTTTGCATGCAAAGTTACACTCTCTAGTAAGTATTATTTCATATGGCCTGGGAGGAAAAGCACAACAATTCTACCTGGAGGCTGATGCAGCTAAGATAAAATGTGCAGATAAAATGTGACTTGCAGCTTGCTGTTTGTCTCATGACTATACTTTTGGACTGACCTCTCTGAACAACTCATTTAATTAAAAAAAGAAAATGGTCAGGTTGGTTGCCATCTCTCCCATCTCTATCAGCTTGCAACATATAACATTTATTGTTACAGGCACACATAGTGCATGCTTCTCACTATAGGTAATTTTGAGCTACATCACACATATCTTAGCCACTAGTTAAATAACTCTTCTAGTCTAGAAACACGTTATTTCAGGCACACACTGCACGATACCTAAAATCTGAGGCAAATCTGTGCTCATTCACGTGTGTGACAGTTGCGTAGTGTGTGTTATCAAAGTTGCGATCTGAGAGAAACGCAGATGCATCACATATGCTCATGAGATATTTGGCATGCTAAATATTTGGATCTATCGGCGACTCCTGATATGTGCTTTTACTGGAAATGACATAGGCGATGGCACAGCCAATGAGAGAGCATGATAGTCCATACTTGCTCTACAGCAGCAGTATGCGTGGCAGATCTAGGTCGCCAAAAACAAATACATTAACATTGCCATATTCATTAACAATTTTGAAACTATTCAGAGAATTGTCATATTCCTATATATTCCTCAGCTGTTGTCTACAATCAGTACAAAATTAGGCAAACAATATGGAGCTCTCAGAATTCCTCACTGGTGCCATAAAACGTTTGTTACTTCCTGATTCAAAGCAAGATGGTGTTCCCTGAGGAACAAATGAGCCATACAGAGTGTAATCACATCATCCTATGCCTTAGAGAGCAGTCCAGCATGAGGCCCTCTTCTCTGGGCATCACTCGCTAAATGTCTTAATTTTCAGGAAGATACCACTGAGACACTGTGTGACCAGATGGAAGAGGATGTCCATATCCATGTTATATTTCTCTGCCTTAAAAGGTAATTTCAGCCTCAGGCAGCACAGTCACAGCTCACGGTTTGATATATATTGAGAACAAAACTAGCAAGAACTACCATAAAATCATCTGCTGTGATGCCGATTTTCAAGTTTCTGTGCAATTTTTAGCAGTCTGCCCCCGAACCGGTATTTAAAAACGCAAGCTGTTGTTGGTGGGTTCACACGTAAGCCTAAGATGGCTCTTCTTTATGTAAATAGTGCCAGGTCCACGAGAAAGCAGTCTGTTAGCATTCAACTCAATGACAGAAAACAAAACCATCTAATTGTTATGTAAGATTTTCCCTATGTGATATATGTATATATGAGTCCGAATGTACAGCTACTTTCTAATTGCCATCAATACAGAAACATGTTTTTACCCCCATAATTGTGGTTACACCATCTACTAGCAGCGGATAACTAGTCAAACCTCTGGGGCAAGATCACTGAAACGGCTTTACACACACACACACACACACAAATAAAAAAATCAAGAGACACTGGTTATTACTTGATTTGACCTATTCTCATCATTTTCTTCCATAATCACTTCCTTTGTAATAAATATTTTTATATTTCCTCCAATTTGGTAATCTTTTCTGCGCATACGGACATAATGGTGAAATAAAAGCTTGCTGTAAAATGAATTGATGAATGAAAATTAAAACTCCTGTTAGGCCATGCAGTTTTATAGGAATATGTGTGAGCTCTGGAGTGTAAACTGGGATCCACACTCAATAGCTTGATGACTTTTATGAACTGAGCAATTTAAGATAAGTTGCAGGTGATATTTCAAATTATATGACATGCGGTATGTTTATGTTCATCATACTAAGTACCCTCAATATAAAGAGCCATAACATCTCTTTCACGGCATGCACACCACATGGTCACTGGATGAGGAATTACAGCAGGTAATTACTGTACATAAAGTGTATGACTGCAAAAGCTGCACTTCCCTAAATCAAAAGGATATGATTAATCAAAGACTGATTCTACAAAACTGTGAGACCATTATAAATAGTCCATGTCATAAGAAATCCAATTTGCCTTGATATTTCAAAATAAAAGACTTCAATATATTTTGAAAATCCCCACAAATGGTCACTCGTCACAAACGCTGTGCCACTAGAACAAAACACGGAACAAACAGATTTTGTTATTTGTTGCTTTATTACATTGGGACTGGACACAATGTAAAATTTCAGAACACATTATTTTCTTAACAGCCAACCCAGATCATGGCTCCTTTTGACTGTCAGATTAATATTTCAACACATGAACATCAACAATGCCTACAGTATATAGTGGTCAGAAGCAATGCAATGAAGTAGTGTAAACTATACAACTGAAGAGAGCATTTACAAAACATTATTTAAAAAAAAAAACAGCAAAAGTAAAATCCAGATTGTTTAATTCTAATGGTCAGAGAAATACGATTAACATATATGACCCTTTTACGATATACTGTATATCAGGATATGCACTCCGGATATGCATATGTAACTCAGGAGAATTCAAATGATTTACTTGCAGGCACTGTCTGTTTTCTTTAGCTTCTAGACAGAGGCAGGTAGGCTGTATATACAGTGGGTACGGAAAGTATTCAGACCCCCTTAAATTTTTCACTCTTTGTTATATTGCAGCCATTTGGTAAAATCATTTAAGTTAATTTTATTTCCTCATTAATATACACACAGCACCCCATATTGACAGAAAAACACAGAATGTTGACATTTTTGCAGATTTATTAAAAAGGAAAAACTGAAATATCACTGGTCCTAAGTCTTAGCCCCCCCCCCCCCCCCCCCCCTGCCCTTTGCTGTGGAGCACGTAGATATAGTTAACTCAGAGTGTTACTTGTCAAGTTATTTGATCATCCTTGGAGATGTTTCTGATCGTTAACCTGTGATTTGGGTCCGGCTGTAGTAATCTGGGGGTGTGTTTGATTATACTGATTGGGCTTGATTAGGAAAGCCACACCCCTGTCTATATAAGACCTTACAGCTCAAGGTGCACGTCAGAGCAAATGAGAATCATGAGGTCAAAGGAAATGCCTGAAGACCTCAGAGACAGAATTGTGACAAGGCACAGATCTAGCCAAGGTTACAAAAAAATTTCTGCTGCACTTAAGGTTCCTAAGAGCACAGTGGCCTCCATAATCCTTAAATGGAAGACGTTTGGGGACGACCAGAACCCTTCCTAGAGCAAACTGAGCTATCGGGGGAGAAGAGAATTTGTGAGAGAGGTAAAGAAGAACCCAAAAAAATCACTGTGGCTGAGCTCCAGAGATGCAGCGGGAGATAGGAGAAAGTTGTAGAAAGTCAACAATCACTGCAGCCCTCCACCAGTCGGGGCTTTATGGCGAGTGGCCCGGGACGGAGAGCCGCTCTCTCCTCCGGGCAAGCCACTGAAAGTTTGCTAAAAAACACATGGAGGACTCCAAGATGGGGAGAAATAAGATTCTCTGGTCTGATGAGAAATTTTGGCCTTAATTCTAAGCGGTATGTGTGGAGAAAACCAGGGACTGCTCATCACCTGTCCAATACAGTCCCAACCAACAGTGAAGCATGGTGGTGGCAGAATCATGCTGTAGGGGTGTTTTTCAGCTGCAGGGACAACTGGTTGCAATCGAGGGAAAGATTAATGCGGCCAAGCACAGGGATATCCTGGACGAAAACCTTCTCCAGAGTGCTTAGGACCTCAGACTGGTCCGAAGGTTTACCTTCCAACAAGACAAATACCCTAAGCACACAGCTAAAATAACGAAGGAGTGGCTTCACAACAACTCTGTGACTGTTTTGAATGGCCCAGCCAGAGCCCTGACATAAACCCAACTGACCATCTCTGGAGAGACCTAAAAATGGCAACGTTTACCATCCAACCTGACAGAACTGGAGAGGATCTGCAAGGAGAAATGGCAGAGGATCCCCAAATCCAGGGTGTGAAAAACTTGTTGCATCTTTCCAAAAAGACTCATGGCTGTATTAGATCAAAAGGGTGCTTCTACTAAAAACTGAGCAAAGGGTCTGAATACTTAGGACACATGTGATATTTCAGGGTTTGTTTTTAGTTTTTAATAAATCTGCAAAAATGTCAACAATTCTTGTGTTTTTCTGTCAATATGGGGTGGTGTGTGGACATTAATGAGGAAAAAAAATTAAATTAAAAGATTTTAGCAAATGGCTGCAATATAACAAAGAGTGAAAAATTTTAAGGGGGTCTGAATACTTCCGTACCCACTGTATATAAGATATATATAATTATCATAGTTGTATTGTGCTAGTTAAGATGGTTAGCTAAACGAGATACACCTGTGCCAAATTGGTTGATTATCTGATCGTGCTCCTCCCGAACCTTGTTAATATAACATCATTTCACGAGTTCACCCTTACATCTAATCTGATAGCAAATAGTAAGCATATTTTGGCGTGCTGTCTTGGGGGAGGGCTACGAGCCCGGAATATAGCGCAAACCCAGAGAACTCCCAAAAGGAAGCTTAAAGGCATTGGGGGGGACAGCAACCCAGGAGGAAGCCAAGACCCCATGCAGTGCTCGGTGGGAGCTGCGGCTTGCAGCATCAGACTGGCAAGCCCTACATGCTGCTAGAAGAGGAGCATGATGGCAGATATCAAATGAGGGACTCTCGCTGCATCCGAAGGGAGCTGCTGCGCTGGAAGGGAGAGTCCCTCTTGCGGCTGAATACGAGGCGCGATTTAATTCGTTGGATGGAGGGCTCTCCTGCACCGGGAGTGAGAGCCCCGTCCGTCACAGAGCATGCAGCATAACTCAACATGACAGACGGAGGGCTCACACTGCGGAGGGTACAGAGGTGACCGAAGGGAGAGGAGAGACCCCCTTTTGGTGTGTTGAATGAATTGAGGTGTATTTTGAGTACCTCGGATGGAGGGGGCCCTCGCATGCAGATACCAAAGCGTGTGGCCTAAGCTCTGCCCTGTCGCCGTGCGAGAGTACACAGCATAACTCAGAATGACAGATGGAAGATTCACACTGCGACCGAAGGGAGCCACGGCCCTGCTGCACTGGAAGGGAAAGCCCTGTCTGAAGCTGAATAAGCAATGAGATTCGAACTGACGGCTGGAGGGCTCTTACTGCGACCAAAAGAGCTGTGACTTACTGTATTGGAAAGGAGAGCCTCCAATTACCCGAGTAAAGAAGGTGATTTCTTTTTTAACTGATCAGGGTTTCATGGGCTTCTTTTACATGGAGATGATTATACATGATGTAGCTTTTAAAAGCATCTGATGACCATCGACCGAGGGCCTGCATCTGATTCGGTGAGAGGCCTTTTTGAGCTGCTGTAGTTGCTGCTCCGATGCAAAATTAGTGGGTGGAAAAATTTTCTACAGGTAAGCCTGATTGAGTGAGGATCAGTTTGAAGTGTTTTTGGAACCAAAAACGTGTAACGGGGTGGTTGTCGTCGACGAAGTGAGGGTCCAGTGCGGATTTAGATTGAGTGTTCCGGAGTTGGAAATAAGAAGAGAGAGCCTGATACGGTTGAATTAGAGATGGGAGGTTAAAAATGTATATGTAGTGGCCTTTTCTTTCTTGGTCTGTCTTACTTTAATGAAGTAAGTGTTAGTTTTGCTATCAAGTATGGATAAATCAGAGATTGTCTGATGGAGTTTGATTTGAATTTAGAGGTTATTGCAATTTCTGAGCATCTCAGAAAACTGTAAAAAGCCAATAAAAACATGGCATGGAGGGTACGAGCAGTATGGATCGGATGGTACCCTGTGCGGAGATGGATGCATTTTGTAAGGATGTCCAGAGTTATAGGTTGCCTGGAATCCGGGCTTGATGGTTGAGAGTGCTGAATTCCTTTGATTAGAAGAGAAGTTTGAGAATTATTTATTTCGGGGGAGCGGAAGCCGTAGATTAGTTTGTGAAAAAAATTGAACGCCACTTGAGTAACCTTTCATAGACCCGGCTTGGAGGTTCTTCACAGAATTGAGGTAGGAGATAAATGAAGTAATTGCAAGGAGAGAATCGGGAAATGGCAGGTTATAGAAGAGGTTAAAAGCTTTGAAACATCTCCAAGCTGTTAGATATGAATTGATAGTTCTGGGTGAAACTGCTTGGAGGATAGAGTCAAGTGACGAGTCGAGGAGAGGTTTTAAGGGATGAGTTATGGGGGAATATGAGTTGCAAATAGTGAGGTACTGGATATGGTGATGGGTCTGCCTCCGGAGCCAGTGCTCTGAATTTCTTAAACATAAAACGAGAGAGAGAGAATCAGCAGTTTGATTTTTGGATCCAGGAATGTGTTTAGCAGTTATAAATTGATCGCAAGCTGAAATCCAGATTAGATGTCTTAGTAGTGGTATGAGAGCGAGGGAATGAGAACGGCGTTTATTTATGCAATGAACGATCGCTTCGTTGTCGCAGTACACTAAGGTACTGCTTGATGTCCAATTTTTTTCCCCATAAAAAGGCAGCGACAACTAGAGGGTAGAGTTCGAACAGTGCTGAGGACTGTGGAGAGTCGAGCATCTGGGGGGGCCCATGGAGACGCGAACCAGCGCCCTTGATAAAATCCCCCGAAACAGACGGATGGGGCTGCATCGGTAAACAGTTGAATGTCATCGTGGAGAGAAACCAGATTGCTGTAGAAAAAGGTTAAGCCATTCCATTGTTTAAGGAAGGTAATCCATAAACTGAGTTCGTTACGACTTGCCCGATTTATGATAAATTGATCGTCTAAGGCATGCACGAAAGATGCGAGTGCGAGGAGATGAGAGATGAAGGGGAGGCCTTGCAGGATTATGCACATTGCGAATTTAAGATGACCGAGCAAGGATAGGAGATCGCGTTTGGAGCAATTTTGTCCCTCTGCCAAGGAAGAAGCCACTGAGATTATTCTATCGATTTTTTCCTTTGGCAGCGAAGCCTGGAAGTTTACTGAATCCAGGTCAATGCCCAGAAATTCGATGAATTGGGTTGGTCCTAAATATTTCTCCTGCTCCATGGGGATTCCTAGCTCTGCTAAAATTCTTTGAACTGTTGTGATATTTTCAGCTGGGATTGTATTGGGATTAGATATGATAAGAAAGTTGTCGAGCAGGTGGATTAAGTGAGGAATTTAATAGTTGTTAGACAGAATCCAGCAGATTGCTTCTGATAACATGTCGAAAATGTTTGGGCTACTTTTGCATCCGAAGATTAGGTGTACTGAGAAATAAAACCTCCTGCGCCATCATATCCCAAATAAATGCCATGAATCAGGGTGGATAGGCATCACTTTGAAGGCAGAAGTGATGTCTACTTTAGCCACCAATGCTCTGTGACTTATATTTTTGATCATGGTGATCGCTTGATCTATATCAGACTGTTTATGCTAGAAAACGGGGAATTGCATGGAGCTGATAGATCAATTTTTTGGGGGGGGGGGTGGTGGTTGAGTATCGAAAGGCCCGATCATAAAATCACTGTATCTGGCTCTGCGAGTGCGGATTGGAGATCGTTGCAAATTATGTTCTGTGAGAGCGGGCATGTAGTGCCGGGATTAAAGCCCTGTTTGAGGCCAGACAATAGATAATTGTGGAAGTTAGTGTCTGAGTGATGTGACAGTTCAGAGGATAGATGAGAAATATAAGTCGATAAGTAGTTTATAGATTTTTGTATAGGTAGCTTTCATGACTGGGCATACTGTACTGGCATGAGCCCCGCCACAATAAATTACAGACGTGGAGAAACTTGCATTGCTGTCTCACGCATCTTCCTCTGTTGAAATTTCTGCAAACCTGCTGGTTGTTGGAGAATGAGATAGCTTCTCTCCTAGAATCCGATATTGGATTTGTGGTTGCAGAATGAGGGACGTAGCTGGTTGATTCGACTTGCGTTGGATCTGGGCTGGTATTATAGTGGGATTAATTTAGGGGCATAAGATAGTAGAGTGAGCTACTGACCTGCTGACTGCGCATGATATATTCCAACAACTGAAAAATACTCTGTTGTGGAGATCAGAGTCCAGTGCACCCCAATAGGGGCACTGATTCCACTGAGCAACACGTACCGCACATTTGGCTGAAAATAATTTATGATACGTGTAGAAATGAGTTCAGCCTTAAGACCGCGCGAGTTCCGCGACTATCGCCAGATAATCATTAAGTTTGCGCCATCTATGGGGAAAAACCGAGCAAACTATTTCAGTGTAGTGGCCAAATGCTACAGTGAATTCGGAAAAAGAAAGGGGGCGGGATGAATTGGGAGTTGAATTTTTTAATGTTACGGAGAAATCTCCGCAATCTATTTGTCGATGAGATTCGGCAGGAGGTAGCAGAGAGAGGAGAGATCAACGTCCGCAGCTGCGAGAATCTGGGATTTGATGGTATTAGGCACGGGAGGTGGTTCCAGAGCGGCAGCAATCGTTGGGGTAGGTAGATGGGTTGCTGTGAATAAAGTATATTGAGGTTTAGCTTGGATAGAAGGGTTAGAAGGAAGATAAGGAGTATCCATTTGCGGAGGCATCCTCACGCACAGATTAGCCTCTGGTGCTTGGGGAAGCCTGTAGGAAGAGGTAGAAGGAAATGAGGGAGGAGGTCAGTAAGCTTGCGTTGCTGGCTGATGATGCCCTGCTTGGACATCTGCAGCGGGGGCTGCTGGCCATTGATAGGGAAAAGAAATAGAGGAAGGGTATATGTAAGGTGGCTGAGCGGCTAGTGGAGGCAGCCTCACACTAGTGTCTGCAGCCAGAGGAAGAGTAGGAAGGATAGAAGGTTGGAAAGCGACACCTGTGGGCGATGCTGCATGCGGCGCAGTAACTGAAGGCGCTGCAGTGATTGGTTGAGAAGAGGAAGGAAGCAGTGCATTGTGAGGAGCGGCCGAGTCTGGGGTGTGGCCCAGGCTTGCTGATGGCCTGCTACGTGCTGACGCTCGAGGGGAGCCGGAACTTGATCTGGAAGACGGCGTTAGAGAGACATGATAACTTTTAGTCTTGCGGCCTTTAGTTACCTTTTTGGAGGTGGGTGAATTAGTATTTTCCAGAGAGATGTAAAGATCATAAAGTTGAGCTTTGCTCATGTTTTGAGAAAACTTAACTTCCGATTTAATCAGCGCTTGTCTCAATCCCGCGATGGTCCATTTTCCAATGGGAGGGATGGATGGTGTAACCGAGGCATAAGATGTTGGGGATTGTGATGGCTGTCTTGATGGTGGAGGTGATCAGAGACTTCGTGGCTTAGCTGTGTGAGTAGCGGGCCTTGTGGGCCTCCGCCCGCGTGCCAAGGCCTGGGGATCGGCGGTGGAGCCAGGCTGACTGGGAAGCGCCTTAGAGCCAGCAGAAGGAGGTGCCTTAGAGACGGTGGCTTGCTTTGAGCTGGCGGCTTGCAGTGGAGCGTCCAGCTCGTTGTCAGATGGGAAGAGCTCGATTTCAGACATTTTGGCAGTGGAATGAAGCTGGATGCCGAAAACTGTCCTGCCGTAAAACTGTTGTAGGACAGAGGCAGGTAGGCTGCATATATATATATACGTATTGTGCTAGTTAGGATGGTTAGCTAAACGAGACACACCTGTGCCAAATTGGTTGATTATCTGATTGTGATCCTCCCAAACCTTGTTAATAAAACATGATTTAATCAACTTGCAAATGTGCAATAATGTTTTAGGCTGTATAATTTAAATATATTCCACCGCAGAAGTCTGCAACTGTTTTACACTGATGGCAGACACTGCCACTGGTTTACGTGTGTTACGGGGCTGACGAGACGTGAGACTTGCGGATCCATGTGCAAGCTTTATTTGTGGAGAAGACAGAGACGTGGTCATAACACGCGGCATAGGTGGGGTTTGCAGGAGCGCAAACAGGTATATGGTGGGCAAAACACAAGAATAGTCCTAGGGCTAGCGCAGGTCGACGATCGGCAGACAGAATCAAAAAGGGGCAAGACGAAAGGGGTGAATCCAGGGAACCAGGTGAAGATCAGAAACCGAGAAAAACAGACAAGGCAAAACTAGGCTAAGGCTAAGGCTAAGGAAAACGACACATAGGGCTAAGGCTAAGGCTAAGGCAAATGACTAGGGCTAAGGCTAATGCTAGGGCTAATGATTAGGGCTAATGACTAGGGCTAAGGCTAATGCTAAGGCTAAGGCTAAGGCAACAAACGAGGGCTCTGTAGAGTCGCTATCGCTAGGGGAGTGATAAATGCGGAACAATACTCGGCAGAGGGAAGGGATAAGAGTGAGTGTTATATAGTGAGGGAGTGATATGAAACAGCTGGGTGCAATCAGTGTAAACAGCTGTGTGCAATCTGTGCTGAGTGCAATCAGTAATGCATGATGGGAATTGTAGTCCGGGGTGATGTGCAACAGTGTGTGTAGTGCGAGAGTCAATGAAAATGGAAAGTTCTGGACGGATTTGTGAAAGAGCCCCCCCCCCAGGACGGCTTCCAGAAGCTCAAAACCCTTTACGATTCCGGAGGGCGGTGGAGTGGGGGCGGAACAGGGGGAGGGACGGAGGGTCAGGTCCAAGGATAGGAGAGACCAGGGACTGAGGCAGAGCCGGCGGAGCTGAGGACCACCACCGCAGAGCAGACGGGACCGAAGATCCCCACGGTGGAGCAGAAGACCACCGGAGCCAGACAGTAGACCACCACGGCGGGGCAGAGAACCACCACGGCGGAGCAGAGGACCACCAGAACCAGACAGTAGACCACCTCGGCGGGGCAGAGGGACCACCACGGCCAGACAGCAGACCACCACGCGGAGCAGAAGACCACCAGAGCCAGACAGCAGACCACCACGGGGGGCAGAGGACCACCAAAGCCAGACAATAGACCACCCCGGCGGACCAGAGGACCACCAGAGCCAGACAATAGACCACCACGGCGGGGCAGAGGACCACCAGAACCAGACAGTAGACCACCACGGCGGAGCAGAGGACCACCGGAGCCAGACAATAGACCCCCACGGCGGAGCGGAGGACCACCACGGCGGAGCAGAAGGAACAGGAAACCCTCTTGGTGAACCACACCGATCAGGAGACCATAGCGGAGACTGTAACAACGAGAGAACAGAGACAGACAACACAGACAGAACATTGGGGTTGATAGACAAGACTGAGCATTCAGGGGCAACCTCCCTGGCAGACACAAAGCACACAAAGAATTCACAAACGGCCTCCATAGCCAGGATAGGACGAGCAGGGAGCTCGCAAACGGCCTCTATAGCTGTGACAGGACGAGCAGGGAGCTCGCAATCGGCCTCTATAGCTGTGACAGGACGAGCAGGGAGCTCGCAAACGGCCTCTATAGCTGTGACAGGACGAGCAGGGAGCTCGCAAACGGCCTCCATAGCTGTGACAGGACGAGCAGGGAGCTCGCAAACGGCCTCCATAGCAGTGACAGGACAGGCAAATATTTCACAAACGGCCTCCATAGCCAGGACAGGACGAGCAGGGAGCTCGCAAACGGCCTCTATAGCTGTGACAGGACGAGCAGGGAGCTCGCAAACGGCCTCCATAGCCGTGACAGGATAGACAAAGAGTTCATAGGCGGCCTCCTTGGCCGGAACAGGACAAGCAGAGAGTTCATAGGCGGCCTCCTTGGCCGGAACAGGACAAGCAGAAAGTTCATAGACGGCCTACTTGGCCGGAACAGACAAGCAGAGAGTTCATAGGCGGCCTCCTTGGCCGGAACAGGACAAGCAGAGAGTTCATAGGCGGCCTCCTTGGCCGGAACAGGACAGGCAGGAAGTTCATAGACGGCCTCCTTGGCCGGAACAGGACAGGCAGGAAGTTCATAGACGGCCTCCTTGGCCGGAACAGAACAGGCAGGAAGTTCAGAGACGGCCTCCTTGGCCGGAACAGGACAGGCAGGAAGTTCATAGACGGCCTCCTTGGCCGGAACAGGACAGGCAGGAAGTTCATAGACGGCCTCCTTGGCCGGAACAGGACAGGCAGGAAGTTCATAGACGGCCTCCTTGGCCGGAACAGGACAGGCAGGAAGTTCATAGACGGCCTCCTTGGCCGGAACAGGACAGGCAGGAAGTTCATAGACGGCCTCCTTGGCCGGAACAGACCAGGCAGGAAGTGCGTTGCTGGGCGCCACCACCACGCAAGGAACTGAGACAAGTGTCGCCATCTCGGGAGGTTCTGCAGCCTGCGCCGCCACCTCTGGAGATGTTGTAGCTGGTGCCGCTGCCTCTAGCAAATCGGCAGTGGAGTACGCGGCCCAGACACACCATAAAGCAACCCCCCATATGGGGAGTGCAGCAGACAGGAGGATGAGTTCAGGAACAGGAGGGCTAAAGTGAGTGGGTTTGGGGATACCAGCTGCGCGTGCAGACACCAGCGGTGCATCCCTCACACTGGACACCAGACTGGGATACCGAAAGGACTGACCTTGATAATCTGGGTGAAACAGACAGGACATGACATGACATGACTCTGGATGATCAGCTGTGATGCGACGTGAATCTGGATGACTAGCTGAGACGTGACGTGACTCTGAATGAATAGCTGAGACGTGGCGAGACTCTGGATGAACAGCTGAGACGTGACGAGACTCTAGAAGATCAGCTGAGACGTGACGAGACTCATGAAGATCAGCTGGACTTGACTTGATTCCTGAAGATTAGCAGTGACCTGACGTGACTCATATGATATCAATGTGTATAAGACAACTCAGGAAGATCAGTGGTTGACTAGACTTGAGCTGGGAAGATCAAAACTGTGACCTGATTGCCTCAGACGAACAGTTGTGATTTGACTAGACGTATGAATGTCAAGTGTTATCGGGAGTAGTGAGCGTCGCTGTGGGTCCAGGAGGGGGTGAACTGTGAAACTCGGACGAACAAACTGTGATAGAATTGCTACATGATAATGAATGGTAAATGACTTGACCGACGACAATCAACTGGTTGGACTGACTAGAGCTTGGACAACTACAGCTGTGATTGAATGACTAGACTCTACTGCTGCCATAAACTGTGACTTGGATTGCCCCAGTGACGATCAACTTGACGTGACTAGACTCGTGAATAGGAAATTGCAAGGCTGAATTTGACTCCTGACAATCAAACCTGTGTACTTGAGCTAGACTAATGATCAGAAACTGGGAACTTGACTTGACTCATGACGATCAGTTGTGGCTTGACTCATAACTATCAACTGTGACTGGACAAGACTCGTGATCATAAACTGTGACTTTATTTGACTCGTGATGATCAACTGTGACCTGACTAGACTCATAACTGTCAACTGTGACTTGACTAGACTCATAACTATCAACTGTGACTAGACCTGACTCATGAATATCAGCTGTGACTTGACGGAGTTGCTGTGTGTCCGGCAAGGTTTTGTGAATCAGGCTTTGCAACAGCACACTCAGTCACAGACATGGTGTCGCTTCTCTGTCTGTCTGCGACACCCACCGCGTGGAACGCTGAACCAGCAAGTCAGCAAGGCATAATCTATAAAGTCCCTTAAGCTATGGTTGAATTTCCTTGGCATCCCAGATTTTGTGGGTTCATCAAATCCAAAACGGAACAAGTCTTTAAATAAAAATTTCATCATATAGTGGTACCTGATAAGATAATTCACAGAACCGGTGAACATACTCCTCAATCGAAGACCCTCCGTCGAAAAAGGGGTGAATTTGTAGTAGGCGGTTGACGGGTGTCCGTAACAGCATAGACTGACCATCGGAGAATAGGCGCTGGCATCCTTGTGGGGCCTGAGGCGAGTATTCTGTTAGGGGCTGACGAGACGCTGAGAGACTTTGCGGGATCCATGGGCCTAAGCGTTATTGTGGAGAAGAACCAGAGATCGTGGTCATACAGCAGGCACGGTCAGATGGCCAAAAAGGATATGGAGGGCCAAAAACACAAGAATAGTCTAGGGCTAGAGCAGGGTCGCGATCGGCCGACTGAGTCAAACGGTGGCAAGCGAAAAGGGCGCACATTCACATCCGGGAACCAGGCGAAGATCAGAAACGGGCCAAGGCTAAGGCGTAAGGCGAAGGAAATGACTAGGGCTAGGGCTAAGGCTAAGGAAAAGACTAGTGGCTACACGGCACAAGAGGCCCTAAGGCAAATGATTTCTAGGCTAGGCGACTAAGGCTCAGGAAGAACGGACTAGGGCTAGGAAATGACTAGGGCTAGGGCTAGGCCCTGCAGGCTAAGGCAACACAACGGAGGGCTCTGTAGAGTAGCTATCGCTGGGGAGGCTAGCCGCGGAACAATACTCGCAGAGGGAGGGATCAGAAGTGAGGTTATATAGTGAGGGGAGAAGAGTGAGAAGTGATATGATCAGTGGGGTGACAATCAGGGTTAAACAGTGTGTGTGCGCCCAAATTGGTGCTGAGTGCAATCAGTAATGCAGATGGGAAATGTAGTCCGGGGTGTTGTGCAACAGTGTGTAGTGCGAGAGTCAATGAAATGGAAAGTTCATGGACCGGATTTGTGACAACGTGTTTATTTTCTTGGACATATTCTGCAAATACTGATCAAAATACAATTGCATGTGGTGAAGTTGATACTCATTTGTTTTCAAATTGGATCAGATTCTGTAATCCCCAAATAAAAAAAGTATCACGCAAGTAATAAAAAAAAGAAAGAAAGACAAGTGTGAGACAAATAGAGAATTTGAAAGAGTCTATGGGGGTGGGGGTGGGGAATCCCTTATGCGACAGCACATGTCGAGTCCTGACCTCAGCTTGCTGAATAAGTGATATTTCGGTTCAGTAGAGCGAGAGGGGCAGTGCTTCACTGTTTTTTATTTCTCTGAACATAGAGGGCAGTGTTTAAAAATCACAGAGTGCAGCAGATGCACTCACTCTCTAGTTATAGGTTTGAGCAAATTTGCACCTTTGACAAATACATTTACCAACCCGATTATTTTGAATAAATAAACTTTAGTTACTCTACACTCTACTAAGAAAAAAAGAAAAGAAAAGAGTTAAGAAAAAAATGGGAGAAAAGACCATAACTCAATTAGTGTAGAATAACTTTTACTATGTAGTAAGCATAAACAAACTAACAAGCCCACATAAACATTAGATAATAATATAAGGTTATAATATAAGGGTGTATATTATAAGGTTATGTATGTATAAGGTTTTAATTGAATGAATTATATTTGTAATCAGCGTTTTTCTTGATTTGTCCACCATATTGAAAATGGTTAGTGCTTGTCACTTTTCTGAGAAGGATACATGCAATCCTGCCATAAATTTATCAAAAAAGATATCTTAAAATATATTTTTTGGAACTGGCTTTGCATCGTAAATGCACCAATGATGACTTAAAATGCTACCTATGTAGGTAACTCCCTTTTGATTTCGGAACAGAGCCTATGAGTCTTTGTTGAGAGAGTGTAATGATGAGGGTACGGCTGACAGACTCTCAGTAGAGGTCACTGACGCTCTCTGCTACATTATTCTGTCTAGTTCTCATGGCTGTTTCATCGCTGAACCCTGTGATAGAGCAGAAACCAAACCGCTCCTGACAGTAAATGTGAGTTTAAAAGAACCAAGGGCAGAGGCGACTGGAATACCAATATGAAGTTGCCACTGACATTGATTAGGGAGCAGTAATAGAACGTTAAATGCCTGGGACATGTAATTAACACGGGACATATTTAATGTTTTTTTTCCTGTTGGATTGAAAACAATGGAGTTCGAACTTAATCAGAAAGCATTTCTCTTCCACATCAGGAAGCATCACCACAAGATTATAAAATAAGATCACTTGCTAGGTTGAAAGTAGAGGAGCAAATACAATTGCAGTTATGATTTTTTGATTCATAGCACCATAGTATATGCATTACAGTTTAAGCAATGATTTACCATGATTGGACAACAAATAAGGATATAATTTAATACTTCGGGTTAGGGGTTTGTCCAAATTTACAGTAAGCCCCACAATATGATTCTAAATTAATCAGCAATCAATAGCAATATTAATGATGAAAGAATTCCAAACCCAGGAAGCATGACATAAATCCTATTTAATAATAGAGAATTTTCATGCTCCATAGAAACTGCTGATGTTGTAAACACTGATACTAATTGGGAGTTGGTATGTGTATGTGTATGTGTATGCATATATACATATATATATATGTATATAAGGCAAAATCTGTCAGGATTATGACTTGTGCTACATGGTTTATAATCTCTGTGAAGATTTGTATTGTTTATTAAAGTATCTGTATTTGGTAATTATGTCTCATGCATCTCCCTGAATCCACAATAAACATGACAAAAGCATGATCCTGTCAATAATTAGCCGACTGAGCCTGGTTTCTCCCAAGGTTTTTTTCTCCTTTTCTGTCACCGATGGAGTTTTGGCTCCTTGCCACTGTCGCCTCTAGCTTGCTTAGTTGGGGGCACCATTTCTGGCAAGGCACTTGTTGCTCAGATACTATTGAAAGAGAACTGAACTGAGCTGGACAGTAACATCACTGAATCAACAATGAACTGACTTTAACTGATAAACTGACTGTTTTATATTGTCCTCTTGCATTATCAGCACCATTTTTCCTGTTTAACACTGTAAAACTGCTTTGACACAATCTGTATTGTATAAAGCACTATATAAATAAAGGTGACGACTTAACTTAATGCTCAACCTTAATACCACGCACCACTGATCACACTTACTCATAGGACATCATTCACAGTGGTGGGTACGAGGGGGACATGTTGACACCTTTTGCCAAGGCCAATTTGGTCACCACCTCTTTAGGAAAGGTCTCTCGGCAGGGATGTATCAAATATAAAGGAGTCATCTTAATAGATTGCAATTTGTATTTGTGTGATAAAATGAGAGATGATGTAGCACATGAAAGTTGTTGTTTTTCAAGTTATGCTGAGGGATTGTTGCAGTTATCATCAGTGATAGAAGACAACAACTGCGGTGTACTATAGCTTGCTTTTATATTAAAATCACAAAGCAAAATGCAAACAGATAAATATACTCTCTTTGCTGATAAACACACTGATACAGTATGCAGCTGTAACTTTGGTTTATTAAAATAAAAGGTTACACTTTTACTATCAGTTACTGTTCTATATAGTTATCAACTGAGCTACAAAATCATGTGACAGACACAGGTCTTTAATTTAAATTTAATTTAATGAAATAAAGTACCTTTTTTTCTTCTCTTTTCCTTCAAGGGAAGTCAGAGGTGACCTGAAAACTGTTCGGTTACCAACATTCTTCAAAATATTACCTTTTGTGTTCTGCAGAAGAAATAATACAGGTTTAAAATTATGCATTTTCATTTAAATAATTTGTTCATAACTTAATTAATAAATATGATGATAGTTTTCACCATTTCGTGACATTACAGCCAGCACATCTATCAACTGTCCTCACCATTTTTCATACCATGTTTCGTCTATGACTGCGGTGAAATGGCTTTGCATGCATTACAGAGTGCATGGTCTTAGATGTGTGAATTTTCTAGGTAAAAATGATTAATTTTAAACCATGTTAATGAGGAGTTAACATTGCTCTAGTCAAGACAATTGAATAAGCAATAACTTTAAGGCAGTTATTCTAATGAGCAGCTATCCCTTCTCATGGTGGCTCTTTCCAGAAGAATTATTCCAAATCGCCCATGAGAGCATAAGCCTGAGTCTAGCCTCACTTATTAAGATGTTGTCCATTAGCTTTCCGCACAGCTTCACACTACATACCCTTCAATGATACATCATCAGCTTGCTTTCCCAACAGAGATGTGCTTTCTGAAACACTTCATGGGCCACTGTCTCAAAACAGCATTAATGCTATTCCCATGTAATTTATAATCCCATATGACTGTCATGTTCAACAAAAAAAGTCACACCTGCCAAGCTTTCCACTCATTCTACACACAGCTGAATGCTAATGTGTCGTCTTGTGCTGTCAGAACCAATGTATGATACAGATGAGAAGTGACATGCATTATCGGAGGTGGGAAGGGGAGATAGGGTGGTCTCCAGCTCTGACAGACATAAGGATGGAAAGATTGATGTGAATCCATAAGGAGCTCTGCTGGGGTCAACAAACATGACCGCTCACAGCTCTCAGAAGTGTAATCCACTAGGGCCCTTTATACAAAGTGCAGGATACTGCATATCAAACGAAGCAATAACTCCTAAAAGCTACTCATAATAGATACATATAGTAAGTCTTCATTTATAGAAGACAAAAGTCTTGTGCTCACAGAAGTTTGAAGGCCATAAAGAGGACATTGATTAAAGAGACCAAATTATATATACAAACCCAATTCCAAAACAGTTGGGACACTGTACAAATTGTGAGTAAAAAAGGAATGGAATAATTTACAAATCTCATAAACTTATATTTTATTCACAATAGAATATAGATAAATATCAAATGTTGAAAGTGAGACATTTGAAATGTCATGTTGCGTCATGGGATTGATGGGCCTAGCCAAATCTTGGCTCATTTTGGATTTCATGAGAGCTACCCATTCCAAAAAAGTTGGGACAGGTAGCAATAAGAGGCCGGAAAAGTTAAATGTACATATAAGGAACAGCTGGAGGACCAATTTGCAACTTATTAGGTCAATTGGCAACATGATTGGGTATAAATAGAGCCTCTCAGAGTGGCAGTGTCTCTCAGAAGTCAAGATGGGCAGAGGATCACCATTTCCCCCAATGCTGCGGCGAAAAATAGTGGAGCAATATCAGAAAGGATTTTCTCAGAGAAAAATTGCAAAGAGTTTGTTATCTACAGTGCATAATATCATCCAAATATTCAGAGAATCTGGAACAATCTCTGAATCTCTGTGCGTAGGGTCAAGAAGAAGGCTCTGGAAACAGCTAACTACTTGGATTGGCCCGTGATCTTTGGGGCCTAAGACGGGGCGGCACTGTGAGATGCAATCACATACGGAATGCTACTGGCAGTCATGGAAATCACAACATGGGGCTGCAGGAATCTGTCCAGAAAACATTGGTCTGAGTGAAACACAATCCACTCGTGCCATTTGCATTCCGCCGTTTGCTGCCTCTGCTGGCTAAAACTCTATAGGTCAAAAAAGTAGCCATATCTAAACATGATCCAGAAGCGCAGGTGTTTTCTCTGGGCTAAGGCTCATTTAAAATGGACTGTGGCGAAGTGGAAAACTGTTCTGTGGTCGGATGAATCAAAATTTGAAGTTCTTTTTTGGAAAACTGGGACACCATGTCACCCGGACTAAAGAGGACAAGGACAACCAAAGTTGTTATCACTCTAGCTGCTCCGTTTTCCGAATCCTGCAATCTCTGCTGGTACGGGTTGCATGAGGGCGTGTGTGCATTGGCAACTTACACACACATTCACATCTGGAAAGGCACCATCAATTGTGAAAGGTATTCCACGTATCTAGTACAACATTGTATGCTCTCCCATCCGACGCTGTCCAATCCGTCATTTCAGGAAGACCCTATAGTTCTTGCTTGATTTTTCCTCCAACATGACATGCCAGAGACCACATACTAACTGCACTGCCATCATTTCAAAAAACATCAGTGGCTGGCGTAGAGAAGGATCCTGGTACTTCACTCTTTACTGAGAAAAGGCCATCGAGACATGGCCACATAGCCTCATGTCCGATTCTTTCACCACCCAAACGCCACCATAGAAAACATTTGTGGGGGCGCAGCATAAAGAGGAGATGCGACAAGAGACCTAAAGCATGAGGGGCAACTAGAAGCTTGTATTAGACAAGAATGGGACAATATTCTTATTCCTAAACTTGAGCAACTTGTCTCCTCAGTCCCCAGACGTTTGCAGACTGTTATAAAAAGAAGAGGGGATGCCACACAGTGGTAAACATGGCCTTGTCCCAACTTTTTTGAGATGTGTTGATGCCATGAAATTTAAAATCAACTTATTTTTCCCTTAAAATGATACATTTTCTCAGTTTAAACATTTGATATGTCATCTATGTTGTATTCTGAATAAAATATTGAAATTTGAAACTTCCACATCATTGCATTCTGTTTTTATTCACAATTTGTTCAGTGTCCCAACTTTTTTGGAAAAGTAAAGTTTCCTTTCGATGCTACACTAGTACTGTGTCGCTAGACGCTATGGGAAAAAGTCCCTGCACGCCGCTGACGGTCACGGTGAGTGCATTTCGTGCCTGGGGTTGCCCATTGAGGAAACATGAGTCTGGCCTCACTGCTCTAGCAGATGGTTTTCTTTTCAGAAATTGACTCTGCCCCTTATGCCCAGAGGACCTCAGCGCCAAGAGATGAGCGAGTTCATGCCGGCTCAGAACCCGCGTGCCTCACGCTCTCCACACAGAGAGGCTTCTCCTATCCTCTTCACAAACCCAGACCAGCATCCCTCTGCTGCCACGAGTGACTTGTTCGGTGGCAGCGAGGACGATCCTCTGGATGACAGCATGTCATTGGCAGCCTCAGATGTGGAGGAGCTGTCGGGCTTGACAAATGACCACAACCCCTTGCCGTCTTCAGAGCCCAGCGAAGCCAAGGCAGGCATGGACGCCAAACTCTTCTGTCTAAGGCTGTTGAGGAGCTGGGCTTGGAGTAGTCTCTGCCAGAGGAGCCCACCTGCAGCTGCCTGGACGAATTGTTCCTGCCGGAGTGCCACCAGGCCCCTCGCCAGCGAGCCTCTCCGTTCTTTCCGGAGGTCCACGATGAACTCACCAAGTTGTGTCGCGCCTCCCACTCTTCTTGCCTGTGTACTTCTGCTTCATCCGCCCTCAGTCGACAGCACTGAAGAGAAGGGGTACGAAAGACTGCCTCCCCTGGATGAGTCTGTGGCCATGCACCTCTGCCCACCCATGGCCATCGGATGGAAGGCGAAGGTCGCCCACCCATCCAAGTAGTGTAGGATAACTTCAGCCCTTGCTGGACGAGCTTACCCTTTGGCTGGACAAGCGGCTTCGGCGCTTCAGTCCATGGTGGTCTTCCAGGTCTTTTGGGCCAAACTCCTCCTTTGCATGGATGAGTCTGGCCCCGACCCTGCTGCGTTCAGAGAACTGCGCAGCGCGACCGACCTGGCTCTACGCGCCACGAAGACCACGGCTCAGGCGATCGGCAGGTCGATGGCCAGCTTAGTGGTGCTCGAGCGCCACATGTGGCTTAACTTGACGGAGATTAAGGACGTGGATAAGGTCCCCTTCCTTGACTGCCCGGGTCTCTCCCACTGGCTTGTTCAGACTCCAAATGATGCGACATTTCTTGCTGAAGCGTTCCAGCTCTGCAGCTGCCTCCAGTTGCCCCAAGTCTGCGCCAACTCAGCATCCCATGAAGCCTGCACCTCCAGTGGCCCAGCCAGCTCCCAAGCCTGCTCCTGCTCGGCTAGATGTTACCTTTTTCCCAAGCCCAGGACCCTGCCCAAGGATGAAGCTGGGCGCGGCGGTGAATGAAACTGAAAATGGTTAAGGACTCAGCTGCTCGGATTGAGTTGGGCAGGTCATTCTGGCAGGCTTGTGGCCTTAGGCTCGTGCAGCTCCGCTGACTCGCCATTGGTACTTTTTTATTTCATTGCATGACCAATGGCCGTGCAGTTACACTGCGTTATTAAAAAGATTTCAGTATCAGCAAAAAAATGACTTTTTCCCATAGCATCTAATGATGTAGTACTTGTTCCCGTATCTCAGGGAACAGAGGTTACGTTAGCAACAGAGTATGTTACATTTATTTATGCACTCTGTAAAAAGTTCAACGAAATAGTACCATAAGAGTACATATACCTTAAGGTTACATATTACTACTCAGAAGTACTAATGTCCGACCTTGAGGGTAAAGAAGGTACAAAGGTGTCCCTTAACAAGCTGTTGTGCCCCTAAAGGTACAATTTTTACAAAGAGTGTACTCTATAGCACTTTAAACAATACAGATTGCTTCAAAGCAGCATTCAGAGTCAGAAAAAGGAAAATAGCAGTGTATTAATATTGCCAGGGGAATGAAACAAATACAATTTCAACAAAAAAGTAGCTCTAAAAATACAATAATATCATTATTCAGATCAGTTTAGTTCAAATATTGCAATGTTCATTAATTATAAAGCAATTCAATTCAGTTATAAAGCTGCTCTACTAAAGTGTTATTCATCTCAAGTCAGTTCAGTGTTAATTTAGTTCAGTTCTACAGAGTTTTTTTTTTTTTACACCATCAATTATGAAACTAATTAAATTCAGCTATAAGGAAACTTTACAGAAGACAATAGTCATTATCCAGCTTAATTTAGTTCAAGTTTTGTTCTCATCCACATGTCAGTGCAGTTAAATCGATAATATTACTGAATATTAAGTCCCGTGCTATGTGTTTGTCCATATTGTGTGTGATGTGGTGTATATGTATAATTAGCACAAAACATAATCTGTATTCATGAAGAATAAGCACATGTATTGTTGTATAAATATTTATAGTTAGCCCTTGTGTCAACTTTGCTGTGACAACTAGCCCCAGTCCCCCATAATAGTATGTAGAGGGGGTAGAATATGCATTGATTGAACACTCTTTCTGCTGTATGTGACCTGTAATTTTTATGAATACATTCATTCCTGTGTAAGATGATACATTTTTAAAATTTTATCAAATATTTTTTGTTCATTATTTAAAATACTTTTGTTTTCCAGACCATTAAAAACATTGCCTGAGGAAGTGTAACACTAGGGTACCCAGCTAGGGAATGAAACCCAGGTTGCCATGGTAGGAACCTTGATAACTAACCTCTAGTCTACCACCTTTTTAAAAATAAAAAAAGAGTAGATCAGGTGAGTCAAAACATTGTGAAATTTGGTAGCTTTTATGAAATACTGGAAACAGAGAATTATCCTACATTCCAAGTAAAGAACAAACACAGTGGAACTTGGAGCAAATCAGAGGTGCAAATATAAAAATATAATCATATTTTACTCACCCTATTGTAGTTTCAAATTCATAAGGCATTATCTTCTGTGGATCACAAAAGGAGATGAAAAGAAGTCTGAAAAGAAATTCAGACTCATGTGTTGTATCCAAGTCTTCTAAAGGAAAATAGGCCATATCATTCATGTTCTGCTTTTTTCCCCCTTCACATATTATAATATTTAATAGATATTTATTCTAAAAAAGATATTGCAAGGTAACTTTTGGGTTGGGGCTACTGTAAACTCTGCAAGACTGTGTCCCTCCAGGAGCTAAGTTTGACACCCCTGTTGTAGATCAAACTTTTGGTTTACAACACAAGACTGTTGCTGAACTCGGAATCAAAACTGAGTTGCCATAGTGAGAGACCTCTAAATTATCCAGTAGAATTGTAGCTTGTGAACCCAGAACAAACCAGGGAGGAGAGATGCAAAAATAGGATAAACTCTGGCAAACTTTACAAAGTATAGATTAGAACTGAGGTGCACACAAAAACCAATCAGGTCAGAGCTTAAATAGAGCCAATCACCGGTGCAGTCAAAAATGAAATAACAGTTCAAAACAATGATTAAGATCAACTGAATGAAAAACTGTTTTCTTTAAAGGGGTCATATGATGCTGCTAAAAAGAACATTATTTTGTGTATTTGGTGTAATGAAATGTGTTTATGCAGTTTAAAGTAAAAAAAACACATTATTTCCCACATTCTGTACTTTATTGTTTCTCCTCTATGCCTCGCCTTTTTGAAACACGTCGATTTTTTTACAAAGCTCATTGGTCTGAAAAAGTAAGGTGTGCTCTGATTGGCCAGCTATCCAGTGCGTTGTGATTGGCCAAATACCTCAAGCGTGAGACGGAAATGTTACGCCCCTCACCATATTGTGATGGTGTGTCCCGGCCGGAGCGATGAGACAAAAACATTAAAACCCATTATAAACGAGGCATTTGTTGCATCCAGTTCCGACATAATTACGGATTATAATGACTTAAACTGTCTTTTTACGCGTTGCGTTGCGTTGCATCGCGCCGCGTAAATATAAAACCATTTCTGCATTTGTGATCAGAGAAATGACAAACAACAAGTGCTACTCCACACTGCCCTAAACTCGCGTTTCAATCATCAGTGGCAAATGATAAAAGAAAACGTACTTACGTGAGTCAGAACTGCCGGCATTTTAGTCTAACGTTACAGGATCAGTAAACAGTCCTCCATAAAATGTGCCGGCGATCCACAGCACTAAGTTTAAGTATTTCCTCAGCGACCAGCACAGATCAGCTCTAAGCATGACGAAGCGGATATCTCCTCTTTTGGAACACCAAACAAAGTAGTTTCGCTTTCACAACAAAAAACGCAGTGGCTTAGCGTGAGCTGAGGCCGGGCAAGAGTGAGCTGAGGCGGCGGGGTCGAGAACGGCGGTCCCGGCGAAGGAGCGGTGAAAACGGTGAAAGCCGATCCGGTGATCCACAGCACTAAGTTGATGTATTTCCTCAGCGACCAGCACAGATCAGCTCCAGGCATGACGAAGCGATATCGTCCTCTTTTGGAAGACCAAACAAAGTAGTTTTGCTTTCACAACGAAACACACAGCGTCTTCAGGACATGGCGGCAGCGTCAACAATACTACAGTTAGAATAAAAGTTATGCCTTCTTTCTTTGCATGAACATTTGGGCGGCGTTATGCAAATCTTCCCACATAGTGAGGTAGATATGTGGGGGCGTGTTTGAACGAGCCGTTTTAGGGGTGTGTGGCTGACATAACTTTTATAAAGAATATCTCTTTGGATTTGAACTTAGTCCTTTGCAATTTCCGATCCTTTATTGCCCAAAGCTCGTACCCTCGCAAGAGAAAGGAAAAAATGAAATTGCATCATATGACCCCTTTAACAGAGGAGACCCAGTTGAACTTTCAGTTCATGTTTTTACTGATGAAACAGTAAAGAGCTTTTTTTTTTTTTTTTTTTTTCTATCAGTAACTTCACACACACACACAAAAAATACATTAATATTAATAATTGGAATCAACAAGCAATAGGTCATTAGCCTAACTACAGGCTGTTTACTGTTCCCATGCCTTTCAGAAATGTATTTACTGTATTCCCTCTTGAGTTCAAACTGTTTTTCAAAACACAACCTCAAAACACAAATTATTCATGCTGTTAAACTCTGTCAAATGTTTTTCTAGTGTGTAGGTGCCTAGTATAGCTTAAAAGTTTGCATGGTAAAACTAAAGGCCAGACAGACTACGCAAATAAACAAAAGCCTCCAGCTATGTAGCTTTCTTCTGTCTGGTTCTACTGTATAGTAAGGCATCCAATTCCACCACACTAATGTTATTAGCATTACACTATAGATTCTGAGCACCTAACCTGACCTCTACAGCTAAAACTCTTGTTTTGTCAAGTTGAGTGAAACAAGATCAGTGTTGGACACTAGCTGTTTTAACTGCCTAAAATTCCAAGTACTTCTCAAAAAAATCATTTAAATAAAATAGCTAATTACACTACAAGCAACATGACAAAAGTTTGCTATATTTAAGCTAATACCATAGTAAAAATCTAAATCTGGCGCTTAATAATTATGATACACTTGCTGCACGTGCAGGTGTTGATCTTTAATAAAGCCGCCTTTATCGCTGACAAAAGTCAGGATGCATTTCAGGTTCATTTTCAATCATCTATAGGTAAATATTCTACTTTATACGTTTGTCTCATAGTTGTACCATCTAACATTATTTAGTGTGTGAATAAACTATACTGTATAATTCAGACTGAAGACCGTTCTGCTAACTAGTTTGACTGTTTCTTTGAATAAAAACATCTCAAACAAGTAAATCATTCACTAGTCAATCATTTCTACCTCACATTCTAAACACCCGATAGACTATACAGAACACATAACATGATCTACACAAAAGATTCCGAAAGTAGGGTGTTCAAAAATACCTATAAAAGTATAAATATATGAAAAAGTATGCTTTTACAAATGCATGCAAATAATACACTTTGCACGTCATTTGAAACTAACTCTATTGCCACTTTGAGTACAAGTGTACAATGGTAAAGACATAGGCAAGCATTCACATCTGCGTTTATGTACTTGAGTGGGCCTGTGTTTCTGGCCTGAAACTTCAGCCTGTAGAATAAACAGTGGCTTAATACTACAAACAACAGTCAACTGACATTATGTGGACATTCAGTAATCACTGTTCCATTTTCCACACAATGTGTATGAGGGCTGGTGAGTCGGTTGTACCCACATCCAACCATGAGAGATGTCTGGTGAGAATGATGACTGATGGCAGATATTAATCCCTCAATATTCCTCACATTCATGACATGTTTTCTCCATGGTAACCCTCAATTACTGCACAATCGTGCCCTCCGCACAATATTTAGAATGCCATGTAGCATTATAGCACTGTCTATCCTCATGTGTTGTCAGTCCTCTCCTGGACTGACAACACCGCAGCACTGGCCAAGAAAGCACAGCAGCGTCTCTACTTCCTCCGCAAACTGAGAAGCAGCTGCATCACTGTGTGGTATGGCGCCTGCAACGCGTCCTGCCGCAAGACACTTCAACACATAGTGAGAGCAGCTGAGAAGATCGTTGGTGCCTCTCTCCCCTCCCTTCAGGACATCTACAACACCCGCCTCACCCGCAAAGCCCTCTGCATTGCAAGTGATCCCACCCACCCAACTCACAGCTTCTTTAGTCTGCTGCCATCAAGGAGGAGACTGCAGAGTCTCCAGGCCAAGACCAGCAGACTGAAGGACAGCTTCATCCATCAGGCTGTCAGGAAGCTGAACTCCCTCCCGACCTTGCCCCATGCACCACTGAACTCTGACCCTCTGATGGACTCTCCCACTCACCCCCCCCTCCCAAATACACACACTGTCACTTTAATCAGTCTGAATAAGTTCTTTTGCACTACAAATCATTGTTTTTTTGCACTACAATCATTATATCTGCACTGTGTGTTTACTTCACTGGTTTGCACTCTAACTGCCATGTGCCTTCTGCTGCTTTATATATATATTTTTTTACATTTTACCGTATTTGTATATTTGTATAGTTGTATTTTGTATTTGGTATTTAATCTGTATTTATGTTATCTATATGCACCCAAGGGTCTGAGAGTAACGCAATTTCAATTCTCTGTGTGTATGTGCTGTACATGTGGAAGAATTGACAATAAAGCAGACTTGACTTGACTTGACTTGAGACTGCTTCTGGCTCTTGAGACTTTGAGTCCACAGTGTCTGTCCACTGCAACAAAATTAGAGGAGTTGACCAGGTATTTTCAGTCCAGTCCAGTCCATTCAAAAAATTATAAAGTGCCAGAAGTGATATATGTGATGACTTTATTGACCACATATTGAAAGCAATTGCACATTCTGTAACAGTCATCTTCAGACTGTTTATTTATTTTTCTAAGTGCAATACCAGAATTACCATCCATACCAGTCAGACTTTTTGGCCTCGCTAGCATGGCTAGAGATAAGACAGTGGCCACTTTTTTCAGCAGTTAAAATCATAGCCCAACACCAGAAACAATTTGATCTGAATCAAAAGACCATTTGAAAATTACAATAAATAAATAAAAATAACCTTACACGTACACATTCACTCTCCCTAGCATGCAAGCTAGGTGTACAGTGTACAGTAGAGTACACCAGGAATTTGGCTACTGAATGAATGAAGTTGAAATCCAAATGACTTGTGGCTTATTGGCTTCTATAGAAACATCCGTTATTACTTGACCACCTAGTTGGTTTGTTTTGAAAGGTTTATATGTTATTGCTAAAATCATTTTCTCTATGGAGATAATGAACCAGATTTTTTACTTCTAAAACTCTTATTTTGCTCTATAGAAGTGGTTCTCAACCATTTTTATGCCAATAACTCCCACTATCCACAATAATATTCAGTGATGTACAGTAAACATCAGGCTATCATTTCCTTTGGTGAATCTGCTGTAATGACCAAGTTCTAAATCACACCTCCTAGGCCACCTTATTTATCCAGGTTTTCCAAGACAGTAGTAATACTGGTTCTTCAATGTATTAAAAAAAAGAAAAGGTAATTGTTGAGGTCTTAGTTGTTTTATCTAATTTTCATGCTTTGTCTTATTTTAAATCACTTTGAGTCATTTTTTGGCTTCCTTTAGAAATCATGTAACTTGCATTATTTACCATACCACGTTTTTTTGTTTTGTTTTTTACTGTCATGTATTCTGTTTTTGTTTTGTTTTTTGCTTTGTTGGACTTTCAGTTTGTAGTTTACCCTGTTTGGCTCCTGATTCCCTGTGCCATGTTTGTAGTCCTTTGTAGTTTTATTGTTGATTACTCCCTTATTGTATGCACCTGTGTCTTGTTTATGTTATTTTGTTTATTTTGGCTCATATTTAATTGAAGTATTATCTGCTAGGGGTGTGGAAGTGATCATCCCTATCCACTTGGAGTGTGGACTTTAGAGCAACCTAATTTCCTCATTATCTTCAGCTGGCATGTTCCCGTGACAACGCAGCATGGTGTCTGTCAGCAGATGTCGCTGTTACGTTTTATTGGTGTTTTTTTTTTTTTTTTTTTTTTTTTTTTTTTTTTTTTTTTTTTTTTTTTTTTTTTTTTTTTTTTTTTTTTTGTTTTTTTTTTTTTTTATTTTTTGTTTTGTTTTTTTTTTTTAGGCATAACTATTTGCAAATAAACCTACAGTTTGTATATTTTAAAAGTTTTTTACAATACTCTCCATAATAATAAAATCTAATATAGTAAAACTTTTTAAAATTAAATGTATATTTTTTTATGCGAATCTGCTGACGGACACCATGCTGCATTGTCACCGGAACATGCCAGCTGAAGATAATGAGGAAATTACGTTGCTCCCTTTGCCAAGTGCATTCCACACGCGACCTACATAATGTCACGCATGTGCCCTGCCGCACCTCAAGTCCCCACTCCCCCGGGGATCGGATCGATTCACTTCCATTTGGAAAATCGTTTTCCCCCCACGGCACTCGACCTTAGTTCGGGACGCTACCGATACTCGTACCGGCACACCCCTATCTGCATTTGGATCCAGTCTTTTCACCAGTTTTTTAGTTCACTCTGCATAACAGAAAACCCAACCGTACACTATGGATCCAACCGTACACTGTGGGACTACATCTCCTCCTCCTCTGTCAGGGCTACTGCTCCCTCGAGGATTACACCTGGGAATTTTGGACCTTGCCCACCAAACTGATGTTAGGGATAAATCAATTAGTGTTTTCCATAATAAACCATTAAAATCACAACTTCTGTTATTGTGTTATGTTACTGTTATGTTCCTTGAGGGACTTAGTAGAGCAGGCTCTGTTACTCAGCAGATTTGGCAACTCGGCGGAACCAGTGACTAACCCACGACCCCACCACACACACACACTTTTTTTTTCCGCCATGGAAACCATAGGTCAGTACCTTCCATCCAGGGTGGCGGATCCCCCTCTGATGTCAGTCAAGCCCCACAGTTTCAGTGCTCTCCAGCCCAGTGTATCTCTTGTCTGGTAGCCCTGGTGATCCCAAGGTTGGTTGTCCCGTGATTCCAATTTCCGAGGTCCCGGTGATCCCAAATCCAGTGCTCCTAAAGGTTATTTCATTGTTGGTTGCAACCACGATCTTGTGTTTTTGGGCCACACAGACTTCCCATTCTCCTCCTGAGGCAGCATCTGCTTCTGTGTTCACTGTCATGGCCAGGAGGACCGTCCCTGAACTATTTGTGATTTCAGTCGACTATGTGGCCACCACAGAACCCGTCTCGGGCTCTGTCTCTAGTCCCACTTCCACTGCACGGGCCTGGCCCATGATGCCTCCCCTTAGACCTCCTCAGCTCCACCACCCTCCTGAATTTTATTTTTAGTTTTGTTGTTTTGGAGCAACTGAGAGCTGCTTTTTTTGGTGAGGGGCTTTAGGCTCTTGTTTTGTGTAAGACTTTAGTAGATTAGTCTAGTTTGTAGTTTGGCTTGTTTGGTTCTTGATTCATTGTGCCATGTTTGCAGTCCGTTGTAGTTTTCTAGTTGATTACTCCTTTATTGTGTGCACCTGTTTCTGGTTACCTAAGCCCAGTGTTTCCTGTGTTCTTTGTTGGGTCTTGTCCAGTGATGGCTGTTTGTGAAGGTGCTCCTGCTTTGTTGTTTTGTTTATTTTAGTTCTTATATTTAATTAAAGTATTATCTGCATTTGGATCCTGCTCTTTCACTTATTTTTGAGTTCACTCCCTATAAAACTTACCTTCTATTTTCACTTTATTTTCTTATTAAATATGTTGTGGTCTCCAGTCTACAGATGGTCTGTAAAAGCATGAGGTACACTACAAAATAAAATAATAACAATAGCAACAACAAGAATAAAAATTGTTGTTTGCAATATATCAAGCAATAATAGCTTAAAGTGATGTAAGCCCTCTCTTATCTTCATAACAAAAGTCTTATTATGCAACTCAAGCTTACACAACAGCAAATCAGAGGTTAACAAGGTTTTTTTTTTTTTGGCAGAAAAATATTTTCTAGTATAAAAAAGGTTGATGTGTGTTGTGTTTCCCCCTTGCTACAATGCAAAAAATACTGCACCTCATAAATCATGTAATCATCTCATGTGTCTACTAATACTCATTATGTTTCTTTAGTCAGATGGAGATGAGACATTCATCAATGTCATCCTTTATCATGCTGTGCTTCAGTGACGATGTGTAGCCTACATTTTAGGAGGATGAGGCAACAAACACAAAATCTTTATTAAATCCTGCAGTCTGTGTATTTCTCTAGCCATACCAGATGGTATCTGTCTACCTGCTCCAACAGCATGGTAGTGAATCAGCAAAACTATTTGTTTGTTTGACTTTTTATTTGTTTGTTTGCTTGTTTTTGTTTTGTTGTTTTTCGTGCGAAACCCTAGTTTTTTGGTGCTTGTACAGCATTGCCAACATGCCTTGTTGGCAAATGCTATTTACACTAACTCTGCCCACCATTGTCTTCTTGAGGCAGACAGAATTTACAGGAAGAATTATAAGAACAGCCCCCTCTGATAACAGGAGAAGTAGTGTGGATCATATACTACATGTAATCATATACACTGAATTTGTTATTATTGCATACTGTTTTAAAATGTACCACAATACACTGCATTGTTGAATTTCATTATTTGCTCTAAGTATGCATAGCCTCTAATACACTTGTGCAAAGAAAATACTGCTATTTTCACTTCGTTTAAAAAGCATCTATCGTGTTGAATGCTATTTTCTTTAGTTCAAATAGCCTCTGTTTTTTTTTTTTTTCGTTAAATGTGTACACCCCCTCACACTACCGTGTTTACTTGCCGAGCGAACCACTTTTCACATTATCTCATTTTTGGCATTAGAGCTTTCACATAACTAAACAAATTCTAAAATATGACACAAGAAAGTATTGTATGTTCTTTGGGACATGGGGAAAAAAGTGCACAATGTAGTTTGGTATTCCTGATATTTAGATGCTGTAACAAGTTGCTGAATGATTAATACAATTAATGATACAGCTTTGAAATGTATTATTTATAAGCAAATAAAATGCAAATTTACATGACTAACTTTTTATGTTTGGTGGGCCTGGGGAATTTACAACTTAAACCAACAATTATACATTGATGAATGTATTCTTATGTGCTTCTTTGATGAAGATACAGTTGAGCACATTAATGGCACACAATCTGGAAATTAATTTAATCTGCTACTACTAAAGAAGTTCATGTTTTCTTTTTTTTTTTACTGATCACCAGGAGATGCCTGCCTGTTTTGATTTTTTCCCTACATTCATGGCAATAGAAATTACCGTAATATCTGAAAGACTTGATGCCGCTGTGCCTAAATGAGTTATGCCATACTATGCAGATTTTTTTATATAAAAAATGCCAGCAGCTTGTCGCTTTTTTGTGGGATATTTACTTCTTTTTAATCACTGTTGATCGAAACTCTGATTTAGCCTTGGTTTTCTATTATGAGGTTTGGTCTTGTTCTCATAGCACTGATCAGCTAATCTGAACACCTTACATCTTGGAATATAATATATATTCCACAGCCATGGGAAATATAGATGAACACTCAAATAGCTTTCTAACTATCAGCAAATCTGTTCCTAACAGTAAAGCAGACATGTCTCCCACTGTTTCACAGGCAGTATGGGTCGACCCTGTTTAATTAGTTGTTGTGCTGTTATAGCAGATCAATTAGAGCAACAGAGCAATTGTGCTATCTCTTGGAATAATCAGTCTGGAGTGCAGTAAGCATGCAATGTTGGACCAGGGTGAGATAAGAAGCTCACCATCTGAAATGCTGACACAAAATATTTAGCAGAGATACACATTTAAAATGTACAGTCTTTCTCTTTCAGCTCCACAAATTAAATTAGAATGGTATTTCTTACTAAATAGAGAATATACATGGGCAGATTGCACAGTGACTGAATTTAAACTAAGACATGTTCTAGCCATGTACAGATTATGTGAAAAACATGTTCCCTATAGTTCACAGCCCATGAAAAACACTTTAATCTGATGCCAAACAAGATCAAACTCCCACAACTGCTAGGAGAAACCTTGGCAAACTCAAACCTGGCTGTCAGGTATGTGAAGTCCTGCCACGACAAAAAAAGTAACCAGTAGAACAGGACCCCAGACAAAACCCCAAAAATAACAGGTTTGAAAACAAATAAAATTCCTTCGCAATTTAAAGCCTTTTTACTATACCATTAAAGCTACTTTAGTTAATTATCTGCTAATAGTGAAGCTGTAGGTTTAATTAATTCAAAAGCAGTGCAGTTACAACCTTGTTGCTGAGAAAAATATAATGCAGGTTTTCAGCAGTGAAGCTATTTTATTTACACTCAGCAGCAGGGACGTGCAGAGAGTTCCTCAGGGGCAGGGGCTCAAATGTAAAATAGGGGCAATGTAATATATATATACAGTGGGGCAAAAAAGTATTTAGTCAGCCACCAATTGTGCAAGTTCTCCCACTTAAAAAGATGAGAGAGGCCTGTAATTTTCATCATAGGTATACCTCAACTATGAGAGACAGAATGAGAGAAAAAAATCCAGAAAATCACATTGTAGGATTTTTAAAGAATTCATTGGTAAATTCCTCGGTAAAATAAGTATTTGGTCACCTACAAACAAGCAAGATTTCTGGCCCTCACAGACCTGTAGCTTCTTCTTTAAGAGGCTCCTCTGTCCTCCACTCGTTACCTGTATTAATGGCATCTGTTTGAACTTGTTATCAGTATAAAAGACACCTGTCCACAACCTCAAACAGTCACACTCCAAACTCCACCATGGCCAAGACCAAAGAGCTGTCAAAGGACACCAGAAACAAAATTGTAGTCCTGCACCAGGCTGGGAAGACTGAATCTTCAATAGGTAAGCAGCTTGGTGTGAAGAAATCAACTGTGGAGGCAATTATTAGAAAATGGAAGACATACAAGACCACTGATAATCTCCCTCGATCTGGGGCTTTACGCAAGATCTCACCCCGTGGGATCAAAATGATCACAAGAACTGTGAGCAAAAATCCCAGTACCACACGGGGGGACCTAGTGAATGATTTGCAGAGAGCTGGGACCAAAGTAACAGGCTACCATCAGTAACACACTGCGCCGCCAGGACTCAAATCCTGCAGTGCCAGACGGGTCCCCCTGCTTAAGCCAGTACATGTCCAGGCCCGTCTGAAGTTTTGCTAGAGAGCATTTGGATGATCCAGAAGAGATTGGGAGAATGTCATATGGTCAGATTAAACCAAAATAGAACTTTTTGGTAAAACTCAACTTGTCGTGTTTGGAGGAGAAAGATGAGTTGCATCCAAAGAACACCATACCTACTTGCATGGGGGTGGAAACATCATGCTTTTGGGCTGTTTTTCTGCAAAGGGACCAGTACGACTGATCCGTGTAAACGAAATAATTAATGGGGCCATGTATCGTGAGATTTTTAGTGAAAACCTCCTTCCATCAGCAAGTGCATTGAAGATGAAACGTGGCTGGGTTTTTCTGCATGACAATGATCCCAAACACAACGCCCGGGCAACGAAGGAGTGGCTTCGTAAGAAGCATTTTAAGGTCCTGGAGTGGCCTAGCCAGACTCCAGATCTCAACCCCATAGAAAATATCTGGAGGGAGTTGAAAATCCGTGTTGCCCAGCGTAAAAAAACAAAGGGGCCCCCCAAACATTACTGCTTTAGAGGAGATTTTGCCTGTTGGAATGGGCCTAAATACCAGCAACAGTGTGTGAAGACTTACATAAAACGTTTGACCTCTGTCATTGCCATTAAAGGGTATATAACAAAGTAGTGAGATGAAATTTTGTTATTGACCAAAGACTTATTTTCCACCATAATTTGCAAATAAATTCTTTTAAAAATCCTACAATGTGATTTTTTTCTGGATTTTTTTTCTCATTTTTTCTCTCATAGTTGATGTATACCTATGTTGAAAATTACAGGCCTTTCTCATCTTTTTAAGTGTGAGAACTTTTGGTGGCTGACTAAATACTTTTTTTTCCCCCCACTGTATATATATATATATATATATATATAATATATATATATATATATATATAGCAAAACATAAAATATAATGTTTGCCTATATATTAAGCAGCACAACTGTTTCCAACATTTATTATAAATTAGCATATTAGAATGATATCTGAATGATCATGTGACACTGTCAACTGGAGTAACGATACTGAAAATTCCCAGGCTTGCATCACAGATAAAATATTTTTAAAGGGGTCATATGATACATTTCAATTTTTCCTTTCTCTTTGGAACGTTACAAGCTCTTGGTGCATAAACAAGATCTGCAAAGTTGCAAAGACTAAAATCTCAAATCCAAGAGATATTCTTATAAAAGTTAAGAGTCAACCACGCCTACTAAAACGGCTCGTTCTAACACGCCCCCACATGTCTACGTCACGATGTGGGACGATTTGCATAACGCCGCCCAAATGTTCACGCAAAGAAAGAAGGCGTAACTTTGATTCTCGCTGTAGTATGTTGTTGCCCGTTTGTTTCGCGACACTAACTTTGTTTGGCCTTTCCAAAAGAAGACAAATCCCTAGAGCTGGCCGTGCTTGGCACTGAAGGAAAATACCTTACTTGGCTCTGTGGATTGCCGGATCGCTTCCACCGTGGATGAAGTGGAGTCCACCCAGGTCGTCACATGTGGTTGCCGGCCAGCCCGCCGCCTATCCCTCACTCCTATCTGCCGGCTCTTTTGGAAGGGCACGACTAGAAATCAGTGGTTAAGTTGTATTTACAACACTGTTCCAGAACAGTTCAACCCAAATATTAATTTGTGTGCAGCACATTTTATGGAAGACTGTTTTCTGATCCTGGTAGAGTAGACTACAATGCAGTCTACAGTCTGTTCTGACTCACAGACTGTAAGTACGTTTTCATTTAAAGGATTGCCACTGATGATTCAAACGCGAGTTTTTGGGCAGTGTAGAGTAGCACTTGTTGTTGTCATTTCTCCGATCACAAATGCAGACATGGTTTTATTTTTTACACGGCGCAATGCAACGCAGCACGTAAAAATACAGTATAAGTCATTATAATCCGTAATTATGTCCCCACTGGATGCAACAAATGCCTTGTTTGTAATAGGTTTTAATGTTTTTGTCTCGTCGTTCCGGCCAGACACGACATCACAGTATGGTAAGGGGCATAACATTTCCATCACACGCTTGAGGTATTCGGCCAATTACAACGCATTGGATAGCTGGCCAATCATAGCACACCTTGCTTTTCAGACCGATGTTTTTTTGTAAAAATCGACGCGTTTCAGAAAGCGGGGCATAGAGCTGAAACAATAATGTACAGTATGTGGAAAAATAATGTTTTTTTTTAACCTAACCGCTAAACACATTTAATTACACCCAAATACACAAAATAATGTTCTTTTTAGCAGCATCATATGACCCCTTTAAAGTATATAAAAATTTTTATCAAATAAATGCAGCTTTGACGAGCAGAAGACACTTCTTTAAAAACATTAACATAGTAATGTTCCATTGTATCCGATGTATACATTTACATATATTTAAATTAGATTAAACATTATTTTAAATTGTAATTAATATTTACAATCTTACATTTTTTTTTTTTTTTTATCAAATAAATACAGGCTTGATGAGCATAAACGACTTTCATAATGCTGCATATTTATCAAAAAGGGTAATATCCAAAAAATGGTAATAAATTCCTTTCACGTCACCATTTTCCCAGCCTACACTTCACAGAATAGGCCTGTAGGTGGCACTTGGGCTTCATTTGCAGTAGACTATATAGTTTCATGAAATAGTAACGTGTCTTAATATAATAATATAGTTAACTGACCACTACTTTTGGTGCTGCACGGTGTGCAGTGCTTTGCAGTCGGTTAGCATCCATTTTCTCAGCGATGCAATTTATAAAATGAGACAAACCGCAGATCCAGATCGCTCCACAAATGTAAGCTCGTCTGTAATTTTCAACCGATTTATGAATAAGAATGGAAAACCGCTCTACTTCACATTATTGTCCAATGAAATTTTTACTTCTTGTGCCAGATCATGATTGGTTGGTTGGTGTATTATACTTGACAAACGGGCGCCTTTGATATTATTTTCATCTAAACCACTAATGGCACAAAAACGTGCGTAGCACTTTCCAAAACATTCGCTTTTCAAGATGCACTTGTATATTTGTCTGATCCTTGACCTTGACTCCAGTTCACTTTTAGACACGCACTTGTGAACTTCCCTAAGCACTTACCCTCAGGGGAATCCCCTCCACCATTTTGAAGTGCGTTCCACTTCGTCAAGTGGACGAGGGTAGTTTACATGGACATACCCTCGACCCCTCAATTTTGAAGGGGGAGCGAGTCTGCTTCATATGCACACTTCAGGTTTTGCTTAAGATAATTAAAGCAACAGTTTTTAAATAACGAAAGAATATGTAAATGTATGGTATTTGGGGTAAAAAGCGCCTCTGCTGTTGGGGCTAAAGGCGCACAGTAACTAACATGATAATTAATATATGGCTGACTTTTCCATTTGTTGACATGCTATGGTTAGATTCAGATAAATATCATTATTATGTTGGGTGTCCATATTAGAGATAATCACCATGTTTAGAATGAAACCATCAGATTTAAAAACATGATATTAATCATATAACATAAAAAAATGTAATTTGTTGTTACTACTGTAAATATACATTCAATTATTAGTGGATCTCCTTCAATATTTTCAGAATCTTTACTTATTAAAATGATTTTGTGTCTGTATTTTAAAATATATTTTTTTATATTAATATATTTTAATGACAGTATATTTATTGAACTAAAATGAATTATTTTATTTTCAAAATAAGCAGACAATAGTACAAACTTTGCTAAATGGATTGTTTTGAACAAGTATTAACTTTGACATTACTTAAAAAACATTATTTTAGCTGAAGTATTTGTATGCATACCGATTGCCTTTTACCCCCAGCTGGTTACCGCTGTGTGGGGTAAAAGGCCCCCCCTTGCCACCTCATACATTTATACGATTTTTAAACAAAATAAAGAACTTGAATGATTTATTTTCACACTAAATCTGTTTCTCCTTTAGTGTTCCTTTCGTCAACGAAAATTATGACTAAATATAGTCGTCGACGAACCTTTATCACGTGACGAAAACGAGACGAGACGAGACGAAAATGCTGGTCATGTGACGATGACGATAATTAAATGTACAATGCAATATAGTTGACGAATAAAAACGAGACGAAATGCGGCTTACAAAATAAAAACTATGCTAAAACGTCTCTTCATTTTCGTTGACCAAAACAAGATGAAACTAAATGGTTTCGTTATTTCGTCTCGTTATTATTATTGTTTTGCAGTATTTCTGTTTCCTGTCTCTCGCTTCAGGGGCTGCATCAGGTCACTTCCTCAACCCCCACTCGCGGCATTATTTAGAACAGTGTTTCCCAACCAGTCTGTCGAGAGCAGTGGTGCTATGTCCAAAAAATAATTTTAAATATTTTTTAAATTGATAAATGTTCAAAAAGCAGCTATTATACTAGCCATTTCTATGCCGCCAGAATTAGAGATGCACGAGAAATTCCGGCTGCCGAAATGAGTTCACCGCTCAGATCACGTGTGTGTGTGTGTGGTGTTATCCCGCTCCTAATGCGTGTGGTGTAGTATCCTAGACTGTATGGTATTATCCCTCTCATGTGTGTTGCGTTTCCCCTCTAATGGCACTAGAGGCCCATGTGACTGCTCCATTTCATATACCGTTCATTCTCATTGGAACAGCAAAGTCCCTCAAAATCAAGCTGACAGGAAACATCGATGTAGTACAAGTGTAGGATATCAGACCGAATCAGACAATCTAAGATTTGGTCAAAACATGGTTGAGGCACGAGGAGTCCAAATTCCACAGAGGTCCAAGACAACATGATGTCATAAATCAGACCCTAGCCAGTCTGAAGCAAGGCTAACACGCTCTTGCACAGAACAGCTTTCAACATTAACACAAAAAGAACACACTGATCATAACAACTCAGGAAAGAGATTGTCAATTTTAGGGCAAGTAATCAAGATTAAATGTTCAAAGAGATGACCGCATGACCATCACGTGATAGTAACCACAATCACGAGCTCTTTGGATTGACATCCCCCACCTAGGAGACAAAGAACAGACTTTCAGAGATTCCTACAGACCTCTTAATCTCTGGTCTTCATGCATTCACAGAATGGCACGGAAACTGCCTTTCCATGCACCTAAATGACACTAAAAGGACTCAAGCAACTAATCATTGCTGCTATATCTAACCCCATATCATGTATCTAACCCTCATGTTTAACCATCATGTTTTAATCATTTATTGTTTATGTATTGTTAATAACTATTGAATAGCTTGGGGTCGTATTCATGTTTGGTATGTGTGTGTTTGAATCTTCATGCTTGAAACTTTTCTTCCAATCAATTCTTTGTCAAATGTATCATATTCTTGTTATAGAAAGCATGTCTAAATTATACTCTGCAAGAGTGGGAAAACTCGGACCATGTGAATGATGAGATAACAGTTGATTTATGAATGGGAAGGAGAAACATTGCAACACCCCGAGCTACAATTGGTCGAGACACCATTTGGGGTGTGTTAAACAGAACAGCTCAATACTCGGACACCATCAATTTTTGTTTGGGCTCGCTTCTCAACCCCCTCCCTTTGCTCGCCTGTGTTTTAAATAAACCCTCCTCTTTTTTGTCATAGCTTTGAGCTATGCTTTTTAATCATGGTTCTTTAGCTTTTTGAGCGTGCTCTGTCTTACACGCCAGCTCCTCCAAAACCACGAGGAGAAACGCCACCTAGTCTCATCAAACTTTACTTCTATTTCTATTTCTTTAGTTTATTTTATTTTCCGTTGAGAGTTTCGTGTTCTGGGTCCTAACGCTGCATCTCCCAGAAGAGTGCCGTCTAAAACTTCAACTGCAGCCCACAGCTCCGCGTCGCCAGCCAACGCCCAACCACTGGCTTCCCAAGACTGAACTTCCAGCCAATTAGCAACCTCGGGAAACCCCTTTCGGCACCCAGCCAAGGAGGGGAACCCCGCATCACAGGAAAGCAAGTACCTCCAGATTCTAGCTGAACTGGTGCATTTAATATAAATTTTAAACTCACTGAGGAACTCAATGCTAGGGTTAATTAAGTGATTGATGGTTGTTTAGGTCTATGCAATTGCACATATTGCTGTAAACCTGGGATTTCACATTTTCATCCTCTTAAACTAATTATTTCCTCACTTACTCTCTTTCTGCAACTTGTGTGAATGAGTGTGATCATGTGTTAGATTAGTTTACATGTCTTAGATTTATCCAATAAAGCCTTATTTATATTGAAAAAAGAAGTATCTCGTGTTTTGTGCTCACAAATTAATGTCTTAAACTGCCGATCTTGATACTGTGCTAATTAATAGTGTTTTCACTATATTTTGGATATACAGTGGGTACGGAAAGTATCCAGACCCCCTTAAATTTTTCACTATTTGTTATTTTGCAGCCATTTGCTAAAAATCATTTAAGTAAATTTTTTTCCACATTAATGTACACACAGCACCCCATATTGACAGAAAACACAGAAATTGTTGACATTTTTGCAGATTTCTTAAAAACGAAAAACTGAAATATCACATTGTCCCTAAGTATTCAGACCCTTTGCCGTGACACTCATATATTTAACTCAGGTGCGGTCCATTTTTTCTGATCATCCTTGAGATGGTTCTACAATTTCATTTGAGTCCAGCTGTGTTTGATATACTGATTGGACTTGATTAGGAAAAACACACATCTGTCTATATAAGACCTTACAGCTCACCGTGCATGTCAGAGCAAATGATAATCATGAGGTCAAAGGAACTGCCTGATGAGCTCAGAGACATAATTGTGGCAAGGCACAGATCTGGCCAAGGTTACAAAAAAAATTTCTGCTTCACTTAAGGTTCCTAAGAGCACAGTGCCTCCATAATCCTTAAATGGAAGACGTTTGGGGACGACCAGAACCCTTCCTAGAGCAAGCCGTCCGGCCAAACTGAGCTATCGGAGGAGAAGAGCCCTGGTGAGAGAGGTAAAGACGAACCCAAAGATCATTGTGGCTGAGCTCCAGAGATGCAGTCTTGAGATGGGAGAAAGTTGTAGAAAGTCCACCATCACTGCAGCCCTCCACCAGTCGGGCTTTATGGCAGAGTGGCCCGACGGTAGCCTCTCCTCAGTGCAAGACACATGATAGCCCGCATGGAGTTTGCTAAAAAAAAACCTGAATAAGATTCTCTGGTCTGATGCGACCAAGATAAAACTTTTTGGCCTTAATTCTAAGCGGTATTTGTGAAGAAAACCAGGCACTGCTCATCACCTATCCAATACAATCCCAACAGTGAAGCATGGTGGTGGCAACATAATGCTGTGGGGGTGTTTTTCAGCTGCAGGACAGGACATGGTTGCAATCGAGGGAAGATAATGTGCTGCCAGTAAGGATTCCTGGACAAAACCTTCTCCAGAGGTTTGTCGCCTGTTTCCGCTCAGGACCTCAGGCGGGGCCGAAGGTTTACCTTCCAACAAGACCATGACCCTAACCACACAGCTAAAATAACGAAGGAGTGCTTCACAACAACTCTGTGACTGTTCTTTTCTTGAATGGCCCACGGCCCTGACTAAACCCAATTGAGCATCTCTGGAGAGACTAAAAATGGCTGTCCACCAACGTTTACCATCCAACCTGACAACTGGAGAGGCTCTGCAAGGAGGAATGGCAGAGGATCCCCAAATCCAGGTTTGAAAACTTGTTGCATCTTCCCAAAAAGACTCATGGCTGTATTAGATCAAAAGGGTGCTTCTACTAATACTGAGCAAAGGGTCTGAATACTTAGGAGCATGTGATATTTCAGTTTTTTCTTTTTTAATAAATCTGCAAAAATGTCAACAAGGCTGTGTTTTTCTGTCAATATGGGGTGTGTGTGTACTTATGAGGAAAAAATGAACTTAAATTATTTTAGCAAATGGCTACAATATAACAAATAGTGAAAAATTTAAAGGGGTCTGAATAATTTCCGTACCCCCGTAAATATCCATTGCAGAATTGATGTCATACTGCTCGTTCACTGAATCGCTGGCCGTCTCGGTGATCAGCCGTAAAACAGCGATTCTGTCCTATTTCCCTTACATATTATTGGTGGAGTTAAAATGATTCCCTTTGAGCTAAATTGACCTGTTTCCCTTACAACAACTTGTTCTGTCTGCAATAGCCCTACTGTGTTGTAACAAGGTGTGGTAAATGTGTAACTCTGGTAACGCTGCCCTCTCATTCATTGATCTGCTAACTGCTATGCTCATGTGTCCTCTGATAATAATAGCTTTCTAGGATTAAACATTTGGATAATTGGTAAAAAAAATAAAAATCTCTTAATAGCCCTACAAAAATATACTGAGTGAGCAAAACTTTGTTTAATTAACATTATAACTAGCTATCTCACAATGTTAACATATGAATAAAAGCCTACATTAAATCTGTCATATAAATTGGTCTCTTCATTAGAAAGTAGCACTACTGATTTTTATAATTTAAAATACAAACCCAATTCCAAAAAAGGTGGGACACTGTACAAATTGTGAGTAAAAAAGAATGGAATAATTTACAAATCTCATATACTTATATTTTATTCACAATAGAATATAGATAACATACAAAATGTTGAAAGTGAGACATTTATTTGTGAGACCCCAAAAAGTTTTTTGAAATATTGGCTCATTTTGGATTTCATGATAGCTACACATTCCAAAAAAGTTGGGACGGTAGCAATAAGAGGCCGGAAAAATAAAATGTACATATAAGGAACAGCTGGAGGACCAATTTTTTATTAGGTCAATTGGCAACATGATTTTGTATAAAAAGAGCCTCTCAGAGTGGCTGTGTCTCTCAGAAGTCAAGATGGGCATAGGATCACCATTCCCCAATGCGGCGGCGAAAAATAGTGGAGCAATATCAGAAAGGAGTTTCTCAGAGAAAAATTGCAAAGAGTTTGAAGTTATCATCATCTACAGTGCATAATATCATCCAAAGATCTGGAACAATCTCTGTGCGTAAGGGTCAAGGCCGGAAAACCATACTGGATGCCCGTGATCTTCGGGCCCTTAGACGGCACTGCATACAGGAATGCTACTGTAATGGAAATCATAACATGGGCTCAGGAATACTTCCAGAGAACATTGTCGGTGAACACAATCCACCTTGCCATTCGCTGTTGCCGGCTAGAACTCTATAGGTCAAAAATGAAGCCATATCTAAACATGATCCAGAGGCGCAGGTGTTTTCTCTGGGCCAAGGGTCATTTAAAATGGACTGTGGAAAACTTTTCTGTGGTCAGACGAATCAAAATTTGATTTTTTTTTTTTTTGGAAAACTGGGACGCCATGTCATATGGACTAAAGAGGACAAGGACAACCCGAGTTGTTATCAGCGCTCAGTTCAGAAGCCCTCATCTCTGATGGTATGGGGTTGCATGAGTGCGTGTGGCATGGGCATCTTACACATCTGGAAAGGCACCATCAATGCTGAAAGGTATCCAAGTTCTAGAACAACATATGCTCCTATCCAGACGTCGTCTCTTTCAGGGAACCTTGCATTTTCCAACATGACAATGCCAAACCACATACTGCATCAATTACAACACCATGGCTGCATAGAAGAAGGATCCGGATACTGAAATGGCCAGCCTGCAGTCCAAATCTTTCACCCATAGAAAACATTTGGTGCATCATAAAGAGGAAGATGCTACAAAGAAGACCTAAGACAGTTGAGCTACTAGAAGCCTGTATTAGACAAGAATTGGACAACATTCCTATTCCTAAACTTGAACAACTTGTCTCCTCAGTCCCCAGACGATTGCATACTGTTATAAAAAGAAGAGGGGATGCAACACAGTGGTAAACATGGCATTGTCCCAACTTTTTTGAGATGTGTTAATGCCATGAAATTTAAAATCAACTTATTTTCCCTTAAAATTATAAATTTTCTAAGTTTAAACATTTGTTCTCTTTTGTATTCTGAAGAATATTGAATTTGAAACTTCCATATGCCTTCTGTTTTTATTCACAATTTGTGTAGTGTCCCAACTTTTTTGGAATCGGTTTTGTATCTGTATGACATTATATTTTGCAGTTCTTCTCTGTTGTACCAAATATCTATACTTTTCAAATCATCATATCAAAATATTGTGACAAAATTAATTTTGTAGGGTGCCACAAATTTGTAAAAATTTCCAAAGGGTGAAAGGTTGGGAAACACTGATTTAGAAGACGAAAACCAAACAAAGTTAAGTCTGATACAGAGAAAGGGACCGATGGCCGGCCAGCCGGGGGTTCGTCTTTATTTAAGTTTATGTGTGTGTACTTCTAACATGTTTGGTTGGTAAAATGAATTTTGTTAATTCAAATCAGAGCGTCTTCCGTGTGTCTGGAATGGATGTATTCTTGAGTCTATAAGGTACAATAAGATACCCTTGTTTGAAATGGGTTTGGCTAAAATAAAATGTTGGTTTCGTCTATACTACTAGGTACTTATACTATATTGACTGGGTTAAATAGAATTGCATTTCTAAAAAGAGACTAAAATACAATTTTCATTGACTAAAACTAGACTAAAATGTCATCAGTTTTCATCGACTAAAACTAGACAAAATGTCATCAGTTTTCGTCGACTAAAACTAAACTAAATGTCATCAGTTTTCATTGACAAACTAGACTAAATGTCATCAGTTTTCATCGACTAAAACTAGACTAAATGTCATCAGTTTTCATCGACTAAAACTAGACTAATGTCATCAGTTTTCATCGACTAAAACTAGACTAATGTCATCAGTTTTCATCGACTAAAACTAGACTAAATGTCATCAGTTTTCATCGACTAAAACTAGACTAAATGTCATCAGTTTTCATCGACTAAAACTAGAGTAATGTCATCAGTTTTCATCGACTAAAACTAAACTAAATGTCATCAGTTTTCATTGACAAACTAGACTAAATGTCATCAGTTTTCATCGACTAAAACTAAACTAAATGTCATCAGTTTTCATCGCTAAAACTAAACTACATGTCTCATTTTCATCGACTAAAACCTAGACTAATGTCCCATCATTTTTCAAGCGACTAAAACTAGACTAATGTCATCAGTTTTCATCGACTAAAACTAGACGAAAATAGTCATGGATAACTCTGACTAAAATAAGAGTAAAATGCTCAGACTTTTAGTTGACTGAAATTTGACTAGACTAAAAAGAGTATGAACGTGACTAAAACTAATAAAAACTAAAATGACAGTTTCACACAAAGATTAGACTAAAACTAAAATTAAAACAGGCCGCCAAAAAACAACAGTATTCTCCATTAAGGTTCAATACAACGTATATATTTTTTCTGCGATTATACATTTTAGGTGCAGTAAATAGCAAATTTTTCTTAGGGTGGGCCTTTAGCCCCATTTTACCCTATTCTAAAATATATAATATATGGATTTTTAATTAAATCGACACACTAACTTTGATTATTGATATATTATTTTTTCCTTCCGTCGACCCATAGGCACTCACTGAAAGAACCATATACGGCTCGAGAGCCAATCCGCTGATTAGTGTGTGTGTGTCTGCCTGTATGGTAGAGCATTCATTTACAACAGTGATTAAACTGACTGGAATTACATGTGTATTTAATGGTTTTATGAACGCCTTCCAGACAATCAGAATCAAGTTTTCTGACAGACTATAATGTATAATAGAACATGTCAACACGGGAGAAAACTGAGCCCGTCAAGCTATTAAATGGCCATCAATTTGTCACTGGTACTGCACTCTAATTTCTTTTAGGTGGTAAACCTAAACCTTTTTTTGTTTTTAATACTTTAATAATGCATTTTTAATATTCAGGCTTTCCATATATCAATGTATATTTCCTCTGAGCTTTGCAGGCCAAAAGGCAAAAGGCAGCTCGTCTACAAACTCTTTGCACATAAGGCCCAAATGTATGGGGGATATCTGTATGGGAATCATGTCTCGTTGCAGACTCAAGAGCAGAATACATCTTTGTGCCACAGTTTTTCATTCTACTAAACCTAAAATTGAAGTCACCTCATTTGAGGGACAAAACAGATGGGCAAATATGAGAGCGCCTCTCCCCACAGGCTGAAGTCTGAAGAGAGAAAATCAGGAGTGAGACCTGCCATTAAAACTAATCTTCAAAATCCCCCTAATCCTTATCAGGCATCTGGTTTCCTTTTAATATATCAGAGATTCATTTTAAGATAATGTAGGGCTGGAGGAAAAGTAGACAGTGTCTTTTAGTTATAGATAATCATTTTAATATAATAACATTATGCAACATAATAGATATTGCAGTATCTTTTTTTCTCTCAGCCTAACCTGGAAACAAACAAAAGTTTTACAATATTGAAAACTTTAAATTAATTTAGTTGTTTTGAGAAATGAAGAAGAAGTATTTATGATTTCCAGGTCTCTGATGAAATGTAAGATGATCTGTGATATTGATGATATGAACTTATTTGTACAGAAGATCAGATGTTTTGATTCCACTGATGCACAAAAGATGCAATTTGGAACATTGTTAAATCATGCCAGAGAACATGATCATCAGGCTTTGTTTTATGCATCAAGAAAGACAAAGTAGACAAAGACATTCTAAAATTCACTTAAATTTCAATTAAACATGTCACTAAAACTACTATAGTGCCTTTTTAAATAGTGTTTACAAAGTGTTTTACAGAAAGACAAAAAAAAAACATGAAAGAAGATGAAGAAATGTTTTAAGAAAAAATTACATAAAAATCTAAAATACAAAATAAACTAAATAAATCTGTGGCAGTTTGAGTGGTTTGACTTATGTGGTCTATGATGCGCAGAGAGTTTATGGGACATTTATTTAATAATTCAAATGAATAGATTTTAATTAACTGACTTCCTTATGCTATGTGATGAATTAATATTAAAAGCATATTTGATTATAGCCTCAGCTCACTTGGTTGCAAGACTGTGCATACAAAATACAAAACAGTTCTACTTGCTAGAAACTGCTATAAGGTATTATTGAAAAAGCTGTCAGGATGCTGAAAAATGTAGTTGGGTTAGTAGTATCACTACATTTAGGTACAGTACACCCTGAAACCCTGGACATTTCTCTAGGGCATCATTGCAGAAAGATACATGGCTTAAGTCCATCTGTACAGACTGCTCAATTTGTCTGTCTGGAAGATGGCGACCGCGAACAATGATACCAAGTGCATATGGTAGAGAAATAATAGAAGGTCCCACTCTTGGTCTCCAGAGGAGCAGCTGCTTGTGTAAAACTCTGGGAGAATGCAATAAAAGATCTCTCAGGTTAGCTGTGAGGTGGAGTTGAAATTGAAATGTATCAATTACAGCGGCCTGAATCTGAAATCAGGAGGGGATAAAACATCATGTCCAAATATTTCCAATATTGTTATTGACAAGAGTTGTAGAAATGCTCTACTATAATCATTGTCATTGATCTTGACACTTTAAGCAGATCGGGTAGTAATATGTTTAATGTTTTAAACTGTAAAACATTTTATAAGGTAGGGTATTTTCCCTTTCAAATGTGCTTGCGGTAGGTAAAACTTTGTATTATATTTCAGCAGAAATGCCATGCTCCCTCATGCAGATTTCACTTTGTGAAAGAAATGTCAAAAATGCAAGATACGTTCACTCAGTTCAATTCTACTCACCTCTGCAAGTAACATTAGTGAGCCTGTAATGGTCGATTTTTAACCTTTCTTGCAAAAGTTCTTCCCCTCATATGGCAGGGTTTTATGTGATGTAGAGCAAAGCATGATGGAAATGAAGGTGGAGCAGGATTAAGAAATGTTACAAGGATCAGCATCCACCCAATGGGGTGTTGCACTTTTACAATCTTGACACAAGTATTTTCCACACAATGCTAGGTTAGGGATCAGAGCCTCTAAAAAAAATCAAAAAGAGAACCCTAAATGTGGTTCATAAGACTTATGTAATGTAATTTAATCCAAGTGTTTTGAAGCCATATGATATGCGAGAACCAAAAATGATTGTTAAATCATTCACTGATCATCTCGCCCTCCGCCAAGGCTTTTAAATCTCATTTGTGCTCAAAATTCAAATATGGCATATAACAAATTGGGCCAAGATTGAGGCATTGATGTCCCTTATTTCTCAAATGTGGATGTCTGATTCAAGAACTCCAATGGATGGAAAGGTTTTTTTAAAAAAGGAAATAATTTTGGATTATGACTTAGTTTTTCCTGTGAAAAAAAGGGGTTTCAAAGGATATGAGAGTAAGCAATGACATTTATTTATTTATTTATTTATTTGGGGGGTGGGGACTATTATTTTAATACACAAGAGATTATTTGCTAACTCATATTTTCACAAATTTTCAGATTTGTTTATTAATCTAAACACATTTTCAGAACTGCTTGCTCTTTTGTGCCAAGACACTCTCACAAATTTATCAGTCTTATGAAGTATTTCCAAATCTCCACAGCTTAATAAATCTCTGTCCCCTGTTTCCCGGACCAATCCAGAAGCTGCAGTGTAGATCTCTCAGACTCTGGGGCATAGTAAATGGATTGCACCCTTCCAAGCTTTTTGTCCGTTTAAGGGCAATTCACATTTCCATTTCAACCAGAACATGAACAATCATCCTTATTTATACCTCAGCGTTTTCCATTTGCGAGAAGCAGAGGCCGATTTCACAGAGTAGATGGTGGGCATTATTAGCTCCCCAGCCAAATTTGACCTTGTTTGTTTTAGTATCTGTGCAAAATCAATTTCGGATCTCTCTATCATTGTCCCCCACAACTTGTCAGAGAAGATATGTGGCATCATTTCCACTGCAGATCATGTGTTCCAGGGACAATAAAAAAGACAATGATGTCCCCTCGTTGCTCATCCTTTCTTTATTGAGATTCCTTGTCCTCAAGACATTGCTTATTGGGCCAAGGAGAGAGGGGCAGCATTTCTTTTTAAGCCATTTATAAGTATAAAAACCCCTCAATGTCTAAAAAGACTGCTGCAATTTCCAGCTGAGTGTCAGGGGAATGGTTTGCAAGCTCTTAAGACATCCATTCTTATCCCCTGCAATGAGTCATAGGGTGCGCTGCCCCCACAATTGTAAACAAACTGAAAAATTGTCCTTCAAGGTTAACAGATTAAACATCTTGGCAGGTCGGGCCAAAGGCAAGGTGAAACCCATCACAAATTACAGAAATGTATGTTTTGTGTCATTAAATGATTTTGCCCGCTCCAATTCTGGAGAAATGTTTGCTATGGTGTCATTAACGCTCTGTAGCTTTTGGTTACATCGCTTCTTCTTGGTCGAATGAACCTACAAACTCACGCAATCTGAGACTGAGTTTGAGACTTTTATTATGATGTCAGTTGTGAACATGTGTTATAAGATCTGTCTTTAACATATGATGATGTATAGCTTTGATAAACACTAGCCACCCCTCTGAACAGTATGTTCTCAGTATGGAGGTTTTTGTTCTCACAGAAGACATTTAGATGATGTATAGCTATGTCCCTCCATCCCTGCTATGAGCAGGCCTGTTACTAGTCTGGGCTGCTATATACTGTATATTGCTCTAGGCCCTGTCCTTGTCCCCTACCATGTTCCCTTACAACTGGGAATTGGTTGGGAGTGAATGTGGGAATAACTGATATTGCATGATTTGTGTGTTTGTGTGTGTGTGTGTGTGTGTGTGTGTGTGTGTGTGTGTGTGTAACCCCCCCCCTGGTTATAATCAGGTATACCTGAACCACATATATGTTATTGGTACAAAGTGTCCCCACCAAGATGGAAATATCCAAAATCCTGTCCTTGTGGGGAATCATTTATTTATATATATTTTATTATTATTTTATTATTGGACCCATGAGGACAAGCGTATGATCATCCGAATTACATATTGAAAATCTAGAATAGCAGAAAAGTTTTGTGTGAGGGGAAGGTTAGGGTAGGGTTAGAGTAAAGGATTGAAAATTCAGTTTGTTACAGTAATAAAAACCATTACGGGCCCTAGTAATGTACCATAAAACATGGACACCCATGTGTGTGTGTGTACCTGTTTTTCTTTTCTGGTGGGGACTTAAACCTGAATAAACACTCTGACTCATGGGGACTTGTGTCCTAAACCTCAGCTGAGGTCCTCATACTTAATGATTTTTTTTTTTTGAGGTTGTAAAAATGTACAAAGTTTTCTGTGAGGGGTAGGTTTAGGTGTAGGGTGATAGAATATACTGTTTGTACAGTATAAAAACCATTACACTTATGGAGAGTCCCCACAAGGATAGCTAAACAGGGTGTGGTGTGTGGGTGTGTGTGTGTGTGTGTTCTCAATGCATTGAATCCATTACACAAGTAACAAAAAAAAATGCACTTAAATTTTTTGTAGTTCTTCTGTAATTCTGTGGTGCTAATTATTTGTGTACTATTTATTTTCACGTAGCATCAGTACTTTTGGTAAATATTTAGGTCAGGTACATTTTAGAACTTCTATCATTAATTATGAAACATTGGTTTAGTGCATATACTTTATATTTATTTATTTTATTTATTTATATTTTATATATTTTGCTTTGCAAGGATGGGAACATTCTATAATGTAACATTCTGTAATATTCTGTATTCTAATGCTTTCTGGAACATTCCAGAACATTGTAAGATTTTGGTAACTTTATCTTAAACACCTGTTGTTAGCTCAGTATTATGCATGTACCATGTACATTTTATGCATGAGTAATAACAGATTAGCTTGTATAAATTCTCAACATATATATTTTTTTAGGTTTCATGAGAACTGTTTATGATACCCAAAAAGTAATGTGATTTTTGTATTCTACTGACTTTACTAACTTTACTTCATAAAGAAACATTAAAAATAAAAGCTAATCAAAAGTTTAGTAAAAATTAGTTTCACAATGTTATACTGGATCCTTCATCTATTCTACTAAAACTGTTGTGCCCCACCCCCTGCAGCTGTGGGCCCTTAGATCTGTCCCCATCTTTCACCCCATTAGCGACAGTCCTATGAGGGCAGTGTTCAGCCACCGATGACAAATATAGCCTTTGCTCATGTGTGCAGATATTATTGTAAAAAAAGATCACATTCGATTTTATGACAAATAGATAGAATATTTGTTGTTTACAGCCATTAGGTCTTTCTAGCATATTTCCAGCATATGCATGTTTTAATGGCTTTATGATTTGATTAACTCCATTCTTAATTATCATTTTCATGCACATGGATTATTTTTGAGTTTTTGACACCGGGTAGGGGGGACTTTTTCGGTGAAGCGTTGGCTTGAGACTGACAAATACTAGATGTTAGCTAGATGACATCCAGATAGCTATGTTTGCAATGGAAGATCACAACTAATCTAGGCAATAGGGAGGAAAGATTGTCTTCCTGAAAACTAATCAGTCAGAGCAGACTCTCATTTTGCATATGGATTCACAAACCTCCTTGTGGATCACCGGGGATGTTTGCTTGGCGAAGTCATTAAGGCAGCAGCCTTTCAAAGCACAGCTGCGTTAATCTGATGTTGAAAGAGGGAAAGGAATGCAATTGGTTTTGGGCAATAAGATAAATTGATGAAACCTTAGAAGAAAACAAAAAGAGTTTTTTTGGATAGTCATTAATAATAATAGCAATAGATTAAAAACACTTACAAAACTTTTTGAGTAAACTTTTCCTGCAAAGGCAAATTAGTAACAAAAGGGGAGTTTCTGAAGAACCTTCAAGTTTTCACTGTCCTGTGCAGTGTTCAAAATCGCCCCCTATCCCCTCATTCACTATTTCCCTACATTAGTCCACTAATATAGTTCACTTCAAGGAGTGAGTGAAAACGACTTTGCTTTAATCAACTTGTTGTGAGCCGAACAATAAGTAAGGACCCTGATTCTTTGCTATTCAATAATCATTAGAAAACTTAGCAAACTGGTAGCTCCAATACTAATGAAAAGATTTATCTTAAACGCTGTCATGGAAACTATCATGTATAAACCTTAATTAAACTATTTCATAATAAATTAAAAATAAATAATTGATGTAGGGAAATGATTCAGCTGCAAGAGCCATCATCTGGCGAGATGTGGGAATTCATTCATCACGACCTTCACAATGCATTATGGGTATTCTCTAGCCATTGAGTGTACATCAGTTGTACACAGCTATTGTGATGCATCGGAGGATGAAGGAGTTTCACTCATAATGTCCCACTATGGTTTCGGGACACCATACAAATGGCGTTCCCTCAAATAGGCCCTATTGGGGGGTATAGTAGGGACTGTGTAGACGTTGTAGTAAATTAGCTCAAAAGGGAAATATTTATAATTAATTGTAACTGGTTATATTTAATAATAAATATTTAGATTATATCTTCGAATTAACTGTAGCAGAATCAATATTACAATTATTTGATCTGTCCGTCCACCGAGCAGACAATATAATCATTTATCAATTCAAGGAAAGATTATTTTCCTGGCCAAGGAAGAATAAACTGTCTTTCTTTGTGCAGTGCTAGCAGTAATTTAGCAAAATGTAGCAAGGGTTCAAACATTCATTGACTTCGAATTGGGAGCAGCAAACAGAGGCAATCGATTGTGAATATACGGGATTTAATAAATGAAACTACAGCTAACACACAACAAGACTAAGCAAAACACATATACAGAATGAAACAAAGTAAGGAAAAGAGAGAGGAAAGTAAAAGAATGGCAGCATTTCACATCAATTTTAGACACAACCTTTGAGAAACATCAGAGAATCAAAAATCACCTTAAAAGGGGCTGAGATTTAAACACGCATCTAAATAATTGTAAACGGTTACTTGCATTGGTTCCGATTGCTGAACAAGAGTCCTGATGCAGTAGACAACAGAGGTCTTTGATGAGTTCTTTAGGAGTGAGCTGAAGGTTTTGCTCTGGTTTTTCTGAAGATAGGAAAGCCCACAGCGAATCGACAAAGTTACTTGAAGATAAAAAACTGCCGGAAAATAAAAACTCAAGAGGAAAGTCTTGGAGTCTTGGAAAAGTGTTGTCTCAAACGAAGAGGGTTTCTGAGCAAAGATTATTTCGGGGTAATCACTTTTGAGGGTTCCTATTCTGGGTGGACTGGCCAATACCAGGCATGAATTTTTGAGCGGGAGAAGTTTCCTTTGTTTCCCTTTATGGTCCATTTGCATGTTTTATGGCCGGTCTGGATGATTGGTGCAGTTTTACCCAAAATATTGTACAAATAGTATGATGCATTTCACAATCACATGGTGTACATCATTGTTTGAGGAATAAAGGGCAGACAATATTGATAAGAAAGAAACATTTAGAATATATTGAACCAAAGATACATCCATACACCTGAATATCAGTGTTTAGGGCTTTAACTAATACAAATAACGAGTGGTAACTCAGCTAATCTAATAGGGAAACGTACAAACAACACATGCAATATACAAGATATATTTGTAGAGTATAATAGAGTGAAAGGTCTTTACGTGTGTGTGTTTATGTGTGTGTGTTAGTTTGCTTGGTTAGCCAGGCCCATTGTGCCTGGCCCCGGGGGTCATTTACGTCTCTTTGGAATGTGTTTGAAACTCCAAACGAGGCGAGGGTGGTGAAACTGGTTAGCATCTCCCTGATGAGGGGGGGGGGGGATTTGACATTTAGCACCCATATACAGTAAGTGTAACGTCTGTGACCAGGATTGTAATTTATATGCAAATGTCAAAAGCTAAAAGGGTCTCTTAAGCCATAAAACCCCAAAGATCATGCATGATTCTACGCAGACATTACAATCTGCAAGAATCTGGCGATACGATACGTATCATGATACAGGGGTTGCGGTACGATATGTTGTGATACTGTAAGCAAGACAATATATTGGGATATTTCTTATTTTAGAAATAGGAGAATAGGATATAATTTTAGGAAAACTGTCATTTAGAATACACCACATTAGCAAAAAAAAAATCAGTTAACACACACACACACACACACCATTATATATAGTACAATATAGTATATATATTATACTGTATATATATATATTTTTTTGTTTTTTTTTTTCCAGAACACAGTGGACTCTGCATTTGCATTAATCTGTCCCTGTAACATTCAACGCTATTGAACCACTTTTTGTGCAGTACGAGTAAAGGGGGAACAATTAAGTGCTTGCAGGAGACAGATTTGACTGATCATGGGTCGAGAGTAGGGATGATCTATAAGACCATGGTGGAGGATTTGCTACTCAACGGATCCAGAGCTCATTGACAAATATCTTATATCGTAAGATGCGCTCGCAGCGCTCCCTTTACACAGAGTGCGCGTGATCGCGAAATCGAAAGTGAACAGCGCGAGCACTCATTTAAAAGAGATTTAAATACTCCCCAGTGGCTCACTGATACGCAAAAATTATATGTAATAATATTAGAATGTTTGCGGGAGTGGGCAGGACTGGACTGGACAAACCTTGCAGGAGCGGAACACACACGTCGTCACTGTTTAAGTTCAGAGGTAAGAAGAGTGCTTTCTAGCGGTCGGGATATAAACTCAAAACTAAACAACTGCCATGAATCTTGTATAATTTTTAAACAAAATATTAATATTCAGTTTTTGAGAATCGATACAGTATCGCCAAACAAAATATTGCGAAACTCACGTGTATCGATATTTTCTTACAGCCCTAGGGTATAGGGGGCGACTTCAGACACAGGGCTGTAGTTTAGCTCAACACACCTGAAACAGCTAATCAAGTTCTTCAGGGCCTTTACTAAAAACTTTCAAGCTAGTGTGTTGGGGCAGATTGGCGCCAAACTCTAGCTATGTCCCAATTCAGATGCTGCATCCTTCAAAGTCTGCATAGGAAGACTGCATAAAAATGTGTCTCCGCAGCACAACGAAGTCTGTCCCATTTCGGAGTTTCCTTCAAATACAGCCTCAAAATTCATCCTTTCCCGGGCCATGGACAACAGATGGATCCTTCATGGCCTAGACTATGCCAAAGCACACTGTTGACAAAATCATTTATTTATTTATTTATTTATTTGTTTGTTTGTTTGTTTATTGCCAGCTTACACTTTTAAATGTAAGGGTTTCAATTTCCATTTACTTGAATATCTAACAATAAAAAGTAAAATTAAATAAATATAATAAAAGTTTTATTTAAAAATAACATGAAATGTAAAATAAAATAAAATACTTAAAATGTTGACTTACAGTATATCTTATTAAGATACAATTTTAGAGATAGTTTATACTTTGTATTATGTACAAAAATGGCCTAAGCTGAACATATTTAGAAAGATTGTGAACCTGTTATGTTTTCAATCAGGGCACAGCTTCTGTAGGACTTTGGTCATTCTGAAGCAGAATGCACATTATAAAGTTTTTTTTTTTTTGCCTCCTTTATATTCCATGAGGAAGGGGGAAAAACACCATAAATAAATAGCATGCAGGTTTGGAACAACATGAAGGGAAATAAATAATGACAGAATTGTAATTTGTGGGTGAACTATATCTTTCAGGGGATGAAATGACGATGCTTTAATTAATAGTGGCATCCCCCCCAAAAAAACTGCTGTAGAGATGATGCATAAAACTTGGCCAGGAATGTACTGTATAACTGCAAAGGGATTATCAATATGAAAGATGGATTATTATTTGATAATTGCAGCCAACCTGCCTGTTCAGCCAAAGTATTTGGCTCCAGAGGCCCAAGTCATTACTGTCTCAAGCAGAACCCAGAATAAAGCCATTATCTTGCTCTGCTGGAAAATGGATGTCCTACACCAAAGATACATTATCACTCGTTTGGGCAGGAAGCAGATCATTTAAGACAAAGAATGCCTGTTATTACTGAAGCCATTGTCTGGTCACTTGTGCTATCATGGTGCCCCTGATTCCTGTGACTCCTTCATCACAAATACAAGGATCTGCTATATCTTCCACGTCAAAACATGAGTGAGCCCAAGTAGTGGATTATTTATTTAAATATATTGTCTGGGTTTCAGTATCCGTGTGAATTCTGCTTAATGGAATCCTCGGATGGAAATGGACTCTGACAGAAGGATGGGTCAGGTGAAATATTGATAATCACTTTTGTTTCTTTTTTTCTTCACCGAATGGCATGACACACAGCAATTCACATTTTCTATTACCGGCCTCCACCTGGCTCCATTATCGGCAGACAGCAGGTGATTGGATATGTTTCTGAGGTTGAGTAACTACTCTGTTTCTCTCTCATTCAGTCAGAGGAAAAGGGGTTCGAGGAGGCCATCTCAATGCCGAAGAGGGCCTGGAAATATCTCTGTTATATAGAGACGATGGTAAATAGCATATTCTTGTTTTCAGTACTCCTGAAAATCATGCACCAACAACAAAGTAGGATGGGTCATTCGATTCTATAATGCTTCCTGTGTTCTGTTTGTGTATTTGTTTGTCTCCACCCTCCTCTTTTGCCTTTCCAGACAAATAAAAGATGGATTCATCAAGGATGGATTATGGTCCTGTGAGCCCTTTGGTACACTGCACAATTCTATGATTCCTGAGACAAAACAACACACACTTGTATTTCATTAAACTATAAACCTTTCATTAGGTTTGAGACATTTCTACTTTGAAGTAAATCTGAGAACATCACTAGAATGTCCTTTACACAAACAAGGCTTTATTGAAAATTTTGGCAATTAAAAATTCACTACCTCTAAAACGACCTGTCCCAAGACCATAAATCAATATTTCATATGAATAAAAAATATCAATTCAAGAAAAACAGAATATGTATATTAGAATATTAAAGAAACACTACACTTTGAAGAAAGGAAAATTGTACTTTATATTTTGGAAACTATTTTCACAGCTGTACTCATACCTTTAGTCATTTCTAACTTTAGTAATTTCTAAATTTAGGCTATATTTTCAATGTTACACAAATTGTAAAAAAATAAAATTAAAATTGTATACTTTTTTCCCCTTATTTTAAGATGGCATGTAGTAGTGCTAACGGCATACTGTTCTGTATTACATATATTTTATACATGCTTGATATGCACCATCAGTTTTCTGTTTGATGGAGATGAAATTCAGTTTGAAATCATCTTGTACTTTCCATCCATTCATTTATTAAAGTGATTTGTCATTGCAGAGTAATTCCTTCAGACATGTATATTATTGTCTAGTGTCTAAAAAAAAATTCTCATATTAAATGTGAGACATAATGTCCAAATACAAGAATTTGCATTGCAAATATAAGAAGGTGAATTTCAAGAATGAACACATGTGCATAATCAATGGCAAAAGGGTGTTAAAAAACACAGCTGCACTACTGGTCTCAGGAGACAGAGGCAGATCCCATTTCTCATCTTTGGGTATTTCACATTGATATAATAGTCACTGGCACATCAAGCGCTTGTTCATCTTTCTCTTTCAATTTGCAGGAGCTTTTTTTCTAAATGTCTAGGCACTGCAGGTCATTCGGCTGGAGGCCCCTAACAGTCTCAGGCCCCGGGGCATTGGTCCCATCGGACCACTGTGTAGTCATTTATCTTTCACCTAACTCAGGCACTGGATGTTTAAGGATGATTTTGTGAGCTGCCCATGAGACACTAAAGTCAAAAATATTCCACAAACATTAATTTCACTTAAAGCATGCTCGGTGCCTGGAACATGCCTAATGAAAATCAATGAAACCACAATGCAAATGCTCTCTTGAAATGATACAGCATTGCAATCACCTTGAATTTTTTCGCTCAGCTACAGCAGTTGGCTTGGTTGATAAACCATTATTGCAGGTATCAGTGTGCATTAGCCAGTGTTGCCGCTCATGTTCTCTGCAAAGATGAACTCAATATTGTTCTTATTACTATAATGAGGCTGTGCAGTCTAAAGAATTGCCTAGAGTAGAAAGCACTTCCCTGGATGAGAAGAATTCGTCATGCATTTAATCACAAACTACAAAGAACATGTAATTTAGACTCAAAGACAACGCATGGTTTGATGAATGTTGGCCAATGCATAATGCAAAAATGCATAATATATCAATTTGAAAGGATATATGATTGTTTTTTATTGCCTCCTTTGTATATTAAATAATATAAAAAAATCCCTGTCGACATTAACAGTTACAATTTTTCTAATTTTCAGTTTTGAAAGAATACAATTGGAAATTGATGCAGTGCTATAGTAAAAACGTGCTACATGGTTAATGTTACTGTGCATACTATCGTTCAAAAGAGTGTTTTTTTTTTCCATTTATTTTTATTTGTTTGTGAAAACAAATTAATACTTAAAAAAAAAAATTAAGGACACAATAAATTAATCAACAGTGACAGAAAAGATGTTTACAATGATTAAAATAAATAAATAATGTTCCTTAGAACTTTCTATTTATCAAAGGATCCTGAAAAACAAAATCATAGTAATAATAAGAAAAGTTTCCTTGGCCACACACTAAATCAGCATATTAGCATGATTTTCCTGAAGATCATGTGACACTGAAGCCTGGAGATAGATGCTGGTGGGGGGGGGGAATTCAGCTTTGATCACAGGATATATTACCATTTTTAAAATACAGTGTATTCAAATAGAGTTTTTTATTTTTCAATAACAGTGTTTTTGTCATTTTTAATAATATTATTTTCACAGGTTCAGGTGTCAGGTGCAGAAGTGGATTCTGGTGGTTGCAATATGCATCACCCAGTAATTTACAAACGGGTGGGCCGGTACATGACGCTGAGAATGATGGGTAATGTATCTTGTCCTTTATCTCTACTAGCCAATACCTAAAGTTCTCAAAAATCAGCCACCTTTTTTTTCAGTTATTCGAAAGATAGGTAGGATCCAGGCTTTCATGTCACTAGAGTCATAATACGCTTAGAATTCAAATAGGAAGTAGTGATAGGATAGCAATTTTTAACATTTTTGGCACTGGGATTGCACGGGAAAAGGATAACCTGAATCCCAAGGCGATCCCAGGAGTCGGTGCTCTTCCCTGCAGAGATTTTTCCATAATCGTATCAGTCCGTTTTCCTGTAAAAAAAAAATCTCACTCTCTTACGCTGCCCTGCAACGCTTTGCCTTGGCTTTCCACTTTGCTTTGCTACGAGTTCTGGCCATATTCAATTAAACGCCAACTTGCATACGCCCAACGAATTTTTTCAAACCTCCCTTTTTTATCCCCTCCATCCCATGCAGCTGGCATTTCCCCGGCTTGTCCTCCTGATTTGATCTATGAAGTCTGGGAATTCATCCCCGCCCCTTCTCTAAAACCAGTCCCTGCCCTGTTTACATTCACACTTAATGCCCAAGGTTTGTGATGCTAGAGGTATTGTCAGGTCCCCACGTTTCAAAACTATTGTTGAGTTGGTGTTTGTTGTTTGTTTGGTCTTATTTTATATAAAATCACGTTTAAAAGGGGTCCTAGGAGCCGATTTCACGAGTTTTGTCCTTTTCTCTTTGGAGTGTTACAAGCTTTTCTTGAATAGATAAGATCCCTAAAGTTCAAAGACTAAAGTCTCAAATCCAAATTTGAGATATTCTTTATAAAAGTTAAGACCTGCCCACGCCCTCCTAAAAATTCCCCCATTTACACCGCCCACAAATGTCCACATCACAGGGGAATGATTTGCAAGAAACGCGCCCAACTTGTTCCAAATAAGAGTCGTAACTTTATTTTTTTGTGCCTGCCCCCCCCCCCCCCCCCCCCCCCCCCCCCCCCCACCGCCGCCACCTTGTTGTGAATAATTCTGTGTGTTTGGTAAATATTATTGGCCTTCCAAAAGTAGGACCCTAACTAGAAATCAGGGTTAAGTTGTATTACACCTGTTTATTTTGTTTCCAACACAAAATATTCAGTGTGTGCAGCAAATTGTCTGGGCCTTTTTCCTGATCCTGGTTAGACGCAGAACTGTAATGCGCTTTTTTCTGACCTCAAACAGACTGTAGTACGTGTCCATAGTTTAAAGAGTTTTTTTGCCACTGCTATCAAACGCGAGTTTTTGCGCAAGTGATCGTCAGCGCTGGTGTTTGTAATTTCTCTGATCACAAATGAAGACATGGTTTTATGTTTCCGCGGCGCAATGCAACGCAACGCATAAAAAAACAGTATAAGTCATTATAATCTGTAATTATGTCCCCACTGTATGCAACAAATGCCTCGGTTTTTAAATTGTTGTGTCTCTTCCGCTCCCAGGACCACTGCATCGACAGTATGGAAGTGTCCATACATTTTTCCGTCACACGCTTGAGGTATTCGGCCAATCACAACGCACTGGATAAAACTAAGTCCTGTGAAAATCAGCTGCTAAAGACTATAACAGATATTCTATCACTGTGCGTCTGCAACCTAGTTACTCACATGGGACCCATTTTATATTAAGTGTTGTTAAGGACTATGTACTATTACTATGCACTCCTTAAACCTAACCATAGCACCAAACCTGCCTCTAACCTTATCTGTATACCTCATTAGCAGCAAAAAATGTTTAGAATTCAACATGAACACAATAGGCACATTGTACCTAAAAATTCATTATTTTATTATTAAGTAGATAGCATTTAAAGACACCTAATATAAAGAGGGACGCTCGCATGCATGAATGTGAAAATGTAGGTTGCAGGTGCACAGTTATCATGGTCTTCAGTGTTCATCAACCACCTTTCCAATATGGCAGACAGCCATAACAGGCGCAAAAACTGGCCAAAATCTCAGTAATAATATAATAAAAGGTTTCTGCAACAGGGGAAGCCTATGACTCGTTTTTCTTACATAATCACTTGCTCCTCAGAGCACACGCATGAAAAGCAATGACAAATGCTGTCATGTTATCTTGCATTCAGAGGAGGATGCCTGATGTTTGGGAATGCAATCATGTGAGACAGTTCTGAAAGGTAATTATACCAAATAATTTTGATGACAGACTTTCGATAAACTCAAACACATTTTAAAGATGTTGGCACGAGATTGGTCTGCCGTTCCAGTCCGTATCCATCCTATTTATCTGTTTGTTTGGGTTGCGCCGCCCTTGCGATTTTGAAATTATTCAGTAAATGTGTTTCCATCATAGTTTATGTGCATGTTTTCTTATTTAATAAAAAAATATTATCTACTCATTGAAGTGCAATAATTTTCATAAACTTATTTGATTTTCTTTGGAACTCCATGTCAACTAGCAGTCTTTAGAGTATAGATGGTCCCTCAACAGACATTCTACTGACTGTAACTTTGCAAGTACATGTCTGCTTATTCTACTAACCCTAACTCTAACCTCAACAGGTCTAATAGACTCTAAGTAGAAGTTAGTTGTTGCAATCTAGTTGAAAGTTACCGTATCTAACTAGAATTCTGATGTGTACCTATCAAAAAAAATTGTAATACAATTTTTTTTTGTTGGGGCAATGGTAAATGTATTATGTATGTATTATAGTTATTTAGTTATTTTTTACAATATCCCAGAAGTCGCTAAAATTATATGGAAGTAAACATGTTTTTCATGTTTGTTTGTTTTTTTAATCCAACAAAAAATATCTAGTTACATGTTCAATAGCTGTTTTTTTTAATGGATACAAAAATTAGCCATTAATCTTAAGATTTTAAGTGCATTGCCTTTTATTTTAATTTTTTTCTTTTATTAAATTACAATAAGTGGGTGGCTATTGTAAAATGTATATATTGAATTCATTCTTAAATCTATTTGCATCCTGATTTTTTTTCTAAACAGAGTGCACAAAGCAATAGGACAGAATAGAGGGGTCTTGAGATGTGTTTAAATGTTTTTAAATATGTTATCTAAAGCCTCAAACCTAAACTTTAACACTGTTTTTGTGCAGCCTTGAAAAAACAGCTTGTTCTTTCAGGAAATGCAAATCTAGTTATCATTAATGAGATAAGTAAGTCTCAAACCACACTTTAAGTAAAGAACTTGGGCAAGATGAGCTCATTTATGAGGCCAGGTACCTTGTCACTTGCCTTAAGGCTTTGCTGTGTGTGCACTCAGGCTGATTTGGCATGTGTCAGGGCTCATTGTCTGCCGAGCCCGTAGCCCCTCTCACGCGCGCTCTGTCAGCATGCGGTGTGAATCTCTCAGTCTCATAGCCCCCTACCTCTCTACACCGCACATACAGGCTACGTAGCCATGACTGGAGCCTTGCAGGTTTTTGTGGAATGAGAACATTTTAAAAGGATGGGATTCATTGCTACTTTGAGTGCTGTTAACAAGGTGTAGGCCTGTCGGCTCTCCCAGAATGCATGCAGCCAAGGCCTGGCAAGCTCTCGCTCTGGTTTGCAGTGATGGAGCGACTGTGTAGTTAGTGCTACTTCTGTCACACGCTTACGAGGCAATTTATCAGCGCAAGCAGTGATTTTAGGACCTTTTTTTTAACAAATGCAAATGCAGGTTCAGTGGAAGGCCATGACTGACTGCTCAAGGTGTTTGGAGTAGTCTAATGCACCATTATTTCCTTTCATATGCAACTTCTATAACACATTCTGATTTTACATTAGCATACTTATTGACACTGAGATTAAGAAAGTTCTTAGTGGCACTGAGAAATCATAACTGCCTAGAGAAATCTGTGGAAAATGAGAACAGACATCATCACCATATGACAGGGCTCTTGTGTGAAAAATACTGGCTGCTTTTCAATTGAACTTGTGATTTTCAAACAGTTTCAACCTGCATGAGGCTGCCTGGCTCATTGGGGTTGGAAATCTGGCACAGTTGTTCGTGAAGAGGCTGGTCTGAATGTCAGGTATTGTTTTTGTATTAAAACCAAGCTAGAAAAAAACCCCAAAAAAACTCCAAAGCGTTTTTGCAGTGCAGTGTTGTTGGAACCTTGTGATATGTGTGGACTCTTTGTAGCTGAGAGGTGGAAAGCAGAGAGCCAGCCCACTCAACAAAGCGTAGTCAGCTAATGTTAAAAGAGTAGTTCACCCAACAAGAAAATTCTGTTATTTACCCATCCTCACATCTGTTGTTTCAAACCCATGTGCTATTGTATTGTATGTGGATCACAAAAGGTGAATTTTTAAAGGAACTGCAATGGCAGTTTTTCCAAAAAGGACTAGTAGCAACATAAAATAATAGTGTCTTCTGAGATCACAAGATTCATGTGAGAAACAGACAGAAATCATTCTCCTCTTACACAGTAATTACTTACACAGGGAAGTCGTGGCCTAATGGTTAGCGAGTTGGACTTGTAACCCAAAGGTTGTGGGTTTGAGTCTCGTACCGGCAGGGATTGTAGGTGGGGGGAGTGAATAACCAGCGCTCCCTCTTTCCCAACCAACTTCAAATACCACGAACTGATGTGGCCACTTTGATCACAGGCACCGAAACCCACACCAACTACTGCTCCCTGTTCCTCCGCAGCAAAAATTGCCTGTCCCCACTTCTCATGGTGTGTTGCACTGCTGTGTGTGGGGCACTTGGGTGGTTATGCAGAGCACTAATTCCAAGTATGGGTCACCATACTTGGCCACATGTCACTTCACTTCACTTATGATGTCAGTGACGTCCAGCTTGACCAAAGGACATGAGAGTTTTGGAAGGGAAGATTTTTAGTGAAAAAAAAACACTTACATTTCAGTCAAAACTGTCATATGGCTTGAAATATAGCACACAAACTACTTTTATGGTTCTTATCGTATCTTTTGTATTTACTGACAGATGTGATCATTACGAACTGTAGTTGTATTGAAAAGTTCTCCATGGAGATGTAGAAGATCAGTGTCCCTTTAAAATAGCGGTGACACTTAGTATAGGGACCAATTCTTACTATTAACAAGTTGCACATTACTAGCATATTGACTGTTAATTAATACTTAATGCATATATTGATGCCTTATTCTGCATGCCCATATTCTAGATCCCTTAACCCTACCCAATACCTAAACTTAACAACCTCACTACAACTCTTAATAGCACGCAAAATTTAGGAGTGTTTATTGAGGCCAAATTTTAGTTTACTGGTTTGGTTTTTAATGGCGAGAATTTGGACCCCTTAAAATACTGTGACCAAACTATCTTCCTTCCTGTGTAAAATTACGTTTTAGCTATTGTTTTAGTTCTAGCTACCTTGTAAGCTTATTCCAAAACCCCCAAATTGAATGAGAAGGTTTTAGATAGCAGTTTATTCATCATTATGCCTATCCATGTCGGTTGTGGTTATTTCGATATATTTTTGGAGAAAAGGGTAGAAAAAAAAGCTATCTATGGTATATAGTTTTTCCCTGCAGCTCATACTCGACAATCCGACAGGACTTATATTGGAAGCATGGAGAAACGGAAAGCAAATATTTTTTTTTTTTTTTTTTTTTTTTTTTTTTCTTAAATGTCGTGTGTTTCTACCTAGTGGTGTTTTTCATTTTTTCATGGATGTACTCCACCTAAGGTTTTTTTTTTTTTTAACACATACTGGAGCTGATTACATTTCGTCTGAGCAGGTGTGTCTAATTAGGTTCCTTTGAGTGAGAACCTTTCTCTTGAGTCTCTGGATGTTTCTCATTAGGAAGCATGCATATCTCGGCTGCCATATCATCAAGCGCCATCGAAGGCATCTCAGTTTGAAGGATTGGAAGGCAGCCTTAATTTCACATCCTTCATTTGGCATATTTTGGAGGATGCATCAAGTGTATTCTCATATCCTTGAAACACCCACAATCCTTTGCACACATTCCAATTAAGAAAAGGAACTGGCAGAAAACGAGTTGACGTTAAACTTTTCCATTTCATTATGAAATGCAAGACAAAAAATGTTTTCAGAGATGAATGCATTATGTTTTCTTTTGTTGTATTGTAAATTAATTCTATACCGCCCATGATCACAGAGAGACCATAGATGGTTGTCATTCACTGTATTTCATCAGATAATAAGAGATAATAAGATTTTTGATATAATGTTAATAAGAGCTTTAATAACAGGCAGGTTGAAAGTTCTAAAAACAAGCAGGAATTAACATTTAGCTTCACTACAACCTTTCTATCAGTTACTGTAATTGGTTATTTTTGGTTATTTTAATTCCAAGTTAACTCCAATAATCAGTTTTAACTACATATACACATACATGCTCAACAAACCTTTTAAAGATTTACCATGTACCTTGTCATAGATATTAGTCATTAGACTGATTCAAAACAGATCTCTATTTTTTCCCCCCATTGATTTATTAAAAAGAATGGCCATACTGAATGTTTGTTTTTGCAGGCAACCTGTGAGGACAATAGAAAGTTATTTTTAATTTTATTTTTTTATTGTCTTTACAATATAATATCTGTGAGCTCAGAACTCAGCTAAAACTATTTTATTTTGCTGCATTGCTGTATATTCAGTCGGCAAAGTGTATTTCAGTTCCATTCCCATCTGCAGAAGAATGTAGACATTAACAGAATGGAACTATTAACAGAATGGACCTCATAATATGTTCCGAACTGTTTTTTTTATTTTTTTTTTTATGGAACTAGATCTGAGTAAGACCCTATAGTAAACTGTATATTGGTTTGATATTTCAAAGAAGAGGAAGCACTCTACAAATGATCAAGCTCTATATCAATACACCTTGAGATATAGGATATGTGTCCTTACATACAGTTGTTTATTTTATTAAAACGTGTGGGGAAAAAAGGAGGTTATTTTGGTGCCTCTGCCCTGACCCAACCATCATTCACCTCTTTATAGGTTCTCATTCATTCATTATTTTTCTTTCTTTCTTTTTTCTTCTTTCTTTCTTTCTTTCTTTCTTTCTTTCTTCTTTCTTTCCCTTTCTGGCCTGAATGAATGCTGCATTTGGAGACATGCAATTCTCATATTAAAGTCTATTTCAAGTTCAGTACAGGATGTAGTCTAGATAGATGAAGAAGCATGGCTAAAATGACATGGAAGGAGCCTTTGAAACTGTTTTTTTTTATTCATTAGTGAGTTTTTCATCCGTTGAAGTGGATGTCCATTCAGAGTGACAGTAAATGCACACACAAAGAGAGCGAATGGAGACTCTGACTGGGTAAAAAAAGATCACGGAAGGTTGTCTTCTTCCTCATTTGTCAGGCAAAGTTCTTACAAGCCAGAACAAAAACCTAATTGCCATGATGAATTTATTTCACCATGCTCGAGCTCTTAACCAAGAGACAAGAGCTGGAAAGGGCAGCTCACTCTCTCTATTTAAAAGTTAATGTAGCCATGCTCACACGTGTCAGTGTGCGGTCTGCTTTTAGGAATGCCACATGGTGAAAGTGCTTTGCTAAATGTCATCTGACCTTTTATTGCGACACCATTCCTAATTGTGTTTAAAATAATTACACCACATAATCACTTTCATTGAGCTGGTGAAAGCTATAATTAGAGTCTGTAGTTGACATGGTGAATAAAACAGTGGAATCCATACAAACCTGCTGGTTTGGGGATGGGTTCTTATCGATGGCCTTTAAAATTCCCTGAGTAAGGGAATCTCACTTACACTTGGCCTTGATAATAAAATGATCAATTTGATTATAGTTTAATTGGTCTTTAACACACACTATTTTCCAATTAAGTAGCCTATTTTAAATTACAATTTACTTATATACGCAATAATATTTAGTGAAAAATAGAACATGCTTTTAGGAATACCACATAGAAAATAGAACTTTTAGGCTATACTTTAAGGTTACAGTGTAGTTATACATATTAAGTACTAAATAATATTAGACAAGTCAAGTCACCTTTATTTATATATCACTTTATACTGTATAATACAGATTGTTTCAAAGCAGCTTTACAGTGATAAACAGGAAAATAATGATTCAATGATGCAAACATTTCAGTCTGCCTAAAAAAACAATGGTAAACAGTTGTTATTCAGTTGAAATCAGTTAATTGTTAATTCAATTCAGTTCTGAGTAAAATTCATGAATTACGGAATGAGTTAGACCATTTATAGACCTTATGCACTAGAGAAACAAGTGCACAGTCACCTTTAGAATTTTGTCTTTGAACTTCCATTTTAGCTCTGTATGTTTTGTGCTCACTGTCGACTAGTAATTAGCTGGTGAACGTCTCGGTTATGTATGTAACCCTCGTTCCCTGAAGGAGGAAACAGAGACTTTACGTACATACGTAACCGAGACATTCCCTTTCAGTGAATCACTCTCGACGTTACGTCGGTGACCATAGATGCTGCCCCTTCCAGTGTCCTGTGCGAGCCTCCTGCACCCCCCTTTTTCATGTAGGCTGGGGCTCGCAACAAGAAGACCAGTCACTGTTGTCATAGCACTACCAACTCAGTGAGACTGGCTAACACTGGGAAAACATACCCCTTCCACTTGGAACCGGAACGTTGTGGAAGTCCCATCCTTCCCGAAGGAGGTTTCAGAAGCACTTCCACATATGGAAGTCTGCCAGGAAAACACAGGCTCTGAGCTATACTATGAAATTTACACATATGGGATCCACTTGGGTCTCTATATATGGAACCCAGCCCTCTACCAGTTCTCACGGATTCATCGAATGAGGGCCTGGCGGCGAACATTCCGCCACATCCGGCTGTTAATGGGATGGAGGAGCTTGGACAGGGTCTACAGTACAGACTCTCTGGAGCGGTTTTAGCAAGCCGACACTAAACCAGGGCCTCTCTTCTACCTGTTGGAGGTGAGAACACAGGAGGATATTGGCTATAGTAGGCTTAGTATCTAGCAAACGTGTTGGGGGTCGCCCAGCCCGCAGCCCTACAAATATCTGTCAGCGTGGCGCCACGAGCCAGCGCCCAGGAGGATGCAACACTCCTAGTAGAGTGGGCTCGCAACCTGAGCAGACAGGGCACACCCTGTGCCTGATAAGCCAGGGTGATGGCATCCACTATCCAGTGGGCCATCCTCTGATTAGAGACGGCATTCCCCTTCTGCCGAACTCCATAACAGACAAAGAGCTGAGAGGTCCCTGACGCTTGTGTCCGGTCTGTACTTAAAGGCTTGGGCGGACATCAACAGCTAGGGCCTAAGTCTGCCCCTTCCAGGGGCAGCGCTTGCAGGTTCACCAACTGAACCCTAAAGGGAGTAGTGGGAACTTTGGGCAGATAGGGGCAGGGGCCTAGGAATAACAGGGGAGTCCAGCAGGCCAAATTAGACACGATCGTCAAACGAAAATGCAATGAGCTGCTATTGATGGCGGCCAGTGCAAAGCAGGAGCTGAGTATTCATGATAAGGAACTTCAGTCAACTGACTCCAAAGGTCGAATGGCCCCGCTGTCGTGTGATTTGAGCGCTAGAGGACAGGTCCCAAGAGGGTTTATAGAGAGGACGTCGGGAGGATTTAACCTTTCTCGCACCCTTAAGAAACGACGACCAGGGTTCAATGCTTCATACGACTCCCTTCCAAGGGGTCCTGGTTAGCAGGCAATTGCAGCACCATTAGACGTTAAGGGTGAGTTGGAGGGAGGGAGACATCCTTCGCTCCAAACCTTGCTGCAAAAAGGAAAGCATGACTCTCATCGGGCATCTCAGTGGGTCTTCTCGGTGAGAAGAACACTACTCGACAAACAGGTTCCACTTCAAGACGTAAGCATGTCTCATAGACAGTGCTCTAGCCGAAGTGATGGTGTCAACTACCTCCTGGGGTAGGTCACCTAGAACCTACGCGTCCCATCCAGGTACCAGAAATACGTTTCCGCGATGATGCAGGTGCCAATGGGTGCCCCATCTCTGAGTCAGTAGAAACTTCCTCAGAGGAATCTGTCAGGGAGGGGCTGTCATGAGGAGCATGAGTTCCAAAAACCAGGTCCAGGTGGGCCAGTAAGGCGCAACCAACAGGAACAGTTCCTCGTCCTCCCTGACCTTGCACAGCGTCTGTGCCAGAAGGCTTACTGGGGGAAACGCATATTTGCGAAGGCCCCATGGCCAACTGTGTGCCAGTGCGTCCGTGCCGAGTGTTCACTCTGTCAGGGAGTAGAACAGCTGGCAGTGAGAGGTTTTTGGAGAGGCAAACAGGTCTCCCTGAGCGGCTCCGAAACGTCTCCAAAACAGCTGGACCATCTGGGGATGGATTCCCATTCTCATGGGTCACTGCTCGTTTGTCGAGATCTTGGGTACCACTGACTGTGAAATGAAAAATGAAACAAAAGATTCTCTGCTCGGCCCTCCTCCGGGGGAGGGAGTGGTGCGTTCACCATCTCCCGAAGAGCAACTCTCTCCATCTCTGGGTCGCCCGTCTCAGGGCTGCTTGCTCTTCTGCTTGCCGCCAGGTTTGGCGGGGGCCTGGACAGGTGGGGTGGCTGCCCTGCGACCGGCTCCATGGCACTGCTTAGCTGAAGGCTGCTGCATCTGCTGCGTAGGAGCGGGGGCGGAGGCAGGGTCCTGCCCTCAGCGGCTAGCAGACTGAGACATTGCCGCCGGCAGCCAGGTAGAGGCAGCAGCTGCACGGCCTCGGTCTGCTTCTGTGCGGTAGAGAACTGCTGGGCGAATTTTTCCACTGCGTCGCCGAACAGGGCAGATCTGGGAAAAGGGGGCGTTCAAGAATCAGATCTTGTTGGTCTCCATCATGTAAGCCAGACACAGCCAGAGGTGGCGCTCCTGTACCACCATAGTGGACATCGCACGACCCCGTGCCTTCGGTAGCATGTGCCGCGGAGGTCAGTAGCGATCGGCGTTCTTGATGTAAGGCAGCAGGCCTTATCCGCAGGCCGCATAAGCACTCCCGGTCAGGGAGCCCCCGCTGCGTTACATATTACTACTAGTTGCTTATTAGCATGCATATTACTAGCATACTGGGTGTTTATTAGTACTCTTAAAGCACATATTAATTCCTTATTCTGCATGACCATATTTTAGATCCCTTAATCCTACCCCATACCTAAACTTAAAGGGATAGTTCACTCAAAAATGAAAATCCTGTCATTAATTACTTACCCTTATGTCACAACATAATTTTCTCCTTTTTATTTTTACTTTTTCATTTTTCATTAGGAGTTTGTTCAGGGAAAACTTTTAGTTAATAGTGAAAATGTTTCCCCTATTCCAAAGTGTTACCATAAGATCTTACCTCCACGCTGTGGAAATACAATCCGGTAGACAGAAGACAACGAGTGCAGCGCTGAAAAGGTGCGGAACCACATAAGGTCTGTAAAGCAAGTCTGGATGAAAAACAGTGAGTATCCTCAGTCCGTTCAGTTCTCATCCAATAGTGTCAGTACAGTTAATCCAATTATATTGCTGAATCTTAAGTGACCCAAAAGGCGACAGTGGCAAAAAAACCAAACTTTATTGGCTTTATTGATTCTCCTCTGTCCAGACAAACCATAATTGTGTGGTTTAATTCCAGGCTGCATCACAAGTCAGATTGTGTATTGATGTCTTTAATATTTCATCCAGTTCCTTCTCCTTGAAGATTGGGATACATATTACACGAGCATTTCATGGGAGGAGAGCTGAAGCTGCCAATATGGTCTGTGCAGGGAACTTGTCAGGTTATTGTGGTCTTTACTTATCTATTATTGTAGTACATTTAACGAATGTAATAAGAACACTGTTACCAGTGTTTATTCTCTTAGGTACAAATATACAGTGCACATGAGACAGTGTGAATGTGTAAATAAATAATATCATGTGCAATATAATTTCCAAGTCAGTTATACAGTTTTGATAATATTTGACATCAGAATGACACAACCAGATTCAAGATCAGAATCAAGTATTTCAGTGAGTCATGGTATAAAGTACAATATGCATTAAACAATTTACAATATACACCATCCATTTTCCAGACCTCTTGTCACCAGACCGCGGCGATGCTGAACCTATCCCACTGTCTTGGGCCAAAGGCAGGGAAAACACCCTGTCCATCACAGAAAAATGCAATACAGAAAATGCAGATTATAGACAGTTGTTAAATGTTATAACAAGGTTAACATGGGTAATACAGAGCACCAGAGAATTGAATGTTTACTGAGTAATTTGACACTGATTCACTTTTTCAGTTTAGGATTCAAATGAACTGTGTGCGAAAACCATTTCAGGACCAGAAGAAGCATGTGCAAAAGGGGAAAAAAAAATCCTTGCCATATTACCTAAATTATTCAGAATGCTCACATAATTCCAAAGAATCACAATGTGGATTTGCTGAAACTGAAGGACTCTGGAGTGTAAATGTTTTGAAAATATATTCTCATATATTGCTCATATTTTTGAAAAACCTCTAAGTATTAAACTTTGGTGAGTAACTCGTCCTTGGGGAAAATGGGGAAAATCCCATAGGCACACACTGAGAAGTGGACTTCACAGAGTATTCTACCATCTTGAGTAAGATTCCAATTTGAATGTTCAGGTCGAAGGGAACTACAAACCGCATGGGGAATAGGGAGCATAGATCATCACTTGACAGGAAGTGGAGAGGAAATTTACCCACCAGTCATTGAGAATCACTCCAGCACTTAAATAAGTTTAAATAAAATAAAGGCAGTGAAGAGGAGTTGAGACTTTGTTGTTATTATTGAGTTTATTTAGTCCCAGCTGTGTTTTGTACATGGTTGTCCATGACCACCGATACAAAGTGAGTGAGATGTAACAGTTACTGTACGATGCAACTATCACAATAACGGTTAAATAAGATAAAAGACACATCTTATATAACCAAATGATGTGTGTTTTCATACTAAACATTGCAACAGACAATTATCACTCAGTTTAGTGGGTAAGATTTTATTTTGATAGTCCACTTTAGATGTTCTACTATCCATAAATTACTTGCAACTCCATGTCAACTAGCAGTCATTAGAGACAGTTTGCTTAATATATGCTAACACTTTATTTTGATCCCCCAACTGACATAGTGACTATAAGTAACTGTGTAAGTACAAGTCAAGTTATTCTACTAACCCTAACCCTAACCCTAACCTAGTAGTCTACTAATATTGAACACTGCATAGGGGCCCTGTGAATCTGCAAGCAGCTTTAGTGTCACTACTAACAAGTTAAATAGTTTGTTTGATTAGGAAGATTTAAAAAAATGTGCAGGCTTACCGTTGATGTGCCTCCAGAAACAGTGTTGGGAAACACTTTCATAGAAATGGGGAATGGGTTCTTTTGACTTGGACTTGCAAGAAAGCACCTAAGAAAGCACCCTAGCAACAGCACAGCAATGCCCTGTCGACCACTCACAATATCCTAGCATTGTTTGCTCCGTCTCCAGATTAAACACATGATTAAAAGTTAGATGCAAATAGCAAGTACATTCAGATAATTCTAAAAACAGCAATAATCAAAACGTAAGTGTAGCACACCTGAAATTTGATGGAAACTAAGTGAAGTGACATGTGGCCAAGTATGGTCACCCTTACTCAGAATTAGTGCTCTGCATTTATCCCATCCAAAGTGCACACACACACACACGTGAACACACACCCAGAGCAGTGGGCAGCCATTTTTTGCTGCGGCGCCCAGGGAGCAGTTGGGGGTTCAGTGCCTTGCTCAAGGACACCTCAATCGTGGTATTGAAGGTGGGCGAGAGCACTGTACATTCACTCCCCCCACCTACAATCCCTGCTGGTACGAGACTCGAACCCACAACCTTTGAGTTACAAGTCCGACCCTCTAACCATTAGGCCACGATTTCCCGAAAGTGTGTGTGTGTGTGTGTGTGTGTGGTGTGTGTGGGGTGTTGTGTGTGTGTGTGTGTGTGTGTGTGTGTGTGTGTGTGTGTGTGTGTGTGTGTGTGTGGGGTGTGTGTGGGTGTGTGGGTGTGTGGTGTCGTAGTGTGTGTGTGTGTGTTGGTGTGCCTTAAAAATGCAGAAGAAAGTTTTCTGTGAGGGGTAGGTTTAGGGGTAGGGTTGGTGTATAAAAACAGTATAAAAACAATTACGCCTATGGAGAGTCCCCATAAACCATAAAAACAAACCTGTGTGTGTGCGCACATTTTTGTGACAAATGAGGACATACATTTGTATAATGACAAAGGTATGACATAGGTATTACAAGGAGAAGGTGACTTTCAGGACATTACCCCATGTCCCCACATTTCAAAACGCTTAAAAATCACACAGAATGGAGTGTATTGAAAATTTGAAATAGCACAAAGTTTCCTGTGAGGGGTAGGTTTGGGGTAGGGTTGGTGTAGGGCAATAGAAAAAATGGTTTGTACAGTATAAAAACCATTACACCTATTGGATGTTCCCCACTTTTCACAAAAACCAACCTGAGTGTGTGTGTGTGTGTGCTGGTTTATATATCCTGGTGGGGACTTAAACCTGACTACACACAGACTCATGGGGACTCGTGTCACGGTGGGGACCTAAATTGAAGTCCCCACGGGTAAACAAGCTTATAAATCACACAGAATGAAGTTTTTGAAAATCTAAAATGCAGAAAGTTTCCTGTAAGCGGCAGGTTTAGGGGTAGGGTTGGTGTAGGGCAATATACGGTCTGTACAGTAGAAAAACCATTACGCCTATGGAGAGTCCCCACAAGGATAGCTGACCAGACTGTGTGTGTGTGTGTGTGTGTGTGTGTGTGTGTATTTTTTTAATGTATTATTTTATTACAGACTTTCTGCTGGGGAAAATGACATTATTATGTCAACTGGAGCAAGCAAAAAACTGAAAGCAGCTGAAGAGGATCAACGGTCATCCAGTGCCACAAATCCTTCATCTTCTCAGTCATCATCTATTTTAAGAGTATGTATGTGTCAGACATGGTGTGTTTGCTTTGAACTTTGCAAGCTCTAGGCATAAAGTTCATGATGGTGGCTGTGAAGACGGGTGAAGGCCCTGAGACCCGGAGGATTCTGGTGGTTTTCTGCCGTTCACAAAGTCCTCCCAGCATCCTGCCTGCCGTTCTTGTCCTTGTAGAGGCCAAACTTGCTTAGGATAATACATGCACAATGCCCTGAGATATTTGTATTCTCAAAATGCAGCCTGTAAGTCTTCTTGAAAACAAAGTGGTTTACCGTAATGTTACTTGAAGTCTGACAACTTGGTCGGTCAATCTCAACAACCAAAGTTTGTTTTCTTTTCAAATATTTTCCTTTATCACTTTTTTATATACTCTCTTCAGTATCAGTGTTGGATAATTTACTTTCATGCTACTCTTTTAAAATATAAGGTAGGTATACTTCAAGATACTAAGAAAATGTAGCTAACTGTACTGAAGCTATAATGGGGCAATACCTTGCAAACAAAAAAAAGGGAGGGGGGCAATCATTATTTCATCATCAGATTATATTTTATATCTAACTTATCAGCAATAATAAGTAATAAATAAATAAATAAAGGGACAATGTCTTTTTGTAGGCCAAAACCTGTAAAGTTAGCATTTTAGCACCATCGTCCTGAAGTCAATGAGTTTTTTTTAATGGATTTTTGTTTAAGTGCCTGAAATAAGGTCTGTGATTAACATAAGCGCAATATATTTTTTATGTTATATTCTAAGATGTAAAATACATGGGTGATACCTCCTTGTGATTTTTTTTTTACTTTTACTTGTTTTGAAAAAGGCTGCTGCTAACAAGTGGTTAAATGGAACTACAGTTGGTGGACTATTATGCCCTTTTTACAAGATGCAATACAAGTCTCAGGTGTCCCCAGAATTTGTCTGTGAAGTTTCAGCTCAAAATACACCACAGAACATTTATCGTTCCATGTTGAAAATACCCCTTTTTGGGTGGAAGCAAAAATATGCTGCTTTCATGGGTGTCTCTTTAAATGTGTAGTGCTAGAGCAAGATATAACAATACTGAAGGTTTTTCCTGTATCACCCACTCAAATTTCATCTGCAAACACCCCGCTAGAAGGATTGTAAACTTACTCACCAAAAGTACAATTCCGCATTGGCTCACTCACCTCCTGAGGGTGTGACATCCTCAAGCTTTAAAAGACTACTGTGTAAGAACACAGCAAAGTTTTCTTCAGAGAGACACCTTTTTTAACCTCTGATTCTTCAAGATTCTTCTTCTTGAGGAATTAGAAGTTAGTGAAGATAAGGACCCAAGTTTGCACCAAACTACAGCATTGTCTTTGTATTCATCAACGACCTTCTATAAAACCTCACTCATCAACAAAACTTAAAGTTTTAAGTTCATGTGTGTGTTAGACTAGTTTAAGTGTTTAGTGCAGTTAATAAAGTCTTGATAGTATCACACTTTATGTTGTTTGTTGTTTTGCTAATCATGCTGATCACAGCTATATGCTGTTAAAGTGTGTTGGATGAGTATTAGGATATTATTATCTATTGCCAAATGAGTAATATTCTACTATAGTCTATAGACATTCCCACTAAACATTCGCTGGACGATTGTTGGCGTGACGCCTAAGACTGATTCTGTCAGGGATCCCCCAAACCAGTTACTTGATCCAAATTATTTTATTGATCATAATTAATACATATTTACTTTTTGGGCTAATTTGCCACAAATGCAAATAAGCTGCTGCTCTCATCCAACATTCCATAAGAGGGCTGTGCCTTTACTCTTGTGCCTCGGTAACTACGGCAACAACAAACATAACATCCATTTGTTTTTGATTATCATCTCTATTTAGACAAATTTACATATATTCAGGTGAAGTGACAACAGCGTTACGTCTAACTAGTGAAAGCAGTACATGACAAACTGAATCCCAAAATGCATTACACAAACACTGTGTATTCTAAACTATGCTTACCATGAAAAAACCAGCATATGCTGGTTAGGTATGTTTTGACGCTGGGATGCTGGTTTAAGCTGGTCCTTTGCTGGTTTATGCTGATCCTGTGCTGGTTTATGCCTTTGCTGGTTTAAGCTGGTCCTTTGCTGGTTTATGCTGGTCCTTTTGCTGGTTTATGCTGGTCCTTTGCTGGTTTAAGCTGAACCTTTGCTGGTCCTTTTGCTGGTTTATGCTGGTCCTTTGCCAGCACATGACCAGCATAAACCAGGAAAAGGACCAGCATAAACCAGCAAAGGACCAGCTTAAACCAGCAAAGGACCAGCATAATCCAGCACAGGACCAGCATAAACCAGCAAAGGACCAGCTTAAACCAGCAAAGGACCAGCATAAAACATACCTAACCAGCATATGCTGTTTTTTTCAACAGGGTACTTTTCCATGTAGATTGTAGTGTAACTAGCTACTTTCTCTAAAAACTAAGAGCATTAACATTAGCTTAGTTTAGCTAATGTTTCTAGTAGTTTGTAGCTTAGCTAGCTATATTTTATTTGCTTTTCCAACACAGGCATAATGTTCTGTAGTTTTGTACTGTGTTCGTTTACCATTGGTTGGCCAGGAATGAAGAATATGATTTGATATGAAAAATGGGTTATGAGAAATGTGTCCATCCACTGTAAAGTTATTTGTTGTCAGGCGTTTTAAGGTGGTTCCAATAAAAATGCCCCTCAGGGGCCCAAAGCTTGTTGCAATATTCTGTATCATATGCAGGCCTGAAGGACAGATTCTTGGAATGCCACTGCACTGTCCAAAGAACTGAACAATGTTTTCGATTTAAAAACAGAGCATTCAAGCGTGAAACAGGGGGTAATGAGTGTGCCGAGTATATCAGTGAAGAGGCCTGTGTGCTGCAAAAGTGGCTGATGCAGTTATTAACCTGACGACAAAGGCAAATATTATTTTTAACATAATTAAATATTAACATCACTTAAGCCGGAAATTAGAAATACATTTCCATAACTTCAGCTTGCGGTGAACATTGAAAAAGAGTGACACTAAAATGTGTTTCTCCCAGAGGCGGAAATAACAACGTACACGCTACCCATCTGAGAGAAGGTGTACCGCGCATCACAGCTCAACCTCACCGTGGGGCTCAGTGTCAAAACCATCTTTAGGTGTCTTCCATTTCAAAGCCCAGCGTTCCTGAGGTTAATGCATTTTCTAAACCTATGCGATTTTTGTTTTCACCCTCTCGTCACAATGCATTCGTGGGCCAAATAATGGTGTATAACCAAAATAAGACCGCAAATAAAGAAGTGCACATTCAGTTCACAGGGTGTTAACTCACATAGGTGAACCATAAATTGTGTGGTTGCAACTCAATATTTAAAGCCGCCAGAAGTGTACACCGTTGTTCAACCAGACATAATGGAGAATGAGTGGTCTGAGCAACTTGTTATTTTTGTTGGTAACAAACAGATCATTTTCATGCGCTGAGGTCACAGGGAGGGATGTGATTAAATTTAAAATTAGTGGTTGAGTGACTCTAGGGACATGCTGATCTTCGTTTTGAAGTTTCTGTCAAGCTTCTATTCTTTGAATGTCATGTTTGAAAGATGCAGGGAATATTATAAAAATAATTATTCAAATCATGGAAGTTGCGTATGTTTTGTGTTATTTGTGATATTGTATTAAGACATGTATAATTTCTGAATGTAAATGCTTTTTTTCTACTCTACTAATTTATTTGTGTTTTAATGTGCCATACTGATGCAAATAATGAAAGAATGGTGCTTTAGCTATTTGACTATTCTTTCAAACCCCCCAGTGACATGAATAAATTAATACTTCCAACGCCACAAACAACAGTGACGACTGGTGACAGAATGTAGGGTGTGTCTGTCACATTTTGGCTGCATCCGAAACCACATCCCTACTGTATAGTAGGCGAAAAACAGTTTGGGTCCAATTTCACAGTACTCATACAAGAGTAGGCAAAAAGTACCCGGATGATCTACTACTTTGGTGTGATTCTTAAATATGCATCCGATGGACATTTTTCTATCCCATGAGGCCACGGGAGAGGATTTATGAATGGCAGTCACCCGTCTCGAGTGCAGGCAAGACAGACAGGGATTTTCTGAAGTGATTTCACTGTTCTATATGATTTGTCTGCAAGCACATATGTGGATATAATAAAATGATGCATGGAACAGTAGGATCTCTCAGTGAGTTTTATTCATATGTTGTTAGTTTTTGTTGATTATATTTACATTTACATTTATGCATTTAGCAAATGCTCTTATCACTGTCAATTCTTTTGCATCCATACCAACATTTACAACATTTTATCAATTTTTTTTTTTTTTTTTTGTTTTTTTTTTTTTTGTTTTTTTTTGTTTTTTGGTGTATTGATTTTTATATATCAAAACTGTTTCATCTGCATAATGTTCCTTATTAGGAATAATTAGGATCCACTTTATATTAAGTGTCTTTGACTACTGTGTACTAATATTTAAATGAATAATTTAATACAATGCACTTATTGTAAACATACTTGTTTTTTAATTGTATTCATGTTTAAAAATACCTGCATGTAATTATATGTGCCACGGTTAAGTTCAGTTCCTGTCATGTCTGTTATGAGCTCTCATTAGTTACCATGGTTTCTGATTAGTTAATCCGTTGTCCAGCTGTTCCTGTTTAGTTCACTCATTTACCATGTGTGTACTTATAGTCCTGATTCTGTTCTATCCTTTGTCGGTTTGCTTATGTTATGTGTTGTACCAAATCAGTATTCTCAGTAAAGTCTGTTTGGAAGTATGCTTCTTTGTTTGCTGTCCTTATTCCTCGACAACCCGTGACAATATGAAATTAATTTCTTTAAGTGCATCTATAATTACACTGCTGACCCTAACTGTACCATGCAACCTGTTCATAATCTTACCCCATTACACCTCAAAAACAGCAATACTACATGAACACAATAAGTACATTATATCAAAGTATTTTTATTATTATCATTTTACTTTATTTTGTGTCATCCATTATCATATTTTCTAAAGATATATCCAGATGTGCAGTCTACCAATAACATTAGAGTAACAGCACTAGGAATACCCACAAGCGAATTTACAGTACAGAAACTCGCAACAAATTCGCTGGTGGTGTGAATGCAGTTTAAGGCTACGACTGTCCACCTTGACACCACTGAAAATACAATGTATTATATCTTGAAGTGTATTGACTGTAGCTTTGGAAACTCTAATACTGATGTCATAAGGTCTGGACAGTGAGGAAATTGTGGGTGTATATGATAACAAAACCCAGACACCCTTCGAATCTGCTGTGAAATGCAAATGTTATGCTCAGAATTTAGTGTGATATGTGATATCTGTCTAATATGTGAAATGGCTTGGTAAATGTTTTATTTACACAGAATTGCAACATAAAACAAATTCTGTGTAATTTGAATGACACGTGCATAAATGTGCATTCCTATAAAAGCCACTGTCTTTATCCAGCAACATGAGACACAACAGGCTAACACTTTATTTTAAGAACCAAGTCTCATTAGCATGCATATTAGTAGCGTATTGGCTGTTTATCAGTCCATATGAAGCATATATTAATGCCTTATTCTGCTTGACCAAAGTTGGGATCCATAACCCTACCCCATGCCTAAACTTCACAACTACCTTACTAACTATTAATTAGGAGTTTATTGAGGCAAAAGACGCAGTTAATAGTTAGTGACAATTGGACCTTAAAATAAAGTGTGGTGCTAAATGCAAATAATAAAATACAACTAGAAGTAATTTTAGTCACAGTAGTAAAAAAAAAAAGATGTATCAGCTTACAAAAGACAGTTTACCCCAGCGGCCTATGCATAGGTTTCAAACCAAGACAGCACGAATGTGCCAAAATAGCTGTAACTACAGAATATGGAGCAAACCAACAAATCAGCATGGACCAAAATCTCAAAGGAAGTGTCCAAAGTCATACTGAATCCATTATAGTTTCAGTTCTGTGACAGCTATGTGTTATCCATAATTAAATATGGTCCACATAGAAAATAGCATGAGCAGGCTGAGAGAGTCAGTGCGTATTACAGATGTCACCCTGAAAAGAAATCAGTTACATTGAAAGCGGTAAAAAAAAAAAAAGCCTATTGTCGACAGTCGCTTTTTACTTCACCTCCAATGTTGTCAGATTATTGACAGCAGACATATCGTGTCCTCAGTGCTACAGATTTCTGAAGCTCTGAAAGGAAATGAAGTTTGCATTGATTAGAAGTGACAGTAACGCCACCCCAGGCTAGGCCACCAGAGACTGCTTGACCTGAAAACAGAACACAGCTGAGTTCTCTCTGAATCTGTGACTGTCCTTGCTTTCGCATCTTGATAATGGATCGGAATGATATGAAGACCTTTGGAGGGAAAAAAGAAAGAAAGCATGTTTCAATAGGAGAAATAAACAGTCATTCTGATTTGTGCCTCGGGGAGATCTTCAAACCTTTTAAAAATGCTTCTCTTAATCTCTTTGTAGTGATCTTCAATAAATAATTAAACGGATAACTCCGCACAGAGCACAACAGTAGGGTTCCGGAGCTAAAAATCACATTCATTTTTTTCCATAGAGAAATTTCTTTTTGACGATAACCTCTAAAGAAGGTGCTTTGAGAGTAAATTCGGATATACACTTATATCCGTCTGATGAGTTAGCTTCATTTTAACAGCCAAATCCCAGGTAAGCAACTACACTAATCCTATTAGAGATTCGCCAATCAGAGAAGACATTCTTACCATGAAATGGCAAATACCTTATTTGAGCAAATCTCCCTAGTCCCTTTGCTCTCAATCAACTTATATATTTAAACATATGTAAATATTTTGCAACTTACATGTTTTTGTTATACTGTAAAAGAGTACACAATCTTGCTCAACTGTCATTTTTTGGATTCTATTTGGAATATATTTTTGCTTGGAATTAAAGATTGTAATGTTGTGATTCATCTGGGAGCTGGTAGGTTTGGCACTTTATTATTATTATTTTCTGAAATGCTAATGAGAGTACTGTATTAACAGTATAATATATTTCCAGACCTAAGGCCACTGAAAAAGTGTGTGGTCACTGTTGAGTGGTGGTTGGACAATAGTGGAAATTGTTGACATTTTAAAGACTTAAACTAATCATTACTTGAAACATATTGTATATGTTTTTTTCTTGATTTAGGTTGTGCATTAAAAAAAATGTATTCATTTCAGTTATCTAAAACTTTATTATGAAGAAAAGGAAGACAGAAGACAAGGACCGCAGTGCTGACAAGGAGTGGCTAAATAAGGTCTATAGCTGTAAATACATAATCCACATACATAATTTTTTCATATGGCCCATGATGCTTTGTGTGAATCATAGCTGTAAATACATAATCCACATACATAATTTTTTCATATGGCCCATGATGCTTTGTGCGAATCATGGAAGTAAATTCTGTTCAGCTGTAAACAATCAGCGAAAGGTTCGCTCTATGAACGCAATAATAAGCATTTTTGAAAACTGTGTACAATGAGGTGACATTATTCTCATCACCCTTCAACCATCAAACATGTTTACTATATTTTTACTACATTAAATGTAGTACATTTTACTACATTTACTAAATTTTTACTGTACTTTCAACAGACCATGAATAACCCCAAAAGCTTGACTATTTAAATATCAATATTACAGACGTTAAATATTACTGTAGCAATTCCATAATATAATACTATATTAAGTAATTATATATTAATACTACAATATGTAACATACATCGCCTTAATCAGAAATGTTTATTAACTACAACATTGAGTGATAATATTTCAAAGTGATTTCTGTCATTTTGAAAGAAAGCAAATACGTTTTAATTGAAGTATTTAACCACGTTAGAAACATTGCAGTAAACACTGCTAAGAGGGGTTAGAAGTGAAAATGGGAAACAATTACGGTTTAAAGCATCCGTGTGAAAGCAAACCTGGAGGAAAGGTCACATAAATTAATTGTAAATTAAATAAGGAGAGCAGACCACAAATGCACAGTATATTTTGTCTTTGTTTTCATATTGTTACAGCAAAATACAAAGGAAAAAGAAAATAATCAGGAGGAAAAGAATGCAGAGAGTGAGTAGAGCTCTTGCCGTAGATATTCTTGTTATTCCATGTCACTTTAAAATACCAAGCGTTACGTTATTCTACTTACTTCTAAAAAAAAAATAGAACATGAAGGAAAATATATGCAGTAGTTAATTCTGTCAAACTGGATTAATTGTAGTGCAACATTATGATTTGAAATAATTAGTTTAAATCTTTTTGAGTAGAACTTCCCCAAACCGGAAGTGCCTTCCATAATTGAAAGTGCAGCAGGCTTGTTAGGAAAAAGGTAGATACGATTGACATTTTAGATGCTGTCTGTATGCCCATATTGTACATTGCAGCATCTACTCAAACATGTACAGTATAAGAGTATATACTTGCAAATGTTACGTATTAATACTTATTATATGAAACAGGCTGAATAGACAATGGTGTCTGGTCTTGCCAGGTCTTAAATATGCTTAGTCATGTTTTATTTAGCCATGTTTCCTGTTTTTATCACTGCAGAATAATTTGCTGGGTAATCTGTGCTGGGAGTTGGGAACGTGGTGGGAACAGGTCTGTCTGTTCGCTGATAAAGCCATTGTCTGTTTATCTTTTGGAATTTGTTCCAAAACAGGGCTGGCTGAGGTGACCAGCACATATTCATAACACAAACTTCACACTGAGCCTTCAAGCTTTCAGTCAGAAATCCTACAGCTACTGCAAAGGTAGTTTCAACACACAGTATACCCGACATAACATGAATCGTGATGCTGCCTCTGCTCAAAGCCAATGGACAGAACAGCTAAAAAAGCGAAGAGTGAGAGAGAAGCCTCTCAGATGAAAATTGAAGTACCGAGAGAGTAAACCTGTGTCCTTCATCAAGGTGCATCAAAATATTTCTGGAGAATTTTGTAAACATTGTACAATTATTGTGTGTTCAGATGAACGTATATGCTCTATGCTGATGTGATTAGCAAACAAACAAAAAATCAGACAGACAGACAGACAGACAGATTATATTATATTATGTTATAAATGTATATTAAATGCAATTAGTTAATTAGTTGAGTGCTTTTTTGACACACTTAAGTAGGACTTTAGAGCATCTTTATATGTAATTTCTTAATTGCTTATGTTGTCTTTGGTGAATGTGTCCTGTTGAATGTACTGACAAACATTTATGGAAAAATTAAATACACTTTAGTTTAATTTGATTGAAACTTGCATTTAAAGGTGCAGTAGGAGAACTTGGAAAATGCTAACTTTAGCCTGATAGCACTGAAAGCGAACATCCCACCCTCCCTGCAATCGTCGTCCAAAGCCCTCGTCCCTGAACTCATTTACGCTCATCGACCAGAATACCAGAGTCAACATTACTACAATAGGCTACATCAGCGGTTCCCAATTCCAGCCCATGTTCCGAAGTGAAGTAAACTTCAACGGATTTCCCCCGCTCAGGGAGGAGGGAGCAATGAACACTGTGTAGGGATCATATCGATCGGAACAGTGCACGTAGCTCACTTCTAACGAGTTGGTTATCTGAATCAGGTGTGCTATCTAAGCGAGACATCAGGGGCGCGGGAAGATGTTTTCGGTTGGGGGTGCTTTGTGTGTCCGTGTTGGGTGAAAGGGTGGGGGTCTGGTTCACATACGTCGGTGCTCGTGCTGGGGCTGGTGTTGTTTGGATGCTGATTTTGGAAAGTTTTTGCTGGGATGGGCATTTAAAATCTGAAATTCGCTTTTGCGCCATTATCTCCTTGTATTAAAGTTAATCTTGTTCGCATTCTGTATAGTTCATGTCTGATACCACACACTAGCGTCACGTGTTCATGAGGATTAGGCTAATCATCCCATATAGAAAACATCACAAGTAAAATTAATCATGTTTATAAAGATAAACATGGGTTTATTATAGCCCACTTACAATTTACATTTCAGAGATCATTACAAATAAATTATTAAATGCTAAAACTGAATAAATTTAAATTAACAAACTTGACGTTGCATTTGCAACCATGTGAAAACAGGGGGTGCTGCAGCCCCCTCAGCACCCCAACTTCCTGCGTCCCTGCGAGACATGCAAAATATGCATTTTGGCGCGAGGACTGGAATTGGGAACCACTGGGCTACATCATGTGTCATTCACCGGTGAGAAAACTTTATAGTACAGTTAGTAATAGTACTACAATACCAGGAAGGAAGATCTGGTTGTTGATGTTTGTCTGCCATTCTCGCTCTGTCTGCACAGCGTGCGTGAACGCGCTGATGATGTATTCTGTCTGCGCGAACCGGGTGCGCAGAGATATGCGAATACATAAGTTGACAGGCAGGTAGGAAAGCCAAAGCATTTTGATTGGATGGACATTTCTTTGTCCTATGCCTTCCACAGAATGTAGAAATACAGATAAATACATTTAGACCACAACTTAATGATTGCTATTGGGATGTGAAGAGACTTTCAATCAGCATAACAAAAAATGTTTCTGAAGACAATCACCTATTGCACCTTTAATATCTTTAATTACACATTTGTGATGATGAAGTTGCAATTAGGTATATATAAAAATATTCACTTTAAAGGGATATTTCGTCCAAAAATTAAAATTACCCCATGGTTTACTCACCCTCAAGCCATCCTAGGTGTACAGTATATGACTTTCTTCTTTCAGACGAACAAAATCGGAGTTATATTAAAAATGACGTGACTCTTCCAAGCTTTAATGGCAGTGAATAGTGGTCGAGATTTTGAAGCAAAATAAAGTGCATATCGTTTTTGGGGCTGCATTTGTGTAAGAAAAATGTCCATATTTAAAACTTTATAAACCGTAATCTGTAGTTTCCATTAACTGTCATATGCACGTTCACGAGAGAGTGGCATTCCAGTGGATGATGTTGAAACGTAGCGTAAGCTCCGGTGAGAAGTGACGAACACAGAAGCTCAGAGGTGAGAGCAAAACTAAACACCGGTCACAAATAAGAAGTACAAAACCAGGATTTGTAAAGAAAAATGGAACATTTCGATATAGGCCAAGAGGAGACTGGTTTTCCTTTGTTCTAAAACAAAACTTGGTTCTCGGGAGTTTAACATATTCTCTCCGGAGCTTACGTTACTCGTACATCCTACGCCATCCACTGGATGCCACTCTCCCGTGAACGTGTGTACGACAGTTAGGGAAAACTAGAGATTAAAGTTTATAAAATTTTAAATATGGTTATTTTTCTTACACAATCGCATCGCTTCACTTCAGTAGACCCAACATAGTCATGAATGTGCGCTCTAAGTACAACTAATTTGGCTTTTATTTTATTAGTATTACATTATCTGTAAATACAGTTATTTTTTTATCATACAGTTTTTATATACTGTATATATAAACAAAATATACAAGCTAAATCTGAAGCACACCACAAATGCACAATCAACATATTCAGCACAATTCCTTTTCACAGGGGTGAAGATAGAGAATTTGTGGTCTCTCCTACATATACAGTATGTTCTGTGTGTAACGTATTATAAATAAGAATGGACTGATTTAGGGTACTGTGTTCCTGTTTTCTTATTCTCCTGTTTCAAAGGAACAAGATATGGTTACCCTGGTGAGATTCTTTTTTTTTTTTTAATCAATAATACAGAAAAGGCCTGCATATCGAAATACTGCTGACTTCGATCCCAGAATTCTTTTTAACATCTGAGAACAATGACTAGTCGGTGACTGAATTTCCACAGTGAACCTGAACAACCTGAACTGGTTCACTGCCAAGTTATTCCTGAACAATTCTGTCTGCATCTTCCCAAAACGCATAATGTGTGTGTGATGTATTTTTATGGCAGCCCACTCCCTGAGCTCAGAAACAATGTGCACACTGATCGGTGTTACATAACGCAACCTTTGTATCCTGTTTTAGTGGGGGCTTTGTTTTGGATATCTAACTGCAGATTTCACTGTCTATACCGCTTTCCCACTCTCTGTGTCTCTGGAGCTGTCTCTCTCTCACTCTCTGAGGGCTCCGCAGTGCTGCCTAACTGATGGAGACGACCCACATTCCCTAATCCTCTGTATTATTCCACTGTGCTGCAGAATTATGGCAGGCACCGGGCTAAAACAATGGAGAACCAAATGTCTCATATCCACAGGCCCAAACAACTCCGCATTTTATCTCCGTGATGACAGAAAACCTGCCCCAGATGACGTGACATAGCTCACAGGAGAACTCATTATGCATTGCTCTTCAACTCCGTATAGCTCAAAAATTTCCTGTCAAGCCTATGACTTGCAGTAGCACGAACATAACCCTGTGTTTCAATTTCAATTCGATTGAATTGTTTAAACTGTCTGGTATACATTTTCTTCGCTCTTTTACCTTTCTGGGCTGCTGATCTGAACATTATTTCTGATAAGTGCATGAAACGCACTAATCAACAGCAGATGTATTCACAATACAAAGCATTCCTTTATACATCACGAGGGAAATTAACTTAATGAAAGTAATAAAGCGCTCAGAGTAATAATGCAATTATTGTCTCGGGGAGGAAAATCTGCATATGTTGTTGCCGTCATATAAAGTTGATGTCCATTTTTCAGGCCATGAACATGCGTCTCTCATCTCCAAATACATTTTTGAAGCATGCAAGCTTTTACAAAACAAAAGATCATAAAATTAATTAATTATCATTATGCTGTATATAGTACAGTATTATAGTAAGTATATAGTATTATGATTGTTTTCGTATAACAGATTAATAAATGCCTTCCCTAGGGAGTGGGGTCAGAATAATAAACATCATCTTCAATAATAAACATAATGGAGAATTAATAATGGCAGATTAATAATATCTGCCATTATTGTTTGACCCACTAGATTGAATTCAGTTCTTTTTTTGTAATTAATTATTCTTTGACCTAAATAAATAATTGGGGTTAGATAAGTATAATATCCTTAAGATATTATCCCAAGCCCAAAAACACTTAAGCTGCACATAAAATGCTTGAATGTCACTGCATAAATGTGTTCAAATATAGGTGCTTTGCAAGGCATTCTGGCCCTCAGTTACAGAGTCACAATCATTATTGATAAATTAGTCATCCATACTATCATCATAATTAGAAGCCTAAGAGCAATGCACAGTTTGAGAATTCCATTTCAAAACAAGACCTTTAATGTATTGTCAATTGACATGGGGGCAGAACTAATCTACAATGTAGCACATTTCCCAGTAACTCCATTTATAACCGACAAAATAAGAGCTTTAATGTTAGGGAGTAGAGAGGCTGGTGATGCAAAATTACTACGAATTATATTAAAAAGTAACCAGATTCAATATAAGCAAGGCTAAACAAGAACGATTCATGCTAACGGCATAAATGCCATGTAATGTATCCAAAATAGATACCTTTGCTAATAAAAAAATGTGCTGTTTAGAAAGTTTTCAAAGTTGTCTTACAGAAAGCAGTGTCATTAGTATATGTAAAGTTAGAGAGTTAATGAAAAGCTCAAAAACTGGAACCCATAATGCATCTTAAATGCGTTCAAACACAACCCAAGGTCTCAAACACACATATGGCGAGAGAAATAGAGAGTTTGAGAGATCGGGGATTTTTATAGAGATACCTTATTCCATAGCAGCAGGGTACACACATTATGTTTAGATTAAAATGGGGGGAATGTAACTTTTTATGCTGTGATTTCAAAATATATTGGAAAAGCGTCTGACACTGTCCCTTGGGTGACCAAAGGCAATACAGAACCTGATATACTATATGTTAGTATCTATATATATATTATATATATATAATATATATATATCATACAGTGGTTACGGAAAGTATTCAGACCCCCTTAAAAATTTCACTCTTAACAATATTGCAGCCATTTCCTAAAATCATTTAAGTAAATTTTTTTACCTCATTAATGTACACTCACAACCCTAAAATAAAAAAAAAACATATTGAAGAAAAACACAGAATTGTTGACATTTTTGCAGATTCATTAAAAAAGAAAAACTGAAATATCACATTCCCACTATGTCAGACCCTTTGCGCAGTATTTCTTAGAAGCACCCGTTTTGGATCTAATCAGCATGATCTTTTGGGAAGATACAAAGTTTTTCACACCTGTATTTGGGTCCGTTGCCGTCCTCCTTGCATCGCTCTCCAGTTCTGGCAGGTTGGATTGGTAACTTGGTGGACCGCCATTTTTAGGTCGTCTCCAAGATGCTCACTGTGGGGTTTTAAGTACAAAAAAAAAGCAAAGAAAAAAGGGGTCCGTATCTGGGCTGGGCCATTCAGACAGTCACAGATTTTGTTGTGGAAGCCACTCCTTCGTATTTAGTTGCTGTGTGCTTCGGGTCATTGTCGTTGTTGGATCATGTAAACCTTCGTCCCGTCTGAGGTTCCTGAGCACTCTGGAGAAGGTTTTCGTCCAGGATTTCTGTACTTGGCCGCATTCATCTTTCCTTTGATTGCAACCAGTCGTCCTGTCCCTTCAGCTGAAAACACCCCCACAGTATGATGCTGCTACCATCATGCTTCACTGTTGGGACTGTGTTGGACAGGTGATGAGCAGTGCCTGGTTTTCTTTACACATACCGCTTAGAATTAAGGCCATAAAGTTCTATCTTGTTCTCATCAGACTAGAGAATCTTATTTGTCACCATCTTGGATTCCTTCAGGTGTTTTTTTAGCAAACTTCATGTGGGCTTTCATGTGTCTTGCACGGAGGAGAGGCTTCCGTCAGGCCACTCTGCCATAAAGCCCCGACTGGTGGAGAGGCTGCAGTGATGGTTGACTTTCTACAACTTTCTCGCATCTCCCGACTGCATCTCTGGAGCTCAACCACAGTGATCTTTGGGTTCTTCTTTACCTCTCTCACCATGGCTCTTCTCCCCCGATAGCTCAGTTGGCCGGACGGCCAGCTCTAGGAAGGGTTCGTGTGTCGTCCCAAATGTCTTCCATTGAAGGATTATGGAGGCCACTGTGCTCTTAGGAACCTTAAGTGTAGCAGAATTTTTTTTGTAACCTTGGCTAGATCTGTGCCTTGTCACAATTCTGTCTCTGAGCGCTTCAGGCAGTTCCTTTGACCTCATGATTCTCATTTGCTCTGACGTGCACTGTGAGCTGTAATGTCTTATATAGACATGTGTGTGGCTTTCCTAATCAAGTCTAATCAGTCATAATCAAAACACAGCTGGACTCAAATGAAGGTGTTGAACCATCTCAAGGATGATCAGAAGAATGGACAGCACCTGAGTTAAATATAGTGTCACAGCAAAGGGTCTGAATACTTAGGACCATTTTATATTTCAGTTTTTCTTTTTTAATAGATTTACAAAAATGTCAAGAATTATGTGTTTTTCTGTCAATATGGGTGCTGTGTGTACATTAATGAGGAAAAAAAATTTAACTTAAATGATTTCAGCAAATGGCTGCAAAACAAAGAGTGAAAAATTTAAGGGGGTCTGATACTTTCTGTACCCACTGTATATATATAGATCTATAAATATATATATAATATAGATATATATTATAGCCTGTACTTCTTTGTAGCTTTAGAAATAATGTTTAAAATATATCTATCTAGACATCTACACTTCAGCAACCACTTATGACCACACAATGCCTTAGAATAGCCTAGCAGTTACTCAAAATAACTCAGCAACTGCATAGCAAGTGCCTAGCAACCACTCAAAACACCTTAGCATGAACTGCTAGCTTTAATAGCAACCACCTTAAAAACTGCTTACCAACCACTCTCCGAATATAGTGTGAACATGTGAAACACAATAGCAAGTAGCTATTTAGCAAACAGCTGTCTAGCAACCACTTACAATAAATTAGCAACCACATAGCAAACCATACCGCTGCTTTTAAACTTTGCAAAGAATTATACAGCATTCAGATTTCAAATCGCTCCTCAAACAGCGTATTCAAACAACAACGGAGCTAACTGGTTTAAACTTTGTCAAGCCAACATCAAAAAATTGTCTCAATAAACTTTTCTTTTCTAGTTCTACACTTCCATTTCAACTGAGCTATTGACGTCTTGTGTTCAACAAACCAAATATCCAGAATAATCAAATAGCCTGCTTTTTGTTGCAGGGATCATGCAAATTCTTGAAAAAGCACTAGCAGGTTTGCAAACAACTGGCTGAAAACAATTAAGCTGTCTGCTTAATATCGTAGATGTAGCTGCATCATTGCAAGACAGTAAAGTAAAAGGCAACTCATAAATGGACATTTTTTTTTCAGTAAGTTATCTGAGCCTTGTCTGACAGACAAAAATCAATGATCAATTTCAGAAAAGCACTACATGCGCTAGTGAAGTCCAACTAAATTGTCACATTCACATGAAGTGCAAAAATGCTTTGCTAGTTGATTGAAGCCTGTCTGACATAACAGTCTGACTGACACCATCAGCTAAACCTGTCAAGAATCACTGAGAAATACTTTTTTGATTTGCCCATCTTTTATAAATTGACAAGCTGTCATTTTAGCATTATAAAAAATAAAAAAAATAAAAACCGGCAGTGCCTGTCGGGTATAATCGATCTCTCAAAAATCCATAGTGTAAGGGAAACAGGTCAATTTAGCTCAAAGAGAATCATTTAAGATTTTAAAGGGAATTTGGACAGAATCAGTGTTTTACGGCTGATCACTGAGTCGGCCTGCGATTCATTGAACGAGCCATATAACATCCACTCTGCAATGGATATTTATATCCAAAATATAGTGAAAACACTATTAATTAGCACAGTAACAAGATAGGCAGTTTAAGACATTAACTTGTAAGCACAAAACACAAGATACTTCTCTTTTCAATATAAATAAGGCTTTATTGGATAAATCTAAGACATATAACTAATCACTTCCTGTTTGTTGCTGCCGTGTGGTTTGAGTTTGAGCTCCGTCAAGTTAATTCTTTGTCGTCTAATTTTTTATCTTAAAATCAATTTTATACACCATCCTTTTTCAGTTTTATAACGTGTGAATATATCCCCTATCGTATTCTACAACAAAAACAATCAGAGCGCTTTGTTAGCACTAGTTCTATTTTTGACTTTCCGAGTCCGCTATTAGCATATAGCCCGCTAGCATCGCCAGCGTGGTTGCCGCTAATCTCGCTTATATTGCTAATACTTTATTCACACACATTACCATTGTTTTAATCATTGTTACTTTTTTTAATGGCGGATGTGTGTCTACCTTTGGGTGCAGGTGAGGACACGTTCGAGATGAATTCGGTGCAGTCCGCTGGAGGCCGTGGAGAGCGATCCGGGACCTGTTGGCAAAGCAGACCCAGCTGAGAGCGCGGAGAGCCGCGCTGGAAACATCCCAGGCTGACGCTCACAAGTCCGAGGTAAGTATACAGCGCGCTGCTATCTCTCCCACCACCTCTACTCCGTGTGTTTCTCTGCACAGGCCCGGTGCACCCAGGACGCGATCTTCCCAGATGTCCTTCACTCCGTCGCCGGGACACCACGGACCCTGGGTGCAGCCGCAGCGGAAGACGCGAGCCAGGCCCAGGGCGACGACCTCTCCCCTTCCGGTTTTCGAGATCTCCACCCGGAACCGCTTCGCTCCCCTCCGCGAGACGGAACGCGACGCTGTGATCATCGGAGACTCCATCGTCCGGTACGTCCGTGCTACGTTAGCTGAAGGTAAAGTGCACACACACTGTTTCCCTGGTGCTCGTGTTCTCGATGTTTCTGCGCAGATACCCGCGATCCTGAAGGGTGACGAGAGCCCCGGAGCGGTCGTGCTTCACGCGGGGGCTAACGACACCAAGCTGCGGCAGACGGAGACACTGAAGATGGACTTCAGGAGCCTGATCGAGACGGTGCGCCGAACCAAACCCACTACCGCACATCGCCCGCGACGACGATCATCGGGTCAGGACCGCTTCCCACGTATCGAAGAGGACACGAAAAGTTCAGTAGGGTTTTTGCTTTAAATGAATGGTTATTGTCTTGGTGTAAAGAACAGAAACTGCTCTTTTTTAATAATTGGAATCTTTTCTGGGAGCGTCCTAGGCTTTTTCGCGCTGATGGTCTGCATCCCAGCAGAGTCGGAGCGGAGCTCATGTCGGACAACATCTCCAGGACGCTGCGCTCCATATGACTAGTAAGCCAAATCTCAAATAACTGCTATGATGACATTTGTTCTACCCGTTTAAATTATAGAAGTACTTGCGCTGTACAAACTAAAAAGACTGTGTCTGTTCCCCGAATAGTGCGGTCAAAATATAAATTTAATGCAGGAACTAGAAAAAATCTCATCGCGATTAAACCAGAACAATTTAAAATAAATGAACAAAAACAATTTTTAAAGTTTGGGCTCCTAAACATTAGATCACTCTCACCCAAAGCAGTTATTGTAAATGAAATGATCACAGATAATCGTTTTGATGTACTCTAGCTTTAAAACCTACTATTATAAGCATGAGTCCCGTCAGACTGGTCGTGGTGGCGGTATTGCAACAATATATAGTGATATTCTCAATGTTACTCAGAAGACAGGATTCAGGTTTAACTCATTTGAAATACTAATCCTTAATGTTACCCCTGTCAGAAGAAAAAATGCCCCCCAAAAAAAAAAAAAGGAAAAAAATTCTATCTATCTCTTGCTCCTGCTACTGTTTTATAACCACCAGGGCCTATACAGATTTCCTAAAAAGAATTTGCAGATTTCCTCTCAGACCTATTGGTTTCTGTTGATAAAGTGCTAATTGTCGGAGATTTTAACATTCACATTGATTATATAAATGATGCATTAGGACTTGCGTTTAATAAACTCTTTTGGAGTCAAGCAATACGTCACCGGGCCCACTCATCGTTTTAATCACACGCTAGATTTAATTATATTGCATGGAATTGATCTTACTGATATAGATATCGTTCCTCAAAGTGACGATGTTACTGACCACTACTTTGTATCGTGCATGCTGCCTATTACTAATATTAACTATATGGCTCCGCGTTATTGTCCGGGCAGAACTATTGTTCCAGGCACCAAAGACAGATTCACAAATAACCTGCCTGATTTATCTCAACTGCTCTGTGTACCAATAAGTACACATGAACTAGACGCAATAACTAGCAACATGGGCACTATCTTATCTAATACATTAGAAGTTGTTGCCCCCATCAAATTGAAAAAGGAAAAAAAAAACGTACTGCGCCATGGTACAACAGTAATACCCACTCTCTCAAGAAGAAAACTCGTAGTCTTGAGCGCAAATGGAGTAAAACTAACTTGGAAGTTTTTAGAATGGCGTGGAAAAACAGTATGTCCAGCTATAGACAGGCTCTAAAAGCTGCCAGGGCCGAGCATATCCACAAACTCATAGAAAATAACCAAAACAATCCTAGGTTTTTATTTAGCACAGTGGCTAAGATTAACAAATAACCAGACGCCACCAATCTAAATATTCCCTCACAGTTTAATAGTAATGATTTTATGAATTTCTTCACTGATAAAATAGAAAGCATCAGAAATACAGTAACAAATGTAGATTCTACAGCTTATATTACTTCAGCTTCATTCATCGCACCAAAGATAAACTGCAGTGCTTTACAGCTATAGTACAGGAAGAGCTAAATAAACTTATCATTGCATCTAAACCAACAACATGTTTTTTTAGATCCTGTACCCACTAAATTATTGAAAGAGTTGTTACCTGTAGCAGAAGAACCGCTTCTCAATATTATTAACTCGTCGTTGTCTTTAGGTCACGTCCCAAAACCATTCAAGCTGGCGGTCATTAAGTCTCTTATTAAGAAACCACAACTAGATTCTAGTGAACTGGCAAATTAGACCCATTTCAAATCTTCCTTTTATTTCTAAAATTTTTGAAAAAGTTGTGTCTGCTCATTTGTGCTCCTTCCTGCAAAAAAAATATCTCTAGGGGGGGGGGGGAGGTGAGAATTCAGTCATGGTTTCAGGCCCCCCACCATAGCACAGAACTGCACTTGTTAAAATTACAAATGACTTGCTTCTTGCGTCAGACCAAGGCTGTGTCTCATTGCTAGTTTTACTTGATCTTAGTGCTGCGTTCGATACTATAGATCATGACATACTCATAGATCGATTACAAAACTATACAGGTATTCAAGTGCAGGCTTTAAGATTGTTTAGATCCTACCTGTCCGATTGCTACCACATTGTTCATTTAAATGGGAGTCATCTCAATTATCACCAGTAAATTATGGAGTGCCATAAGGATCTGTCCTATGTCCTCTGCTATTTTCGATATACATGTTGCCACTTGGTAATATTATTAGAAAATACGGCATTAGTTTCCATTGTTATGCTGATGTTACTCAACTATATATCTCAACAAGACCAGATGAAACTTCTAAATTATCTAAGCTAACAGAGTGTGTTAAAAATTTAAAAGATTGGATGACCAATAATTTTCTCCTATTAAATTTCGGATAAGACAGAAAATACTTATTGGACCAAAAGACAGTACTCCGAATCTCGTGGATTACAATTTGCAACTAGATGGATGTACTGTTATTTCCTCTACAGTCAAAAATCTGGGTGTAATATTACTTGTCTTTTGAAAATCATATTTCCTATGTTACAAAAACGGCATTCTTCCATTTAGAAACATTGCCAAGTTACGAAACATGATACCTGTTTCTGATGCAGAAAAGCTAGTTCATGCATTCATGACCTCTAGACTGGACTATTGTAATGCACTGCTAGGTGGTTGTCCTGCATCTTCAATAAACAAGCTACAGATAGTCCAAAATGCAGCGGCTAGAGTCCTTACCAGGTCAAGAAAATATGATCATATTACCCCAATTTTACAGTCTCTGCACTACCTATTAAGTTACGTATCAGTTAAAAAATATTATTACTTGCCTATAAGGCCCTCAATGGGTTAGCTCCTGCGTACCTAACTAGTCTTCTACCACGCTACAATCCATCACGCTCCCTAAGGTCGCAAAATTCTGGACTTTTGGTAGTACCTAGGATAGCAAAGTCCACTAAAGGAGGTAGAGCTTTTTCGCATTTGGCTCCCAAACTCTGGAATAGCCTTCCTGATAACGTTCGGGGTTCAGACACACTCTCTCTGTTTAAATCTAGATTAAAGACACATCTATTTGTCCAATCATTCAAATAATGCATCTCATAATTTTTTTACTGCAGTTATATCTGATCAAATGCATGTTATTATTCTTTAGTTTGGGTTAAGCAAATCAATTTTGTTTGGTTGGAATAGCAGCTACGCTAATTATGTCTCTATGTTTTTCTCTGTTTCTGCTGGGATTGGCATCCCGTGGTAACTAGGATTTACACAAGCTTCAGTCTGGATCCAGAACACCTGAGAAGAGATGATGCAACTCCTCAGAGGACCTCAGATGATGCCAACCCTGAAACAACATACAGAACTACCACATTTTGCTATAAGTTTGATTGCATCATATAATAATTGCTTGTTAATAGTGTTCATCGTCTGATTGATTACATCTTTAATTGATTTTTCCGTTCCTGGCGGTTCGTCCTGGTCAGAGTAGAACTGCGCCCACAGAACTGATCCTGTTTCTCTCCCAAGGTTTTTTCCCTCCATTCTGTCACCGATGGAGTTTTGGTTTCCTTGCCGCTGTCGCCTCTGGCTTGCTTAGTTGGGGACACTTCATTTCCAGCGTTATCGTTGACATGATTGCAAAGATATTATTTAAACTGAGCTGGATGTTGACATCACTGAATTGAATGATGAACTGTCTTTAACTGAAATTGAGTGTTTACTATTGTCCTTTTTCATTATTGACACTATTTTCCTAAATAAAACTGTACAGTTGCTTTGACACAATCTGAATTGTTAAAAGCACTATATAAATAAAAGTGACTCGACTTGACTAGATATACTAGACCACAACAACATGCAAATTCACACAAGTTGCAGAAAGAGAAAGTGAGGAAATTAGTGTAGGATATCAGACCGAATCAGACAATCTACGATTTGGTCAAAACCGAGTTGAGGCACGAGTAGTCACAAAAATTCCACAGAGGCCCAAGACAACAGGATGTTCGTAAATCAGATCCTAGCACTAGCCAGTCTGAAGGAAGCCTAGCCAACTCTTTCACAGAACAGCTTTCATCATTAACACAAAAGGAACACACTGATAATAACAACTCAGGAAGGAGATTGTCAGTTTTAGGGCAAGTAATCAAGATTAAAATGGTCAAAGAGTTGACCGCATGACCATCACATGATAGTAACTACAGTCACGAGCGCTTGAGAATTGACATCCCCCACCTAAGAGACCGAACCAGACGGAAGTCCTTATTAGAGACCTCTTAACCTCTGGTCTTCACAGAACGTATCCTTACATCCACATAATGCCAAAGAAACTTCATTTCCATGTAAATATGCATCTAAATGACACTAAAAGGACTGGTGACCAGCAACTAACCATTGCTATATATCTAACCCCATATCATGTATCTAACCCACATGTGACTTATCAGGTCTTAATCATTTATTGTAAATGTATTTTGAATAACTATTTAATAGCTTAAGGGTTCATATTCATGTTTATTATGTGTGTGTTTAAATCTTCATGCTTGAAACGTTTATTCAAATCACTTCATTGTCAAATGTATCATACTCTTATTATAAGAAATCATGTCCAAAACGTATACTCGTACCAGAGCGGGAAAAAACGCAGATCATGTGAATGATGAGATAACAGTCGATTTATGAATGGGAAGGAGAAACATTGCAACACCCCGAGCAAACACGACATCTAATTGGTCAAAGCACCATTTGGGGTGTGTTAAACAGCCTGGTTTAAATACTCAGGACACCATCAAACTTAGCTTTTTTTTGTCTTTTGCCTTTTGCCTTTTTGTGTCTAGCTTTTAGCCATGCGGCTCTTAGCTTTTCACTCAATCATGCTTCTTTTTTCTTTGGCGTGCTCTTGCGTACCAAACGCCGCTCCCCAAAACCATGATAGAAACCCACCTATCGCGTCAACTTTACTTCTATTCTTTGTTTGTTTATTTTCCGTTAGAGTTTCGTGTTTTGAGTTAAGTTTGCCTAACGCCGCATCTCCCAAAAGAGTGCTGTCTAAACTTCAACTGCAGACCACAGCTCCGCGTCGCCAGCCAACGCCCAACCACTGGCTTCCCAAGACTGAACCTCCCGCCAATCAGAAAAGCGGGAAACCCCTTTCGGCAGACAAGGAAGGGAACCCCGGACACAGGAATGCAAGTACCTCCAGATTCTAGCTGAACTTGTGCATTTAATATAAATTTTAACCTCCTTGAGGAACTCAGTGCGAGGGTTAATTAAGTTATTGATGGTTGTTCAGATCCATGCAATTGCACATATTGCTGTAAACTTGGGATTTCACATTTTAATTCTTTTAAACTAATTATTTCCTCAATTTCTCTCTTTCTGCAACTTGTGTTTGAATGCGTGTGTTAGATTAGTTTATAGGTCTTAGATTTATCCAATAAAGCCTTATTTATATTGAAAAGAGAAGTATCTTGTGTTTTGTGCTTACAAGTTTATGTCTTAAACTGCCGATCTTGTTACTATGCTAATTAATAGTGTTTTCACTGTATTTTGGATATAAATATCCATTGCATAATTTATGTCATACGGCTCGTTCACTGAATCTCTGGCCGTCTCAGTGATCAGCCGTAAAACAGTGATTCTGTCCTAATTCCCTTACAGATTATTGGTGAGTCCCCTTAAAATCTTAAATGTTCCCTTTAGCTAAATTGACCCCCCCCCTTGTTTTTTCCTTACATTAGTTTAAGAGAATGAAAATGTGAAATCCCAAGTTTACAGCAATATGTGCAATTGCATAGATCTGAACAACCATCGGTCACTTAATTAACCTTTGCATTGAGTCCCTCAATTAGGTTAAAATTTATATTTAATGCACCAGTTCAGCTAGGATCTGGGGGTACTTGCGTTGCGTTGCCTGTATGGGGGTTCCCTTTGTTGTGGTCCTTGCAGAACAGGGGGTTTCCCGTGGTCGCTGATTGGCTGGAAGTTCAGTCTTGGGAAGCACGTGGTTGGGCGTTGGCTGACGACGCGGAGTTGTGGTTTAAGTTTTAGACGGCACTCTTTCGAAGACACGGCGTTAGGCAAAACTTAACTGGGAACACGAAACTCTCAACGGAAAATAAAATAAACTAAAGTAAAGAAATAGAAGTAAAGTTTGACGAGACTAGGTGGCAAAAGAGCGCAAAAAGCGATGACTGAAAAGCACGGCTAGAAGCCATGACCAAAAAAAGAAGAGACTGATTTGATGGTGTCCTGAGTATTTAAACTGGGCTCTTGGACACATCCCAAATGGTGCTTTGACCAATTAGATATCGTCTTTGCTGGGGTGTTGTATATTTCTCCTCCCCATACATAAATCAACGTGTCATCTCATCACATGGAGTTTTCCCGCTCTTGCAGAGTATACTTTTGGACATGATTTCTATAACAAGAATATGATACATTTGACAAAGAATTGATTGGAAGAAACGTTTCCAGCAAGAAGATTCAAACACACACATACTAAACATGAATATGAACCCTTAAGCTATTCAATAGTTATTCAAAATACATACACAATAAATTATTAAGACCTGATAGTCACATGTGGGTTACATACATAATATGGAGATATATATATATGATTAGTTGTTCAGGTCCTTTTAGTGTCATTTAGGTGCATTGAAAGGCAGTTTCTGTACCATTCTTTGAATGTATGTGAACGTATGAAGACCAGAGATTAAGAGGTCTGTAAGGAATCTCTGAAAGTCTGTTCTTTGTCTCCTAGGTGGGGGGAAGTCAATCCACAGAGCTCGTGTTTGTGGTTACTATCACGTGATGGTCATGCTGTCATCTCTTTGACCATTTAATCTTGATTACTTGCCCTAAAATTGACAATCTCCTTCCTGAGTTGTTATGATCAGTGTGTTCCTTTTGTGTTAATGCTGAAAGCTGTTCTGTGAAAGAGTTGGTTAGGCTTGCTTCAGACTGGATAGTGCTAGGATCTGATTTACGAACATCCTGTTGTCTTGGGCCTCTGTGGAATTCGGCTCCTCATGTTTCAACCATGTTTTGACCAAATCTTAGATTGTCTGATTCGGTCTGATATCCTACAATAGTTTTATCTATTTAGTGTCTTTTTAGTGTACAGCTAGGTTATGGTTATTTGTGTAATTGTGAAGTAAAAGTATGAAACATTTTCGTCAAGGTTCATATTTGTGAAGGTTCATAATTTCTTAAAAGTGTTTTTTTATGTTTATGATGTTCACCAGTTTATGTGTCAACTGTAAAGCCGGATACACAATTCTTTAGATTGTGGACAAAAGCCCAAAATCTGAGTTGCATTTGAATGGTCAAACATGTCAACTTCTGCTCCAAATGATGTGTGGGTTTGGGGTGGGACTACCTGTTTGTTCAACCAACATGGGCGGATATTTAGGGGAAACCTCTTCATGATCAGTATTCATGTAATTATTTTTGGTATTTCAGAAATAACACACAAAGAATGATTGCCTAATCACAGCCATGCTGATATAGAGCCGTTATTGCTCGAGTACGAGAGTGATATTGTGTATGTAATCTATCCCTCACAAACTCATTATATGGCTTCCACTGTATAAAGATCCTCGAATATGTCATTTTATCAACTCTATCTTTCTTGCTGTTTGATGAGGTTTTGGTCTTCTGAAACAGCTGAACATGCTGTTAAACAACAGTACAATCCATTGAACACACTGTACTTCTATCCTTCACAGCCTCATTTTTCTTTCCTGTCCAAAATTAAATATGGCACTACCCTAAGGCCTATAAGACCAAGAGCATGTTTTAAGAAAGTAAATAGAGTCATTGTTGGTTTCTTGTTCACTGAAACGCTTTAAAATTAAGATAGGACTGTGTGATTTTCTGTCACCTTTAATTCATGTTTCATGGGCAGACCAAACACCAATGATCAACTCAAGTAAAGGTGGTCATTAGGTGTAGCTCTGCAGATGGTGAGCTCTGAGCACCTGGTGTGAAGGCCCTTTGTTCCTGGAGCTGGAGTGCTGTCAGATCGGAGGGACCGTAACCATGGGAGACTGGTCGCAATGGGCGCCTAGCCAGGACAGACACGAGGACAGCTTTTCCACTGGCAGGTGCTGTTAGAGCTCACCCAAGGTAGCCTCTCTGAGTGTGGCTGGGCTGATTAGGACACCCCAGGAGCCACTGCTGTTATTTCGCTCCACTGGGTGTGGTGGGCTCATGAAGCAGAGTGCTTTCTCTGGCAATAAGACTCGCTACGACCAGTAGCAGCCCAAATATGATTTGTGTCGGCCTACATTATGATTCCCTGTCAGCACTGTAGATTTCTTCATATCTCACATCAAATTTGTCAAATTTCACTGATGCAAACAGGAAACACAGGTGCCTGTCTCTATCTATCTATCTATCTATCTATCTATCTATCTATCTATCTATCTATCTATCTATCCATCCATCCATCCATCCATAATCATCCATCCATCCATCCATCATCTATCCATCCATCCATCCATCCATCCATCTATCTATCTATCTTGTAATATTTTATTGTACACTATGGGCACTGCATAGTTTGAATAATAATTATTATCTACACCATCACCAACACACATACTCCAAAAAATGTGCACTCTTTCATGGGAAACATTTGCTCAAATTAATTTTAGTTTGATCTGAATAAAACACTTCAAACGATTCACTATTTATTCAAAATTCATTTTGCAGTGTCATTTTTACCATTAACTAGTTGCTTATTAGCATGCATATAACAATAAATAACTATTGGCTGTTTTTTAGTATTTATAAAGCAAATATTAATGCCTTGTTCTGCATGACCATATTTTATATCCCATTATCCTACTCCATACCGAAACTTAACAACTACCTAACAAATAAGCAACAAATTAGGAGTTTATTGAGGCAAAAGTCGTTAATAATAGTTAGTTAATAATAGTGAGAATTGGTCCCTAAACTCAAGTATGACCAATATGATAATATTTCTTGCCATATTTTTAAAAATTTTTATACAGTTATATACTGTAAATGATCGTCTTTTGTAGTCTTACTGGTGGCATTTATGTAAGAATTTACATAATACCCAAGCTTATATGAATAGAGATGTAGAAAAGGGAGAACAGCATTAAGGAGTTTTCATACCAGGGAAAAGTATACCTGTATTATATTTGGCAACCATATGGACAGTCAATTAGAAAATGCTAATTATCTGAACAAGATTCTTACACACCGAGTACAACATCTAAACACGGTATGGCTTATTGAAAGCCTCTTGTTTGATAAGCTTTTAAATAAAGCCACTTGGAAACAATGGAAAACATGTTTGCATGATTAAATGCTTATGTGGCTTCTTTAGATTGTTTGCCTTTAAATGATTTTCATCTGATGAATTCCCTTTTCCTGCAGTAATACGATTACATTAAATTACATCAATTTTTATTTCAGATACTGAGTTACTAGATTGTTTTTTCCTTTTTTTCTGCAGTGTACCTCATTCCACAGAGGAACCTAAATAATATGCACATGTTACTGACTCATAGGTGTCTCCTAAGTATGTCAAAAAACGTATTGGTCATATTTCCCCCCCCCCCCCCCAAAAAAGTATATATTTTGCATAATGTAAATTAATTCTGTGTTTGACCATTAGGATGTGTGCATGTGTTATTTAATGACATTGCGGCATATATATATATATATCTATATAATATATATTATATGAATATCTATCTCTATATATATATTCTATGCATGTAAATTATGGGCGGTCTAAAAATAGGCTTCATTTACAGTATATATTATTTCTTCTTCATATTTTCTTTCTTTTGATTTTCGAGTGACACATCCTCAACTTTCACCCTAACACAGTTAGTTTTTTTTTTTTTTTGCAGTAATAATGAATTCATTATTTTATATACCCTGACCTTAATTGAGCATTGAGTTGTCTGAGCAGTGCTGCTGATGTAATGACTTTCCTTTCTGACATAACATTCATATACATGCAGGCAAAATGCTAAACTGGGGGTCATTTTAAAAAACCTGGTTAATTGAATGACAGTGCTGGTCTAGTTGTAGTTACGTGTGGCTTATCAGTCTGCCATTTATTGGTACAGAAGGCTTTTCTTTCTCTGTCCTGAGTGGATGTTTTATTTTTCAAGTGTTAATTGTGTTGTTGCATTGCCTCTAGGTAAAAACTGAATAAATAGCTGATAAGCAAAATGCAGTCGTGGTGTAGACTTCTGTGTTACAAATGGAAAGGTTCACTGAACCTGAAACTGTAATTTGCATATTACCATGGGTCCAAATGGAAATAATTATTTTAAATGCTAAATGCCTATTCACAGCGTAGCTTCCCTCCTGGTTATTCTAATCAATGCTTCACAGACATTAACTTTTTTTTTTTTTTTTGCAGAATAAATAATGAATCCATCTGCTGTGTTATGAGTATACCGTTTCTGCGCATAGCCACTGTATGGAGCTCGGCATGTGTGTAAATATATTTACTCAAGTTCTCAAGCTTGAGTATAAATACTTAATACTCCATCCAAGACTATCAGTTATTATAAAATAAGGGGACAGAAGGAGAGGAATCTTTACTCTTGTATGTTGTTTTAGTATCCCCCTGATATTATTAACTCTGAAAGCATTCCCTGAAACGCTGAGCAGGGGTTTCGCTTTGGGGGAACCAGAAGCCAGAGGCGTGTAAGTGGAACTCAGTTTCTGGCATATTTCCAATAGTCTTCTGGGATCAAATCCTCTGGATGGCATGAGTAGTGTGCACCATTGAACTACTGTTGATTCTTTTCAATTGGTTTGAAATGAAGCGCTACTTGCGCTGCTCTCAAAATACATTTGTGGACTGGACCGAAACTGTGCAAAGAAAGATACTGATAATATATGAATTTAAAAGGCTCGGCCCTGTCAACATTAGCGTATGAGCATATAGAGGACTGGGGTTGCTTATCGCATGCTGCAACTACTCTCAAATTAGATAGCCCAAAAACAACAATTCCGTCATCATTTACTCACGCGCCCTCACATCATTCTCACACTCCTCTGTGAATTAAAAAATAATGTCAGAAAGTCCAAGCTCCAGTTTTCCATTCCATGCATTCTTTTATGTCTCCCAAAAGAAAGAAAATAATGGTAATCGAAAATTGAGTGTTTAAACCTAGATTGAAAACTATTTTACAGTTCTGCTTGTGGGATAGAAACACATTTCACCTTAAAGAATTTCTAACATGCCATAATAATTTTGCAAATCATTTTGTTAATAGTATTTTCAAGCTATATTCTTTTCATTTTGCGTTCCATAATTCTCATCATTATCTTCTCATTTTCTAAGTTTGCTTGATGGCAAGCATTGCTTGGGGCAAGACGGGACCTTTTGACATCTGTTCTCTTTATGTAGTTAAGAAGGAAAAGTCTATAATTTGGGGATTTGACGTGATTCATAAAAGTTTAATGGTGTGTCGTGATAGTAGCTGAGGTGTAGAGACAGTTGATTGTCATACACACCTGCAGTCTGGAAAAGGTCTGGGTGATTAACGACCAGTTTTGTGCAAATAAATAAATGAGACAAAAAATCCCAGTAAGTAGTCGCCATTCTCATTTGGGAATCTAACGCATTTCATGAATTTGTTCAAGGACAACGAGTTACAAATATGAAAATGTCATTATATTTCAAATGTGCTGGGAAGCGTAAAACCTGAATGCTGCATAGCTCTGTGAAGTCAGTCATTTGTCATGCTATGCGGTTGTTATGTGTCATTCTCTTTCACGGTGGGTGAATCTCATCCTAATTTCCTTATTCCTTTAACTCAGTTTTGAAAACCACTCAACATAGAGGGCACATTTAAATTCTACATGTTCTTAGTGCAGAAAGGCAAATAATCACTATAGTGAGATGATCTATTCCTTTCAAATACATATGTGCACATAGACGCCTTAAATCAGCATATCAAAAATTCCTTAGAAGACATGCTTGCAGTGTTTATTATTATTATTATTATTCTAATCGCTAATCGTTCAGGTGATTAGTTAAAAACAAACTTGTATCTATAACTGTGCTCCCATGAGGAAGGATAAAAGAATTTGAGATGAATGGGAAATGCTTTTTCCAGGTATTACATACATCCACGGTCAACAAAGAAGAAGAAGAAAAAGAAGAAAACACTTTCTTTTTCAAATCAATTCATGGGCTCTTCTGTTAGTTTCTCTTACAACAAGCCAAAAAAGAAATCAGAAAAACTGTAGTCTTTCTCTTCATCTCCATGAACGTGTGAATTCAGGCCGTAAAAGAACGTTTGAGAGGAACTTTTAATTTTTGTTAATGAAACGTGGTGTAGTGCGAACGGCTGACACAGTGCTACCACTCTTATTTTAGGCAGACGTTCGTGTTTATAAGAATCTTGACATTTTCTGTTAGCATGGCTTTTTTTTTTGCTCAGTGCAGTGGAAGCTAGCACATCTTCAAAGCACGCTCACCCACACTCAGATTATCTGCCAGTGAAAATGCTGCGTGCACTTGGCAGTGATAACAATAGCAAAGTTTCTTTACTTTAAAGTAGTCTCAGATTCTATTATGTATTATGTATATTTTTGTTGTGGGATTCCCAAGGGGCTCTTCAATGAAATGCTAGAGTTATAACTTTTTCAATTTACGTGCTGGGTATTCAAAATCCATCTAGCAGGACGTAGAATGGTTTTTAAACATGCTCTTGTGTGTATAAATACATGAGTGACCAACTGATAAATAATAAAATAAAATAAAGTAAAATAATGAAATAAAATAAAATAAATATGTCATTTAATTTACTCAGGACTATTATTCTTAGATGCAAAAATAGATTTTTTTCATATTATCATAGATAAATTAAAGAGATGTTTTAGTAGCTTTGATTTAGAGCACCTACACAGTAAAGAAAGTGAAAGATCAATTTGAAATAAAGTGGAAATACAATTAATCGAATTTCCAAAAGCATAACCGAACTGCTCAGTTTCTCAACTTATTGGTAAATAGCAAGCGACACATCCTCCACACTGCAGTCAATGGATTTGCTACCATTTGCTTACCCAGTGTAAACTCTAGTATGTAGACTCCCTTAAATTCAGAAGCAAAAATTGTTTAAAAATGTTGGTAAATTTCATTCATTACCCTCAATCAGTTCAGACCATTGCTTTCAATCAATCTGTAAAAATGTATCATTCAATTGTTTGCTTGCGTCATCACACAGAAGTCTTAAAGGGATAGTTCCCCCCAAAAAACAAAAATTAGCCCATGAATTACTCACCCTCAAGCCGTCCTAGGCGTATATGACTTCCTTCTTTCAGATGAATCCAATCGGAGTTATATTAAAATTACTTGATTTCAAAAGCTGGTTAAGGCCTCAGCGGTGTGCAGGCATCAGTCAAAAGAAGAGAAATACAGCGCATTCATCCATAATAGGGATGCTCCGATCAGGATTTTTGTAGCCGATACTGAGTACCGATTTCTTGTCATAGTGATCGGCCGATACCGATGCCGATTCTGATGCTTCAAGCTTTATATAGACAGTTTCATCGGGCACACGCCTAGCCCAAAGTTAACTTCCGGTCTGTGTTTTTTTTTATCAGTCTGGCTATGGCGCCGGCTACAAACGCAGTTAAAGATAAAGGTGATGAGTAGACTAAAGTTGGGCTCAGGTGGTTGTGCTGTGGGATGCGTTTCCCATACATTTATTTATTTGTGGTGCTCACCACAATATCAAAACTGACCGATTTTCCAAAAGGCTTCGTTGAATAAACCTCTGTTTTTGTTCCGTCCTCCACGCTGTGACAACTCACAAAAGACCATGCAGCGCGGAGAGCCGCTTCAGAAATGTGCCGCGGCTGGCTGATAAACACAAGCACTGACTAGAGCGGCTGCAATCAGCTCCGGTGGGCATGGAGCCGTAACGCGCCGCAGACGTGTGCAGTGAGGAGCAGATCAACTCTTAGGTCACTGAATCTGCTGTTAAAAATTAACCATCTATTCATCATATCATCATGCAAAACATACACAACAATTTTTTTAATGTTTCTCGAAACGTCATAGCATTTCCACACCGGCGATGACATGACTGTGTCGCCAAATAATTGATGTCCCCACACATCATGTACGTCGTCACGCGTTGACATCATCAAATTACGATCGGTTCCTGAAATCGGCCAAGTTGGTGAGTACCGATTGAGTCATAAAATATGGTTATCGCGATACCGACCTCTGGCCGATCGATCGGAGCATCCCTAATCCATAATAAAAAGTGTCTCACACGGCTCCGGGGTGTGAACAAAGGTGTCCTGTAGCGAATCGATGCGTTTTGTAAGAAAAATATAGATATTCAAAACCTAATAATCACTTTAATCTAGCTTGCGCCAACAGTTGTACACGAAAGCAGCTCCGGGCTGATGACGTATGAGTTCATCGTTGCACATGCGCCGGTGAGTTTTGTGAAAACCAACGCTTGTTTATAGGAGCAAAGGAAGCAAAGTTTCCTTACTTTAGCAAAGGAAAACCAGTCTCCTCTTGGCTTATATCGAAATCCTCCGACATTCTTCTTTACAAATCCTAGTTTTGTACTTATAATTAGTGACCGTTGTTTTGTTTTGAACTCTCCACTGCGCTCAGAGTGCTCACTTATGAGCAGCGCATGCGCAACCCCGACGTCTTACATCATTCCCCTGGAGTTCTTCGTTACAACGGAGCTGAAAAGTATATTAAAATGATATTACATTTTAAATATGGTTATTTTTCTTACAAAAACAACGCAGGATTCGCAAACCAAAGGGGGGGGGGAAGGACTTTGTTCACACCACCGGAGGCAGGTGGGACGGCACTCTGTTGTATATGGATGGATGCACTTTATTTCACTTCTTTTGGACTGATGCATGCAACACTCGCTGGACTGCCATATAAGCTTGATGGAAAGATTCAATGAACAATTTTTAATATACCTTTCGACTGGATTGTCTGAAAGAAGAAGTCTATACACCCTAGGATGCCTGAGTGTGAGTAAATGAAGGGTACTTGTCATTTTGGGGTGAATAACCCTTAATGTGTCATTTTCCATTGCGACAATGTTTGAAAAAAATGTAAAAAATAAAAAAAAAAAAAACCCATAAAAATGATATTATATGTATTAATTACTATGCACTGTCATATAAGTGCTTATAAATGCTAAAATTAATAAAATAATTAATTAATTTAGATGGGTTTTAGTTCTTACATAAGACATTTTAAATTTACATTAATAGCTGTTTGATTAAAATTAAAGTTAATTTGATTTGAAATAAAATGCTGCATTTGCTTATATACAGTATATAAGAACAGAAAATTATGATGAGAGATAACACAAGTAAACAAACATGCAATTTGGAAATTAAGGTTGTTGTATTATTAAGGGGAAAACAAAATCCCAACTACATAGGCCCGGTGTGTGAATAAGTGTGTTGCCCCACTGTTAAAACACTGTGGCTTTCTCACCCACTGAGTTCAATTTCTCTAGCCACACCAAGGCCTGATTACTGCCACACCTGTTCGCAATCAAGAAATCGCTTAAATAGGACCTGCCTGACAAAGTGAAGTAGACCAAAAGATCCTCAAAAGCTAGAAATCATGCCGAGATCCAAAGAAATTCAAAAACAAATGAGAAAGAAAGTAATTGATCTATCAGTCTGGAAAAGGTTATAAAAGCCATTTCTAAAGCTTTGGGACTACAGCGAACCACAGTGAGAGCCATTATTCACAAATGGCAAAAACATGGAACAGTGGAGAACCTTCCCAGGAGTGTCCGGCTGACCAAAATTACCCCAAGAGTACAGCGACGACTCATCCAAGAGGTCACACAACCGAGGACAATACAAACGCAGAAAATACAAAAGCAACTGCAGGGCCTCACTGGCCTCGTTAGGTCCCAGTGTACTGACTCCCACCGGATAAGATAAAGAGACAGCCGTGGCGAAAAAAATTGGTAGTGCTGCATGGCAGAGTTCCTAGACGAAAACCGCTGCTGAGCAAAAACAACATAAAGGCTCGTCTCAGTTTTGCCAGAAAATATCTTGATGATCCCTAAGACTTTTGGGAAAATACTCTGTGGTCTGACGAGACAAAAGTTGAACTTTTTTTGGAAGGTGTGTGTCCCATTACGTCTTGCGTAAAAGTAACACTGCATTTCAGATAAAGAACATCATACCAACAGTAAAATTTGGTGGTGGTAGTGTGATGGTCTGGGGCGCTTTGCAGCTTCAGGACCTGGGAAGGATTGCTGTAAGATAAATGGACGCTCCTTAAATGGCATTGCTGCTTTTACCAGAATAAGCATCGGCTTGGGGCCGGAGAATGTCCGGCCATCTGTTTGTGACCTCAAGCTGAATCGAACTTGGGTTCTGCAGCAGGACAAGGATCCAAAACACACCAGCAAGTCCACCTCTGAATGGCTGAAGAAAAACAAAATGAAGAATTTGGAGTGGCCTAGTCAAAGTCCTGAACTGAATCCTATTGAGATGCTGTAGCGTGACCTTAAAAAGGCAGTTCATGCTCAAAAACCCTCCAATGTGGCTGAATTACAACAATTCTGCATAGATGAGTGGACCAAAATTCCTCCACAGCGCTGTAACAGACTCATTGCAAGTTATCGCAAACGCTTGATTGCAGTTGTTGCTGCTAAGGGTGGCCCAACCAGTTATTAGGTTTAAGGGGCAAACACTTTTTCACACAGGGCCATGTAGTTTGGGATTTTGTTTTCCCTTAATAATAAAAACCTTCATTTAAAAACTGCGTGTTGTGTTCACTTGTGTTATCTTTTACTAATATTTAAATTTGTTTGATGATCTGAAACATTAAAATGTGACAAACATGCAAAAAAATAAGAAATCAGAAACATCACACCACTGTATATATATAATATACTGTGAATATACTGTATATAGATATATTGCCCAGTCCTTTCACATATAGCTTTGTGTTCTGATGTGTACTGATTCATCAAACTCACCAAATACTGCGTTGGACCTTATTTTGTCCACATTACATACTTTTGTGGTTTGCTTCTTCACTGGAAATCAAAGTATAAAACCGGGCCCAGTAATCTGGTATTGTGTATTTTTTCTTCCATTGGGCAGGTTGCAGAGATTTCGTACTGGGACACCAGTGCCACCATGTGGTGTTCAGTCTTACAGATTTGTGTTTGGTGGTCAGTCTGCCGTGCAAGCACTGGTCAGCAACAGAGCTACAACAATGATTCCATTAGAATTAACTGCGGATCATCTATCATGCAGGAGTGGCATTTTCAGGCTGTGTGTGATATTGCCAATGATTTTTGTTGCATACAATTATGAACTGATGCGTCTCATGTCTTGGAAGTGATTTGTTGAGATTGTCAGTTGCCTTAGAAATCTGTGAGTTCAAAGCAAAAAATTCCCGATTAAATTTTCATATTTTAATTAAAGTCACGTTCGAAAATCAAGTTAAATTTCCTACTTTTTAATTATTCCAATCAAATTCCAACTGAAGTGAACTGATTACTAAAGTTATTCAATCAGAAAAAAAATTAAACAGTGCCACTGCTTGTTAGCATCAAAAATATGGACTCATTACTTAAATATTTAAATTATGAAAAGCATCATTGGGAGCATAGATATAGCAGCTCCAAAAAGAGTTTGCATAGTTAAACCACACTTTTTTTATATAAAGTTATACAATAAAACAGGTTATTGGAGTATGTTTTACTATTAGTAGTACTACTTCCAGTTTTAATGTGTTAATTGCCTTTTCTTTTTAATTATTTGTGAAACTAGCAATTTTTTCTAGCACAAGCACACTTTTCATGCAAACATTTAACAAACAAAGGTTAGTAACACTTTAGTATAGGGACCAATTCTCACTATTAACTGATCTAGCAGCATTTGTGTGTACTTGGTTTAATAGTGTATTATCTAATGCAACAAAGAGTGTTTTTTAGAGTAGTCTAAGTTCTGCAAACCAAATGCATTTATTTCAAAAGAGGTAAAAGTGATTCTGATTGGAGATTTGCCAGGCAATCTAAATTGCCAAGTCATCCATTGTGAATTAGGAAGTAGTGGTGCATTCTTGGCAGCAAAGCACCTCAAGCTAGGTGTTCCATATACATGAAATGATTTGTGAAGTACAACTGGCCCAAGAGCCGAAGAGAAGTGCTGATGCATTTCAAATTGGCCGGTAGCTTCTGTAATCACATTCATATTTTAATATCATTGTGTGTGTTTGTGTATGATGTAAAGGCAGGGACGACACAGGGAGTGATTTCCAACTCTTTTATTAACACAAAACCAGGAGAAAAGGGCGAGCACGTGAGACGAGGTTGAGAGGAGCACTGATGGTATCGTGGCTGTAACTGGGGGCTGGAGGTCCTGCACTCTCAGGCCATCCATCCACCGGAGAAAGCAAAAAAGCCTCCGGATTCCAGTGGCTAACTGAAAGAGCAGCTTTTAAACATATTTAATAAACTAACATCAAAGCTTTCCCCCCAAGCACCTCAGGGGAGAAGGAGCCAAATTCATTAGAGGCCCGCACAGCTTAGGCAACCCAGATGACAAACTGTTTCACACATTTTTTTCTTGGCACTAAATATAACTTGCCCTACCCTCCCTCACACATACTCCCTACTCTCTTTCTTTTCATACTAGATGCTTGCTCATTTTATGATACGATGATGCATTTTGGGTGAAAAATACTACCTACTTTACAATTCTACTCTCTTTATTCCCTGATTTATGCACTACAGTTCAATCACAGTGTTTGCAAGGCAGCATAATATTGATATTCCTCAATTATTCTGGTCAGAGTTTGAGCGATGCACAACATATGTGCTGATATTATAGGTTTTAAATTTTTTTTGGTCTTGATCAATATTGGATATTATTTGTGCATGTTCACTTCTGACTAATTTTTATGCTTAGTTTAAATTTGCCATTGTCTAATGCTCACTTAACGTACATTTTTAATAGCATTAATAATTTATTCTTTCCTAGTTTAATTTATAATATGAAGATGATGCCTACATTTACTTGTTGATTTTATTTCAGTGTTTATTTATTGCACAAAATACAATTTTACTATGAATTATTTATTGGTTATTGGTCGTAACATCAAAATAGTGATCAGCATTTTGGTATCAGGCAGACATTTCATATCACTGAATTCCTAAAGTTTTGTTCTAAACCTCAGACTTAAGTAGTTCTACAATGTGTTCAGCCCAAACCACTTTTCGTACAGGCACATAATTGTTTAAGTTTTATTTTTATTTATTTACTTATTTTTGCATACCAGATTGCAACTGGTCTTGTCTTCAGTTAAAGTGTGTAAATTCTCCATCATTAGTGTCACCAAATGGAATAGTTTTCAACCAGGTTTCAAGCACTCCAGCACAGATGAATAACCCCACCCTAAACTCACAACATTGGTTGTGCAAAAGTTGATGTGTGGAGCTGGTCTTAGTGCTCAAACAACACAGAGTCAAACACTGAATCGGAATATGCCTACTTCTGTTCTTGTGGAATACTACTTCTTCCATAGTATGCGAAAATCAGTACACCAAAAGAGTAATAGGTCCAAATTCATAGTATTTGAAAAACAGCAAGCAAAAAGTACTCAGATTACCTACTTTATCTACCAAGAATCGAGGGTGCACATTGGATGGACTCTCAACTATCCCATGAAGCCGTAGAAGACAAGTTTTGAATGGCAGTGAAGCAATCACATTGATGCTGGTAGGTCAAGTGACAGCAAGAACAAGTGTGAATTTGATTCATACTACCCATGTTCATGATATACAGAACATACTTTTTTTAATGGTTTTAATGGTTGTGAAGTAATTTTCAAACAAATGTAGTATGCACATTTACTCTTTTATAGCCATATAATGAACTATGCTGATTCCTGTTTACAGGCGGGTGGAAACATGATGTGCTGTGTCATGATGGTGGCAAAACAGCATTTTGTTTACACCAAATCGAAATTAAAACCTTAACCTAAACTTCCTTTGCTGCCTTGCAAACACTGATATTTCCTACCAGAAATGTAAATCTAGTTTTTTTGTGCTGTTGGGGTGAGCGAGAGGAAAGAGGTGTGCTGTTACTTCTTCCTGGTGGGAGTGGGGGACTTCATGCCGCGGGGTGGTGCAGAGGATTTGGCATTTTGTGGAGGAGCCAGAGACTTGGCCGCAGCAGGGGCGGGGGTGGCAGTCTTGGCAGTGGGAATTACGATGGGAACTGTGGGAGGCATGATCCTCTTGGGTGAGGGTGTGGGTTTGATGTCTGGAATCTTGTCGCCGTGTTTGTACACGCTGACGATGATGTCCACCGACTCGCCGCCGTACTTGTTTAGGACCGTCATGGTGTACTTGCCGGAGTCCTCCAGGGAAATGCCTATGATGGTGAGGCTGGCGAACTTACCCGAGTCCATGGCAATGACGTACTGATCACTGAGTTCTAATTCTTGATCGTTCTTAGACCAGCTGACCAGAGGTTTGGGGTCACCGCAGACTGTGCAGGTCAGACTCAGAGTCTGAAGAAAATAAAAACAAATGCATAAACGCATATTTCATCTAAAAGCATCCTCAGGGAAGTAGGTTGTCATTATCAAGCTAAAAGCATAAATATGAGAAACGCATGACTACATTAAGCAGATGCCATAATTCTGAATGATAATAGGAAAATTCCTGATGGTGGCACATGGGCAAATAAAACTCTATGCATCTGTCTTTAAAATTAATAATAAATGTAAAATATATTTTTTATATGTTACTTGATATTTACATATATATCAAATTCTTTGCGGCGGGGACCCCATATGAGATGATTAATGAATATATATATAGATTATACTATTATATATATATATATAAATATATATATCTATTATATATATTATATGAACATATATTTAATTAATCATATCCAATTCAAATTAAGGAATATAGACAAGTTTATCATTCATAAAGTGACCATATAATTTTTTTCTGAAACCCTTTCATTAAAATATTTCCATAAATTAACACATAAATAAAGACATTTAAAATGTACTGCAGAACAGGATTTACCCTTTTTATTAATTTGTTGCTCTATACCTTCTTGCTGCATTTCTTCACCTTAAGAATTTTACAGTGAGAAACCAATTTTCTGAAGAATGTTTCTAGCCTTTACATGACAGCATGAATCTAATGCTGTTTTTAGATTTATGTTGCTTCTATTTTGCCACAGTTATATTTTTTCCAGTTTACGTGACATATTTCACCGTAATGGATTTCAACAAAGTGACTCGTTTGGGCTTTTTAGGGAGAAGAGCAGCTCAATGAAAACTAAAATATACAGTATGAAGCCCTGCGGTGGGGAGCTCTCAGTGGAAAACCAGTGTGTATGTGACCTCTGCAGGTCATCATGTGAAAGGTCTCTCCTCTCACATGAGTTTGCTTTAATGCAGTGGTTTTCAATCATGGTCCTGGGGACCCATCGCTCTGCACATTTTATATGTCTCTCTTATCTGACACACCCAGTTCAGTTTCATGGAGCTCTCTCCTAAAGAGCTGGTGATCTGAATCAGGTGTGTTAAATAAGGAAGACACACAAAATGTGCGGAGGGGTGGGTCCCCAGGACCAGGATTGAAAACCGCTGCTTTAATGGATCTAAGAGCCACTGACCTGCTGTTTATTTGATCTGAAAGAGAAAAGGATGCCGGGTGTTTCCAGCATCAACTATTCAGGCGAATCCTAATCCCACCAATATCCTTTCACAGGCAGAATACACCATATTCCCCAAGCTGGCTTCATGCTGCTTGCAAGCAATGGATTATGAAGCCAAAGACAAAGGACATGGATCTTAGGGAGCGGAGGAGTACGACGCCCTCCAGCGCACACTCCCAGGGCTGAAGTGAAAAGCCGCAGAACGGCACTCACCGGCACGACTGCCTGCGGCAATACAGATCACTAATGTGTTGGCTACAGCTCTCCATGGGTGACTCAAAGGAATGCGCTGGGTGCAATACAAGTTTAGGTCTACTGACAACATTTGAGGCATAATGTACAGAACATAATGTTGACTCATTGCTCAGTTTCAAAAAGCAAACAAAAATCATGGTTAAGGTAAAGAAAATTCAATTGATATCTATGGGGACAGTGTTCTGGGGGTTTCTAAACAGAAACATGAAGTGCATAGTATGGTCACTTAAGTTTGGGGACTAGTTCTCACAATTAACTATTAACTATAACTTTTGCCTCAATAAACTCCTAATTTGCTGTTTATTAATAGTTAGTAAGGTAGTTGTTAAGTTTAGGTATGGGGTAGGATTAAGGGATCTAAAATATGGTCATGCAGAATAAGGCATTAATATTTCCTTCTATATACTAATAAACAGCCAATATGCTAGTCATATGCATGCTAATAAGCAACTAGTTAATAGTGAGAACTGGTCCCTAAAGTAAAGTGTTACCCATCGTTTTAATAAGGCACTTACACGGATTATTCAGTAAAAACCTTTTAATTACTTAAAGACATTTTTATTAAGTTGTCTAAATCATCCTTTTGATGATGACTAATTTTCTTCTAGGTAGATTAACTTTGTTTTACAGTAAGGCTTCATAAGTCACCGGACGTCTGTGGGTCTTTGGGTAAATATCTTGAATTATTATGTGAAAACTAGTTCATTGTTTGAGCTGTAAAGTTGCTTTTGTTGGACTATCTGTCTAGTTGGATGAACATGTGCTTGCGTTGGTTACTGATATAATTAGTTAGTAATTTATTAGTAGATTGCTTCAAGTAAAAGATCCATTTCAAGCTATTACTGTGCTATTACTGTGCAGATGGAGTTTAGCAGCTTTGTGGTCAAAACATTGTAGATTGGATGCAAACTCATGCCAACACTTACCAAGTTTGGACACAGTTTGGCAGAAGTAAAACTTTGGACACAGTTGACTCAATTAGTTTCTTATGATCTTAAAAACCTTTTGATCTAAAGGCTTTTGCTTACATTCCTGAAAATAGGTTTGTAGACAAATATCAATTGTGACAACTTCACAAACCCATTTTTATGGATGAGTGGCGCAGATAGCGAGGGAAAAAGACAGCCAAACAAATGCCAGCCTACATGTGAACACCTGCAAAAGTTGTTTAAAAAGCATCCCAGAATGCACTTCATGAAATTATTTGAGAGAAAGTCCAGAATAAGCAGAGCGGAACTAGACAAGGGTGTGCATTTGAAGCAAGAATCAAATTTGGGAATATTTGACCTATATATATATATTAATAGATATATATAATATAGATATATTCGTTTAGTTTAGTTTATTTGATTTATTTAACAGGGACCATGCACAACACAAGTGCCAGAGTTAGCTACAGAGCTAATTTGCATCTGCAGTCCCTGGGCAGTATGTTGTTACAAAATTGCAATATTCCATAACAAGCAATACAATACATACAATATCACGTCACACTCCATAGAATTGTATGTATGTATGTATCTGTAGATGATGTATGTATAGGCATAATTGTGGTTTTGGGACATGATTTTTCTTTAAAGGGAAGTCAGAAATGAATCACAATTCAGCTTTAACACAAAACCTTCTTTTCCATGATAGTTAAAACAATCAGGAAGACCTCCAACCACTTGCCACCGATCTGACAGTGGAAACATACAAAGTTAATTTTAGGAATATAATTACATATCAAAGCAGGACCCCCAAGAGGGTTGGGAGTGATTGAGTATACTTACTCTTTTCAGCATATGCTTCCACTCTGAAGGGCAAAAGAAGAATAGCATTGTTGAGTTCATTAGCAGACCTTAATATTTTACCCAAACACTGATGTACAGCTCACATGCTTTGCAACTCTAAACATTTAGGATGTGCAAAGCCATGTGGTGGTCTGATGAATGGGTATCTACTTGAGTCTTTGGAATTCTGCGTAGGCTTGTTGTAGAATAAAAGGGGGGGATGTGGCCGGGGGGGGGGGGGGGGGGGGGCAGAAAAAAATAGAATAAAAGTTAAGAACATATAAAACATGATACCATTTTTTTAAAACGGAAAACAGCACTTCTCTCTTGTCCCGGAGGCATGGCATAAAAAGAAAATCAGCTCACATTATTTTAATAGCAATTATTTTTCTCTGCTTCGCGGGAAATAGCTCTTCTTCCCCTATTCATTACTGTCAGCATTCGGCAAATCGCATGACCTGTCAGATACCAGCCCTTGATTATGTTTGTCATCAAACAGTCTGTTGACTAACTGAAACCGCTGCCAGTATCTGCACCTTTGATGCTATGACAGCATTTTATCATCCCTGGATTTCCCTAAATACATCTCCTGTGTGTGCAGCTGCAACAGTGGCCTTTATAATTATAATTATAAACACATCTACACGGGATCAATTCCAGAACACGTGTTTGGGTTGACCATCTTTGTTATAACTTTTTTTTCCTGAGTGGAAAAAGCCTTTAAAATACACGAAAACATGACAGTCTTGCCATCACCTTCAACATTGATGTGTTTTTCTCATTAATGCTGATTCTGGTAGGGAGGTTAAAAGTATCTGAGCTGTTGTTGAAGTATTTCATTTGATGCTCAATTAAGTTCAAATGTAATTGGGTTGTTTTTTGCAATACTCCCATTCAGGCATCATACATTTTTCATATATTTTGCCCCCTGAGATCCAATTATAATGTTTAGTAAAGGTTGTTTTATGCTAACAGTTAATAACTTAGTTTGCTGTGACTACTCACAACCCTCTCTCTGACCATTCAAATTAAACGAGGACATTTTTTTTTTTTGTTGCTGGTTGTTAAATTCATTTAATAAAATTAGGTACATGAAATGACACAATTGCTAAACATTTTATTTCTACTTAATTTAATTGTGTTCAATCTAAATATGTAAAACTGAAGTTTACTTAATTTGGTTGGTACTATGAAAAATGTTTGTATCATAAACTGAAACAAGGCAGTGGCTTTTTATTTCCCGGCATGTTTTGCATATGGGTTGGATCAGAAGAGTACATTTTGAAAGTGTTAAGATGTTGACTTGAAGTGTTTTTGAGTAAAGGGAAAGACCTGGTAGTGTTCAATGATCAGTTAAATTTTTGTGGTGACCATTGAGCTGAAGCGTGGAGCTGGTCACACTTTATTTTAAGGTCCAATTCTCCAGATTAACAAACCATTAACTATGAATTTTGTCTCAATAAACTCCTAATTTGCTGTTTATTAATAGTTAGTAAGGTAGTTGCTAAATTAGGTATGGGGCAGCATTAGGGATGTAGAATATGGTCATGCAGAATAAATGCTTTATAAGTACTAATAAACAGCCAATACTGCATGTTAATAACAACCTGATCTCATAAAAATACGTACCTCTGGGTACTTTTCTGCAACACCGTTTTTACGTACCTTAATGCACGTTTCGCCGCAGTTTCAAAGAGAAATGTCCACTGAGAGGCGCTAAAACACGAGTTCAATACGTGAACCCTGGCACGTTTTTATTACGTTGATATAGGTACGTATTGCTGTGTTTTTATTACGTTTCTTTAGGTACGTATTGCGGCGGTTCAGAATTCAAATATCCGGGGACTGTCGCTAAAAGTTAATGCTCTATCATGTTGGAAATATGCCCTACACCAAACCAACCCTAAACCTACCCGATAGTGTTAACAAATGCAAAACTGATATAAAAACACATGTTTTATGCAACCATGCCATTTGAAATTCCTTATATGCAGATTTGAACTGTTTTGTCAAACCATAGTTACACGGGATTCGAACCGGAGCTCCTTACCTCTCAACTACGTCTCTGTACTCCATGAGCTACCGAACAAACCTGCTGTCGATGAAAACCCATAGATATGAAGCTGGATATGTGCGATGCTAACATTCAAAAGCATCAGTTTTCAAATCTCCCAGCATATTAAAATTGTTTAGAAGTCATAACATAATATCCGTCAAGTAATTGTGCGAAAATTACGCTTTATTAATCGAAACTCGGTAAATGTGTGTGAACAGGAATAAAAGGTGTTGGAGTTGCACTGCCTCTAGTGTTCATTTCTTTTGGAAACTGCAGTGATATGTACTTATTGGTATTTCGCATATTTCGCATCTCGCGAAAAAGTGCCCCCAGGTACGTTTTTGCCATGAGACCAGCTAGGTTAATAATAGGCATGCTAATAAGCAACTAGTTAATAGTGAGAGAATTGGTCCCTATACTAAAGTGTTACCGTGGAGCTTGTCGTTAAGGTTGTGGGTGGCTACATTAAGATTATAGTGTATGTTTCTCCATTCAAAGAGCAATAATTGCATTAACATCAATGCAGTGACGAGTAACTTCCTACTGAAAAATCAAGTGTTCGTATTACTCACATTTAGGTGCTCTTCAGTCAACACATGGGAAGAATTCTACCCAAACAAATTGAGTGCAAATTGCTACCTCAGTTTTGTTGAGTATAGTCTATAGGTTTGTTTTTACAACTCACGTTCTCCGGAGAGGTCCAGGGTACGAGAATGCGTCTTCTCGGGATCCACAATCTCAATAGTGTACATTCCTTTATCTTTATCAGTCGTTTCGACTATCTCCAAAGTTGCCATTGCTGGGTTGCCACCAATTCTCATCCTTTCTGATGCACTGATTTTAGAATCCCTTGAAGTACAAAGAGTAAATGAATGCAAAGAAACCCATGAATATCTGTTCATCACTGAGAGAATGATAAAACCAATACGATCACAAGCATGCTTTTAACATGTTACACCAAAGGCCTGTTTAATCCCAATCCCTTTTTTAAGCTCAATTGTTTGCTCATTTTCCATAGAGTAAATGCTCTCAAAACATTTTTTTTAAGTGGGGCATCAAATTAGCATGTCCCTAGTGTAAAATTAGACACGGTGGGTGTTTTTTTTGTGTGCCACGACTGAATGTGAAATGTCCCCTGCATTAATACCTGCTCTGCGTGTGATTCAAAACGTGCTACAGGGTGAGGAAAAGACCAAGAATAGCCACTTCAAAATGCTAATACAGGGATTTGAGAAGCCATGGGAGCAGGAAGAGGCTTTTCTCACTGCGTTAGAATTTCACATGCTACTGAATCCCCTCCAGGGCAGAGCATTAGGCAACTGCAATCAGAATGATTTGTTTTGTGTCGACAACAGAGCGAGGAACAAGACAGACTCTTTATTCCTGTAATTTCCTGTAGTTCAATAATCATTTATTTTGTACACCTCACACTAAAGCAACACAAAACTATAGACCAAAATCTGAAAACCATGTTTACATGTAGAGTCGTTGTCACGCCTGGGGACATGAAGAGGCATGTGCATTTCATTTGCAAGTGTATTTGTGTATCTTTTTTTTTTATTCTAGGAAATCGTTTCAAGGGAGAGTGGAAAATGTGCATACTTTTGTTTCCAATGGATCTTCATCTCCTCTGTGTAATATTTCATATGGCACTGAAGCATAATGCCCTCCGCAGTGCACTGAATCGACAACTCGGAGGCGCTGGATCCTGTCCAGGTCCAAAAAAGAAGGAAAGAGATCTTAAAATTCACCAACATTGCTGTGATTCACCATGTGTTAAAGCTGAGATTCTTTGCTATCTATGCAAAGATTTTCAAGTAGGCACCCAGCGACAAGGAACAACTGTTTTTCTCTTCAAAATGATCCTTCTACTGTTTTCATGTTATTGTTTTTTGGAATAAAGATTAAGAATGATTTTAGTATACTGGAAACTGAAGTGGGTAGACGTGCAATGAATTGTGTGTAAACAAATTTGTGAATCTGACAACATATTTTACCTTAAAATCATAAGTAATTGTAATTCGAAAAATAATATTCATCAATTCTCCAAAACACTGTCCTATGTAGGGATTTTATAGCCTATCCAAGCATCTCAGGGCGAAGACAGGGAAACACTTCGGATGGATGGCCAGTCCTCAAAAAATTATATATATTTTATTTAAGTTATTGTTATGTATTTTACCAGTCAAAAGTTTGGACACACTTGACTGAATTTATGCTTCTAAACGCTCTTTGTGAATGAACAGCTTATGCTTATAAAAGCTTAAAATTGGCTTTATATAATTGTAATAGTATTTTTATCTACTTTGTATATACATTTTAATTTGATGGATTTACTATTAAGCTTATGCACTTTTTTTAATCTGGATATGTTTTCAGAAGAATCACTTAAACACCACATCAACAAGGCATGCTTTTTAGCAAAAGAGTATCAGAGTCTCCCTTGGTTTACAGTCATACAATTCATCACTAAGATCCTGACTGCTCCAGCGCAGCACTAAAAATGAACTATGGGAAACCATAAAAAGTTCATAATTGAAGTTCTGGTTCATTTTAAGTTAAATGACCAGATTTAGAGTCCATGGATAGAGAAGATGAGAGAGGGGTGGGAGACGGTTGATTTAAAATCAGCTGATGTTTACACAAGGAAAGACATGCTGACTTTGGAGAGCCAAATGACAAGCACGATGATACATGTTATACACACCAGAGATACGACTGAGCTCGTTAATGATTTCATCAAAAGCTGTGGGCGAGAAAAAGACATCTGTAATACATGTTTAATGGAACATTTTCCAGCACACATTTACATTTTTCTATATTTGATAAGACAATCCTGAGAGACGGTACCTTTGCCAGAAACATCAATCTGTGACACATCTTGACCTCTGTCATCAGTGATGGTTGCTTTATATAGTCCCACATCCTTCTTGGAGAACTACAATAGCAGGATACAAAATTGAAGAAATAAAAAAAAAAAAAATACAGCATCTTACAAAAACAATGCTTTTTTTAGAGCATTACTGTCAGAATAGGTTTTGTGCTACATTGTCTTGGGAGTAAATTATAGGTATTTCATATAGTTTTGTAAAAATAATCCTGACAAAAAATGTCAAAGAATAACCAGCATTACAAAAAATTACAATGGCACTGAATTGATAGAGACCCTTGGTTTCAATCCCTGGGAGTCAAAAACTCTTAAGGTTATTTCTCATGTGAAATGTTCTTATGGTAGTTCTCACAAGATGTCAGGAGCGATTACAACAAATACACTATAATTTTGTCATGCGTCAAGCTTCTTTGTATTTATGGAAGTTGCACAAGCTGTTTTACTTTGTAACTGGGAAGAATATCGACTGAAACAAAAACAGAGCAATTACCCATAACAGTCCAACAGGGATTATTTGTCTTTTTACTGAAATAACCGTAGCTATGGCACTTAGCGTTGAGCATGCTTCAGTGCACTTTTGATCAATTTTAAACTTTGATTATGGAAAACACAAACACAAACGACTGTTATTGACTAAACTAGTGATCATGAACCCATAAATGGGTCACAGGTCCGTTCTGTTCTCTGGACATGATGGGAAAAAAACAATTGTAAATGCTACTAATAAATTGCAATTAGCCATATAAATGTGTATATAATCACAATATTAAGAGACCATGAATAGTAAAACATTCAAGAGAAGTAGCTTCCCCTCATATTTAGTTGTTGACATCAAAAGGCTGTGCATCAAACTCGTTTTTTTTTAAGTAAATTCACTAATCCTAATGGATAATACTAATACAATCAAGCCCAGTGTTTTTAGATCACTGTTATACAAAGTTATGTCATGAAACTCTAGATGGTGTATACTGATAGGTTCTAAATCAATCTGATAGAATCTCATCATTGGTTTCTTTTCACGTCACCAGCCAATGAGCTTGCTGCTCAACATTCAAATACTTGGCTAGTACTTGCTGTAGCAGTTGCAGCACGCTTAAAATTACCCTCCACCTTCCCCAGCTCCACCTGTATAGATCTGCTACGGGGTCATTTCATGTATGTTATATATGGATGTTGTTTCATATATGTTAAATGTGTACCAGCAGTATTTCCTACATGCTCACAGCAGCATGTCTGTGGATGTATTAGCAGTAGCAAGTCTGTCCTGCCAAGACAAAACACATAAACATTGTTATGTCTCTCCAAGAGTTGTCATGACATAAGTATTCACTGGAAATATTAAATAACCTGGAATATAATATTTTAGGTGAGCTACTCTTTTAATATATTTCAGTGTGTGATTTTAAGGCTTTTTGGTTAACTTTTGTATGATAAGCAATTTTGACACAGTTAAAAACCACTTTGCTAAACTATTTTTTAGCTCCCGTGTTTATGGAATGAAGTGCTCACATTAGTAAGGGGGAACTTGCAGACTCCTGAGCTCAAGTCGGCGGGCACCTCAGGAATCACCTCTACATCGTCCTTATACCACTGGAACACAGAGTCCTTCTTCAAATTAGCCACCTGAAGGGGGTCAGACATGCAAGAAAATGCCAATATATCATCAGTCAGTCAAAGACATTCAGTTTGCTTTGGCTAAATCATTCCCATTCAACTTGCCTTGCAAACAAGAGTGACAGAGGCATTATCCCCAATTTGAGCGGACAGGAACTCCATAAAGTGAGGACCTGAAAAAAAAAAGAATTACAAAACTCGAAGAATCAGTGAGCAACCCTACTGCTAAATAAATAAATAAATAAGCCAGCCTAAGTGGTTTGCTAGTCTCACAGTCTGCCCAAGATGGTATTTATCTGTTTTAGCTGGGAGGTAAAGTGACAAAACTTGGAACCTTTTCTAAATCTACTAGTCTGAGAAGAATATACTACGTAATACAGTGTAAAAGAGAGACTGGCATATTATTAACAATCTCTTCTTGTATGTTCTATGGAAGCAAGTCATACAAAAAAAAAAAAAAAAAAAAACATGAGGGCAATGACAGAATTTTCATTTTAGGCTGAACTATTCACGTAAGCCATTTTTCAGCAGGAAACCAATAAGAGATGTAGTATATAATGCAAGCTGTTGCTTCAAAAAAAGTAATACCAAGAATGGATTACAAAACCACAGGGTCTAATTCGCTCTATCTGAAGTTTACTTCAACAGCTATATCAACAGGATGAGTGCAGTACCCTCTTTCACACGAATGTACTCCCTCCTTTGGTATTCCGCCTCAGCCAGCGCTGCCTTGAAGGCTGGAAAAGGAAAATAAAGCAGGAACTATAAGAGGTCAGTGAGTAGAGTTCAACAGAGGAGCACAGTATCTCAAGATGAGAGCTGCAGAAGCCCTAGAGCGATGCTGGCTCTCACCGTCTCCGATCAGCACCAGAGAGGACTGGGCCTTGGCTCTGCCATCTTGGATCTGCACAGTGAAAGTGCCCTCGCTGTCGTCAGTGAAATGATCCATCACCATCTCAATAATGCCCGTAGCTGCATCGTGACTCATTTTAGTTTGCTGTGAAAAAGCCGGAGAGGTAAACATTTCTCTCCTAGGCTTTTCTTAGGAGGCTCACGCAAATAGAACAGAAAAACATAACAGATGGTAGTATTGCAATGGAGCTGTTTATTTGGATTGGTTGTGTTTTCTTGCACAGCAAAGGTTGGAGCTAAGCTTAAAGTGATAGTTCACTGAGAATGACAATTCTGTAATCCAATACAAAACCAGTCCATGCTGGGCTTTTCATTTCAATGAGAGGGATGCACAAATATTCAATTGCTGGCTGATATCGAAAAGCAGATAATTATGTTATGTCTGATATCAGTTAAAATGATTAAAATCCAATACTAAAAAAAAAAAACACACTAAAAGCTAAAATCACACAATTATAATGTACAGTACACAAATGAATATTTAATTTTAGATCTGTTATTGGTTACATTTAACAAGCAATTATTAAAATATTGGTGTTTGTGAAGATTTATGACAAAGGATATTAGAATATATAATTAAATATATATATGTGACCCTGCACCACAAAACCAGTCATAAGGGTCAATTTTTTGAAATTGAGATTTATGCATCATCTGACAGCTGAATAAATAATCTTTCCATTGGTGTATGGTTTGTTAGGATAGGACAATATTTGAAAATCTGGAATCTGAGGGTTAAAAAAAAATCCAAATATTGAGAAAATCGCCTTTAAGGTTGTCCAAATGAAGTTCTTAGCAATGCATATTACTAATCAAAAATTAAGTTTTGATATATTTACAGTAGGGGACTATGTCAAAATATTTATGGAATATGATCTTTACTTAATGTCCTAATGATTTTTGTCATAAAAGAAAAATCTATAATTTTGACCAATACAATGTATTTTTGGCTATTGCTACAAATATACCCCTGCGACTTAAGGTTGGTTTTGTGGTTGAGGGACACATATTGGTCGATATATATCTAAAATAATCTGATAACCAATATAATACTAATATTTAGCATATCCCTAGAGACCACTTGCTGTCAAGTAATATTGTCAGTACATAATGACTTAGAAAATAGTAATTCACATTCAGAAGTCACATGGACCCTGTTTATGGTGCTTTTAAACAACTTATTTTATGTTCCACAGAAGAAAGAAAGTCATATGGGGGTTTGGAAGAACCTGAGAATGAGTAAATAATGACAGAATTAACCATTTTTGGGGGAATTATCCCTTTAATATAGAACTCCCTGCTTACTGTTTATGAACTAATGAAGACATGTGGTTGCCTGTACCATTTTTTTTGCAGTTGTTTACCTCACAGTTGACAAGCTCCTTGTTATTGGCAAAGAATTTGTAGGTCACAGCAGAGGAGATGCCCTCAGCTTGCAGCCAAAAGCGCATACGGCCTCTCTCTAGAATCTTATAGGCCAGTTCAGTCTTCAGAGGAATAACTGCGACACAAGAGTCATCCATGACAATCTGACTTGTTGTCTTGTGTGTTGTCACCGTTTATTCGCATGACCTTAGACTTGTGAAATAGCACATGCCGATCCTATATAAAAAGTTGATTTTAAGCAATAAGTCTTGTCGCATGTTACAGTGAATTCATCATGCTTAAATGGTATTTTCAGGCACAGTGTGAAGCCAAATCCATTTACAGTAACTTTGGAAAAATCACTGCAATAGCCTCAAGTGTTTTATAAAACTATAGTCATTTGAAAAAAAAAACACTAATGTTTAATAAATAGTATAATACATCATGGCATATAGTTTATTACTGTAGGGCCATTTATGGTTGCCAAGGAATGTAGCAACTAGGCAGATTAAAATGCAGGGTTCCCATACTTGAATATTCCCATCTATGACTTTTATAGATAAAATCATAGATCAGTGATCGATTTTTGCACTCACAAAAAAAGTCATTTTTAGCCAAATAAATATTTCAGAGCAAAGAATAATTAGACAAAAATGTATATGCACTATATAAATTTTGTAAACACTTCATAATAAGATTATATACATTAACATTAGTTAAAGCTGCAGTCCGTAACTGTTCAAAATGTATATAAATACACAATGAATCCATTTTCCAAACCGTGTTTTTGGCTTGTCCTGAATCACTATGGTACACCTATAATAAGTGTTTCTATTCTGACTATTTAGACTGGTTCGGGTAGGTACCACTGCGGAGTAGCCCAGTACCTGCGTGATTCGTCATAGACATAAACAGAGAGAAGTAGCTCCGGCTACAATATTCTTCCGCAAGACGCACGCAGTTCTGTTTATTACGCAATACGCAATTACGCAATAGATAATACTTGCATTTTTAACATTCCAGGTAGTATAACAATAATTATGAATTAACATGCATCAGATAATGTAAACAAATTAATTGTGAAATGTTACAATCATTTCCATGACCTTTTATGATTTTCTTGAATTCCCTGACTTTTACAAACCTGGAATATTACCAGGACTGTGGGACCCTGATTATACTGTTCAATTAAAGTGTCAAGTGTGCATGTTGAACATGGTCCGTGTTCGATCTCTACTATGCAGGGTCACTTACTTGGGTTGCGTATGTCATAGCTGAGGGCCAACATCTTCTCCAGCTCTAAAGTGGAGAACAGAAGCAACTATCATTTTTTTATCAACTATCATCATTATCAACAATTTCAAGGCGATCACAACACAAATCTTTATTATTATTATTAAGGATCTTTGACATATATTATATTATGGCAGCAGTGTTGGGGTAATGCATTACAAGTAATGCAAGTTACGTAATCAGATTACTTTTTTCAAGTAACCAGTAAAGTAACACATTACTTTTTAATTTACAAGAAAATATCTGAGTTACTTTTTCAACGCCAGTTACTTTTTTCCCCCCCATTTATTGATTGAAAGCTCTCCTGTCCCTTTGTTGAGAGAAATCGGGAGTAAGATGTTACTTTAGTTCTAGAATAAATGTGAACATGCATTAATTCATCTCACTCACTCATTAGTTTTCCTCAAAATTAATAAAAACTGTTAAAAGCAACTCAGAATATGACTCAAAGCTGCAATAATTAAATATGTTAAATAACACAAATATCCTTTATGCATTTAATCCCATTTTATTAACAATTGCTGCTAGCCTCGGTGATCCTTCCACCATATAATAACGCAAAAATCTAACAAGATACCCACTAACTTTCATTTGTTTGTTTATTTGCTGAAGAGCGTTGCACTTTCTTCTTCTGTGTATACTGTACAGACGTGAATTTACATTTCCTTCAGCCTGAGGCTTTTGTTGTGAAAGGGCTTTTATATTTGCCAAAAATATAACTTTTTTATATTAAAAGCAAACAAGCAAGCCCGGCCCAGATTTACAAAGTAACGCCAAAGTAACGTAACGCATTACTTTCAATAAAAAGTAACTAAGTATCGTAATTAGTTACTTTTTTAGGAAGTAACGCAATATTGTAATGCATTACTTTTAAAAGTAACTTTCCCCAACACTGTATGGCAGCTATTTCACAGAAAACAATGTGATATCCATAAGACAGATCAACATGCTGACAAGTATCTGATATCTGAATTAAATATGATTCAAATCTGTCAGTGGAATGTTTTGTAGTGTCTGGTACACTATATAATTTTGAGGAAGGGCATTAATAATGAAGGTGATAGTCATAATATATTAACAGGCCTCACCTTCTGCTAAGATCTTGTAGCTGGCGGAGGCACCATCAGTATGTGTAACAGACACAGAGTATGTGCCCAAATCCTCTTTGTCTGGGTTCTTAAAAAGCAAAGTTGAGCTACAGAAGCAAATGAGCAAACATTAGTGTATGTTCAGTGGGACAACAAAAGGAAAACAAACGGAATTGAATATGCACAGACTGTGGTATTGCCCTAAATATGCTTTGAGCTAGTATGTATCTGGTCCAGATCTAGTTAGGACACATCGTATGTGTGTTTTTCTTACTGGCTGCCTGATGTCTTGACGACGATTCCCTTAGAGAAGTCTGTAATTTCTTGGTAGGACTTCTTCCACGCAAACTTTGATTTCTCCATCATTTGGCAGCTCTCAAAAGAGAGATAAATGTCACCTGATTCCTCATCGACGCCACATTTGATTTCCTGGGTGCCTTCAACATAACAGAACAGAGAAGAATTTGCAAACAAGTAGACAAGATGTGCAGACTACAAAACAAGTGCTGTAGGATATGCCGGATTTATAGGACACAGTGGGATTATTGGTCAGTATAGTCCCTATGATTAGAGAAAGTTGGGAGAGACACTATTAATTCTTTTCCGATTTAAATGAATATTATATTCATATACTAATTTATATGTTTAATTACTAATATGGATATTTTCATTTGATCTTAATATTAATTAGATGATATTTCGCTCCTCTGAAGATCTAAAACGGACTACAAATGTCACATGTAAAAACGTCCCGTTGATGACATTTAACACCACTGACGTCAAATGCCATTGGTTTCAATGTGTCTTGTAACCAAATGCCATTGAAATCAAACCTGATGCAGCACCATATTTCATTTTCAGTAAAAAATCAGCTTGCATTTCGGTCTGCCACACAAAGCTATAATATGGTTGCAGAAGACTTATTATATATTTTATTAAGGATTACATATATTATATAATATTGTGCACCACTTTTATATGTCTCATTTTGTGGCTTTGCAAACCATTGTAATGTTTATTTGGTAACACTTCACAATAAGGTTTCATTAGTTAACTGTATTAGTTAACATGAACTAAGCATTAAAAGCATTTATTAATCTTAATTCATGTTAATTTAAACTTTTCCTAATGCATTATTAAAATCAAAAGTTGTGCTTGTTAACATTAGTTAATGCACTGTGAATGAACATGGACTAACAATGAACAACGGTATTAAGTGTATCATTAACTAACATTAACAAAGACGAATAAATACTGTAATAAATGTATTGTTCATTGTTTGTTCATGTTAGTTAATACATTAACTAACATTAACTAATGGAACCTTACATTAATTTCCATTATTTGGAAAGTGGCCAGGAATTCGGAATTCACTTTTTCCACACAGCAAATAATACTATTCCAGAATAAGTTTAAGCCAAGAAAATAATTTTCATTTTAAATTATTATTATTAGGTGAATTATTGCTGTAAACTGTAAAAAGTGGTTACTTGCAGTTGTGACCTTAAAGTAAAACTATTTTTACCTGATTTAATGCATAAAGATTTGTTTTATTAATTAGTTGGTATAAATTAATGTATTTAGATGGATTCAGTTATGTTAAATAATATTTATTTATTTGAATAAACTAGTAGTAACTAAAAGTTACTTTAGTTGCTACCATTTTTGGGGTTTCCATTTTTTTCAGGTTAGTAGTGTAAAAGCTATGACAAAATAAAAACAAGACTATATAAAAAAAGATTAAAAAAAAAAATTAAATTAATAGTAAACTAAATTTAAAAATTAAATTAAAAAAATCCAATTTTAAAAAATTTAAAAAAAGTAAAGTAAAGTAAAGTAAAGTAAAGTAAAGTAAAGTAAAATAAAATAAAATAAAATAAACATGCAAGGTGTGAAGAAGTTTGCGAATGATTGGTGCAGTTCTGCAGGCACAGATTCGATGTGGCCCTGATGATGACCAATCAGCCTACACGGGGCTTTCCTTCTCCGTTGTGCAGTAAAGAGAGCATCTCATACAACATCACACACACACACACATTATATAAACAGACGAATCCACAGTGCACTCTACTGGCTGATGGCATTTTATCAGCCCCAAAACCTTTCAGGCTGCTCGGGATGAATCATCTTGGATCATCCCGTTTTCCTTATCTGTGAATGTGCAGGCAGCTGCTCCCCAAGACACTTCAGAACTCCTCCCATGGTGCCATCCACACTGCCCTGCACAGCCGTGAACTCCTCTCATTTCATTCAAAATAAATATCCCTTCTTTTGAACGCACTGATATTCAGCTATTCTGGATTATGGGTGGTTTTGTAAGTGCTTAAAGACTATTTGAATTTAAAACTGAATGCAACTTCTGATTTACTGTGCACAATTCCAAAAAAAAAAAAAAAACCTTCATACTCTAGTAATAACCACCTCTGAAATGCAACTATTCTCCCAACCGATATTCCCATATAGGGTCATGGAGATGCTGGAGACTATCACATCATCTCTAGCCAAAGGCACGCTGGATGGATGACCAACGCCACCAAGCCAATGAGGTCTATATAATATCTGAAGAAAGCTATCTGTTCTTCGGCTGGCACAATCTGCCATCTTTGCTCACAGGCACTCAGTTTTGGGCACGGATGTTTTTGAGCCATACATGTCATGTGACTAATTCAATCTTCATCACCCTGGTGCTGCAGGAAAATGATGTCCCGACAAAGCTGATTGGCTGACTAGTCACTATCCTGAGATGTGACATCAAAGACAGCAGACATTGTCCATTTCCAGTCCATTTCATGCTTTTAACAGCCTTCAAGGAAAAAAGTCAGTAGGAAAACATCTATATTCAAAATAAATAAATAAAAATAATAAAAGAACAATTATTTTGTCAGAATACACAGCATTTTTTTTTTTTAAGTAGTCAATTGAGAAAAACTGGATTTACTGCATCTACCATGAAAGGCTAGTTGGGCCATGCTAATAAGCTAAAATCTTGACCCCTTCCAAACACATAGCTCTATTCTGATGTGCAATGATTTCCCCAGTATTTTTCTTGTTAAAAATCACATTACAGAAGTAAAAACGGGGCTGCAAAAAGCCTTTTATATCGACTTGGAACAAAATACCCCTCGAGGCAGTGGTTCTCCACAAGTTTAACAGCTAAAATATCATTATCATTAGTTTCCCAGGGAGCAAAAAGAGCCATGTGAAAAGAAATTATTTTTCTGAGGGTTCAACAAATGCAAAGCAATTCGACATTCAACCTTTAATTAGATTATCATCACAAACAGCAGCCAATCAGTAAACAAGAAGCATTTGTCTTCTTCTTCTTATTTTATATATGTTATAGCGTGTTTCTGGAAGCTAGACACTAAGTTGCTTTCACAAGTCTGACAGCTGTGCAACACAAAGCTGACAGAAAAACTGAAGTAAAGAGTGGTTGCTATGGAAACAATACCCCGTCTCGTCTAGTCACATTGGTATAAACTGGCATGTGTTAGAACGATACAGTCCACATTCTTTTGAAAGTAGTTGCAAGTTTCAGCTCATCTCGGTGTGAATCTTTGCTGTAAACTTGTCTTAAACAAAACCCCTTTAAAAATATATATCTTCCAGCACCCCCAAAGTTCTCTCATTGAGAACTGCTGCCTTAAAGGGAGAGTTCACCCAAAAATTAAATATGAATATAAAATAATACAAATGAATCTAGCGGTTAAATCCAAGTCTTGGGAAGAGATTAGGTTGCTTTATTTGATGAACAGATTTAGCTTTATTTTTACATAGAGCTCATCGCATTGTAAACATGTAAGCTTGTGCATGTGTCACTAAAACAAACCTTACTGGTTCTCATGCATCACACGCGCACATTTGAACTTTCATGTTTACCATGTGATGTGCTCTAGTCTATGTATGTGCGCCGATCACTGTTCAGATGCAAATAAGAGCCTAAATTAAATATGTTCATCAAATAAAGCGATCATACCTCTTCACAAGACTTGGATAAAATCACTTGATTCATATGGATTTGGTTTAACGATGCATTTATGACCTTTTTGGTTACCTGGACTTCTAATGGATGGACAGAAACATCTCATTATTATTAAAAATATCTTAATTTGTGAAGGTGAACCAAAGTCTTATGGGTTTGTAATGACATGAGGGAGAGAAGTTTTCTTGAAAAGTACTTCCTATCTACTATGTCAACAAACAATCTACATTATGTACGAACATTTCGATCACAAATTACAAATCAGCAAAAAATCCAACATTAATTGTCTCATTAATTGTGATCCTTAACTAAATTGCACACTAACAAATGCTTTTCACTCGCAAGTCCATTAATGTGCATACACGCTCGAGTTTTATTTTCCATTCATATATGTAGAAAGGATTCCGATTATAATATCTACGTATATACAAGTATTTCATTTTAAATGTCCCCGAAATGTTAGAAACAAGCAGCGCTTACTCTATGTGTGACGCATTCTTAACTAAATAGGAAGACAGGGCGGGACATATCAAGCAGCCCCGCCCCTTTTTAAAATAGCATAGCGTTTTACAGTAGCCAATTGGTCTACTTTAACACTTGCCGCGTTTTTTAGTTTTGGGTTAGTTTTGAGTAGCAATTGGGCAGGTTTGGTTTTGTTGTGAAAACCTGGCAACCCTGGTCACGCTTATTGACAGTGTAAGATGATTTACGATTAGCCGTGTCGGAAATCCAACCACGGATTGGCATGTTGTTATCTCAGAAACAGGCTCAGCCATAACATTGAATCAGGTAAAATGGTTATATATTTATGTTTCAGTATAATTAAGCACGCTATACCAGGGGCGGTTCTAAACCCTTTTTAGGTGGGTTTCAGCCCCCCTATCTGTCACCTTAGCCCCCAAAACTATCTTTACGATTAGGCCAATGCTGCTTCCTCGAGAAAGTTTTTCACTCTCACGTGTTTTAAGTCTCGTCAGTTTAAACATTAAAGTAATTTTAAACCATTTAAGCCCAAGACATCTCAATGCGGTACACACGCACTGTGATAGAGCGTTTCTATGCGCACCGCTCACACACCTGAAGTGCACAAACAGATAGCCTTCTCAGACAGCAGGTGAATACCAATGGCTGTCTCGACAAGTATCCTTGTAAGCACAGTCGGCTGTTTTAAGTGAATGTAAACAGTAAAGAAAATATCGAATGTACATCAGTATAACGGATCCGTGCATTTCTTATGTAAATAATGTTAATCAAAAAGAGCAAAAGAAAAATTGTTTGCTGCTTTAATAGCTTTAATGGATATTTGGTTTTATGTTAATGTTAATAAAGTAATTCAGTGTGACTACAGTAATATGGGGGGGGGTGTGGATGTTGGGGGGAACGCCGAGTGAAATTAGACAAAACTTGGGGGGCCCCATGTCCTAAATAGGTTGAAAACCCTGTTATAGAAACATTAAGGGGTCATATGATGCTTTTTTAAAGCTCATTATTTGGTGTAACAGAATATGTTGGCAAACTTTAATGTTAAAAAAACACATTATTTTCAAATACTGTACATTATTGTAGTTCCTCTATGCCCTGCCTCTCTCAAACACTTAGTTTTCTACAAAGACCCTCCTTCCGACAAGCACAGTCTGCACTGATTGGCCAGCTGACCCAGTGCATAGTGATTGGCCGAACACCACAAGCACTCGTAGGAAATGTAACGCCCCCTTAACATAATTGCGAGCTTCATCTTTCAAAATAAATGTAAAAGACAGTAAATAATGTCATTAGTTTTTACCATCAGTTCAAGCCCGAAAGTTGAACAGAGTCGCGTGACAGACACAGTTATGATGCAGTACACAAGCCGCGGTTAAGACAGCCGACTCTACTGTGATGTGACCCCCCTCTCTCTCTCACTCTCTCTCTCTCTCTTTTTTTTTTTTTCTCTCTCTCTCTCTCTCTCGCTCTCCCACACACACACACACACACACGATGTGCACACAAACTCCACATTTGAACAGTCAATATAAAATACTTAAACTAGTAACAAAACATAATTACAGTCGCTGATTCAGAAGCGCCAGATTGTCATCGCAAAGTCAGAATTACCTCCTCTCCTAGGTTCATGAACGGTCGTCCTAAAATCTTGCTGTTCTGTTGTAAGTAATCTTAAAGCTTCCTAAATGCATCTACTTCCGGAAGAACAAATAAAGTGCTTTTGCTTTCGCACAGAAACACACAGCGTCTCCTGACATGCTGCTTCAACACTAACTGCGTTTACTGAAACCATGCCTTCTTTCTTTTTTTGTGAACATTTGGGCGCCATTATGCAAAGCTTCCCACACAGTGAGGTAGACATGTGGGAGCGTGTTAGAACGAGCCATTTTAGGGGGGCGTGGCAGAGTCTTAACATTTGATAAAGAATATCTCTTTGGTTTTGAGACTTTAGTTTTTGCAACTTCAGGGATCTTATCTATGTACAAACAGCTTGTAACAGTCCAAAGAGAAAGGAAAACTTGAAATCGCATCATATGACCCCTTTAAGACTAACATATTGATACTAACACCCAAAAAACTTTCATTTTTATTTCATGGGGACTTTAAGCTGTCCGCTCTACAGTACTGGTTTACCTGGCAGTGCCTTGATGCACACAGGGTCAGAGGGGGTTGAAGCAACACCAATGCCCTGGGCATTCTCTGCCTGCACACGGAACACATAAGACTCGGCTGTCTCTAGACCCTTGACCTGCAAAAATTCAAACAATACGTTTGATAAAGCCATAGAGAAACACACCAGTATTCATACTTCCATGTCTAGCTGGAGTAATAGTACAAAATATCTGAGAATGTGAGTTTGACAGCACAAATCGATACCTTGAGATAGCAGTGGTTGACTGAACTTTCGCTGACTTTGCTCCAGGTATTAGAGCCTTTCTTGGATTTCTCAACAAAGAATCCAGTGATGGCACTGGCGCCGCTGTAGACAGAAGCCTTCCACTCCACCACCACCGAATCATCCCTTACTTCAGTGAAGGTCACGTCATAGGTTGGACCTACCAAAGCCAAAGATGAGGAAATCAATGCTCCAGTTCTTCATGCTTTCAATCATGTTTAATATCTATTTGGGTGAATCTCATGAAAACATGTCCACGTGACATTTCAACCTAAAACGGGGGAAAAAAGTGACTTTAGTTTCACGTAACTTAATCACCCATATTCTCAGCACTGTAATTAATCTGGATGTTTTACATCTGATTTCCATCTGAAATATAATTTCTTTGATTTTAGGGTAAAACATAACTGGAACATATTCTACATAGCTTCCATCACGTCTATTGGTCTTCTGTATTTCTTGTCTGGTCTTGACTGTTCAATACACGAATGTCGAGAGGGAAAGAGTGACTCGAAAATGTGTCTCAAACAACAGCTCTTTGTGTGTAAACAGCTATTGATCATTTTACTCGGTTCACTTGAAACCAAGTAAGTGCATGTTTTGAAACATGTACTATTATACTATTAATAATATGATATGGTGCAGTGGTGGCTGGCAGCATGGTGGTTGCAGGTTGGAACCCTGTAGGGTCAATATATATAGCCAAAAGAGAGCTATAGAGAGCTCATATTCCCTTTGTAGACTTTAACAAGGTTTTTAACCAAGCTGCAGAGAATTTGTGCCTCTAATAAGAAAACTGTAAATCTGCTAAACAACAAGTACCAACGTAATGTTTGCCAAGCGTTGTGGGTTGGAAGTCTCATGCATGAGTGTGTTTTGCACACATACGACTTTTATTTCCTCTAAAGTGTTCTTAGGGCAGCACATAATCACCAAAATGCAGCATATTCATATTATGCCAAACATGTATGACTTATTTTTTTCTGTGGAAATAAAGAAATATAACTATGGAGAATCTTCAAAGAGCTCTTTTCCAGCAATATTAATTAAGTGAGTTAACTAATATGAGGCAAAAAAGTAAAAATAAAAATAAATAAAACTAAAACTAAATTGAGGCAAAAAAAGTACAAATAAAATAAAATAAAATATCGTCATTGACTGCCATATGAAAGAAACATGCCAAAGATGTGTTGTCTATTTGCATTCAGATTCTCTATGGTGTAACAATGTCAAAAGACTATTAGTTATTGAGTGTGTTACTTCAAATACGAGGAATGGAGAATAAGATTCCAGAGCTGCAGCGGAGGGAAGATTTTTAGTGACAGGGCTCAAGAATAAGGATGGCCCGCTGGCCCGGGACCAATGTGAAAGAGTTTTGTGCCAGTTTGCAGAATTGTCAATTGCCCTTTCGGGCCAGTGCTGCATTGCCAATGAAAATCTTACATTTATTGATCTTGTACATCCTTTGTTATGCCTTGGAAACTTTTCATTTGGCTTTCTGTGATGTAATCTACACTGTTGATTAAAATTCTGCTGCTTCTCCTGTAAAACTTAACAATATCGTTCCATAGCTGACATTAGTTAATTCATTAACTAACATTAACTAACAATGAGCAATACATTTGTTAAAGTATGTATTAATCTTTCTTAATGTTAGTTAATAAAATACAAATATTCATTGCTAGTTTATGTTAGTTCAAGTCCATTCAATTAATGTTGAAATTAACATAAACTAAGAATAATAAATGTGTTAGAATTATTTTTCATTGTTAGATCATGTTAACTAAGGCAGTGAACTAATGTTAACAAACCTTATTGTAAAGTGTCACCAGTTCTGCTCACCAGGTAATAGCTGGTTAACATAGACATTTTGTTGAAAAAGCAAAAATGCCATAGTTTTCCAGCGAAAAAAATAAATAAATATATATATGTGTGTGGTGTGTGTGTGTGTGTGTGTGTGTGTTAGTGGTTGCACCGACTAACCGACTAGTCGACTTCAATGCTCTGCCATGACACTTTAAGCTTGACGTCAACTAGTCGCTGGTCTTATAGAGGGAGCAACATGATCAGAAATCTTTGAAGGACTTCCACATTTACGCTCCGTTTCCAAACAGTTCAAATGACAAATACAGGTGCATCTCAATAAATTAGAATGTCGTGGAAAAGTTGAAACTCGTGTATTAAATAAATTCAATGCACGTAGACTGAAGTAGTTTAAGTCTTTGGTCTTTTAATTGTGGTGATTTTTGCTCACATTTAACAAAAAAACACCAATTCACTATCTAAACAAATTATAATACTTCATAAGACCCATAAAAAAACATTTTTAGTGAATTGTTGGCCTTCTGTAAAGTATGTTCATTTACTGTACATTACTCAATACTTGGTAGGGGCTCCTTTTGCTTTAATTGCTGCCTCAGTTTGGCGTGGCATGGAGGTGATCAGTTTGATCAGTTTGTGGCACTGCTGAGGTTTGTATGGAAGCCCAGGTTTCTTTGACATTGGCCTTCAGCTCATCTGCATTTTTTGTTCTCTTGTTTCTCATCTTCCTCTTGACAATACACCATAGATTCTCCATGGGGTTCAGGTCTAGTGAGTTTGCTGACCAGTCAGAGCACACCAACACCATTGTCATTTAACCAACTTTTGGTGCTTTTGTGGGCAGGTGCCAAATCCTGCTGGTAAATGAAATCAGTATCTTCAAAAAGCTGGTCAGCAGAAGGAAGCATGAAGTGCTCCAAAATTTTCTGGTAGATGGTTGCGTTGACTGTGGACTTCAGAAAACATAGTGGACCAACACCAGCAGATGACATCGCACCCCAAATCATCACAGACTGTGGAAACTTAACACTGGACTTCAAGCAACTTGGGCTATGAGCTTCTCCACCCTTCCTCCAGACTCTAGGACCTTGGGTTTCCAAATGAAATACAAAAACTTTGCTCTCATCTGAAAAGAGGACTTTGGAACCACTAGGCAACAGTCCAGTTCTTCTTCTCCTTAGCCCATGTAAGACGCCTCTGATGTTGTCTGTGGTCCAGGAGTGATTCAAGAGGAATACGACAACTGTAGCCATATTTCTTGACACGTCTGTGTGTGGTGGCTTTTGTTGCCTTGACCCCAGCCTCAGTCCATTTTCCTTGTGAAGTTCACTCAAATTCTTTTCAATCCTCAAAAGGCTGCAGTTCCCTTGGTTTGTTGTGCATCTTTTTCTTCCACACTTTTTCCTTCCACTCAACTTTCTGTTAACATGTTTGGTTACAGCACTCTGTGAACAGCCAGTTTTTTGGCAATGAATGTTTGTGGCTTCCCCTCCTTGTGAAGGGTGTCAATGATTGTCTTCTGGACATCTGTCAAGTCAGCAGTCTTCCCCATGATTGTGTAGCTTAGTGAAACAAACTGAGAGACCATTTTGAAGGTTTAGGGAACCTTTGCAGGTGTTTTGAGTTGATTATCTGATTGGCATGTCACCATTTCTAATTTGTTGAGATAGTGAATTGGGTGGGTTTTTGTTAAATGTGAGCCAAAATCATCCAAATTAACAGAACCAAAGACTAAACTACTTCAGTCTGTGTGCATTGAATAAATTTAATACACGAGTTTCACAATTTTAGTTGAATTACTGAAATAAATGAACCTTTTCACGACATTCTAATTTATTGAGATGCACCTGTAAATGCATACTCTGAAAGTGCTCCACAAGACATGTGTGATTATATTACTGGATGCTCGAAATTGAACGGGAGAATGCACGTTTTAAACAGCTTATTGTACAGGTAAGTTAATCGCCGTTCTAATCTAATGCGCTGCTGCACTGTAACGCGCACACACAGGCTACAGACAGTAGCTCGTACATCGCGCGCACACAGAATCATTCAGTGCGTAAATGTATTGTCAACACTGTTCTGTGATATCTCAATAAAATAGTTTAGAAACCGAATAGTTCAAGCATATATTTATTATTAACTAAATCCCACGGCTTCACTACTAGTAGAGAGACGCTGCCAGGTAGAATTAATTTACACACGCAATCGCTCTCACTAATGCATGCATATTAATGTAATCTTTACTGTGCTACTTTATCTGTATCTGATTTAGAACGAGCAGAAATCTGTGAGAAATATAACGACCCAAAGACAAAAGAACTGATAAAAATGAGCTGTTGTAGGAGCAATAGCCATGTGGGCAGCGTTGTGTCATATGCCATAGCTGTGCACAAGTTGTTTTTTAAATTCCAAAAAAAAACAGCCCCTCCAAGACCCCCCCCCCCTTTTTTTTGTTCATTATGACCCTCAGCGCCTAGTCTACTTCGACTCGGTTTTCCATTGATGTATGGTTTGTTATTATAGGACATATTTGAAAATCTGGAATCTGAGGGTGTAATATTGAGAAAATCGCCTTTAAAGTTGACCAGATGAAGTTCTTAGCAATGCATATTACTAATCAAAAATTAAGTTTGTATATATTTACAGTAGAAATTTTCAAAATATCTTCATGGAACATGATCTTTACTTAATATCCTAATGATTTTTAGCACAAAAGAAAAATCAATAATTTTGACCCACACAATGTTTTTTTGGCTATTGCTACAATTCCCCACGACTAAGAACTATAAGATATATATATATACAGTATATATATGTGTGGAGTTACATTACAGCAGGGTAATTTCCAGCTTATTCTACATTTTCTTTTTTCTTTTTTTTTTAAGGAAAACATTTGTAAATAAAATTTAAAACAAACCTTCTCCTTTTGTGTTGCACAGAACAAGTAGCAGCACACAGGTTTTAAACGACATGAAAATGAGTAAATAATGATAGAATTTTAGAAGTAAAACTATGTGCACATGTCGCATTACCTGGCTCAGGCATGGTCCAAGCCTCACATCTGAAGGGAGCGCTAGGGGTCGAGGCATCACCCAGTCCAATCAAATTAGCTCCATAGACCCTAAACTGGTACACTGACCCAGCTGTCAGACCTCCAGTCTTAAGAAGGAACAGTTCATCTTAGTAATTATGTTATGCATATTATAAATCAATCAATATAAGCCGATGTAACAATAACATGCACAGGATGCTGCAATACATGGCCACCTTGTGCAGTCTTTCCTTAATGGATGGGATGTTGACCTCCTTCCATGTCTTCTTGGCCACATTGCATTTGTCAATGTAATAATCAGTGACCTCTGCTCCTCCAGAATGGATGGGCAGCTTCCAGTTGAGCACCATGGATTCCCCATCACAGTAGAGAAGAGAGATGTCATAAGGGGAAGAGGGCAGCTCTGTGGAGAAGACAGATTGTTTTAACTGGTCCTCCCCATTACTCAGTGTCTTGGACTGAGAGGAACATGCCTCACCTCTGGCTTATAATATGCACATTTCTGAGAGAAAATCAGTGTCTGGAGGTGTAATATAGGAGGGTGGAATGCATCTTTAATGTAACACATTGTGTGTGTATATATATATATAATATATATATATAATATATATATATATATATAATATAGATATACTTTTTCCCACAAAGAGGCATAAATTGATCAAAATGATTTCTGTTTCAAATAATGCTGTTCTTTGAACTTTCTCTCAGCAAAAAATCTGAAAATGTGTATCACTGTTTTCCCACAAAAGTTTTCAGCATTGATAATCATAAGAAATGTTTCTTAAACAGCAAATCAGCACATTAGAATCATTTCTGAACGATCATGTAAAAGAAAAGACGAGTGTAAAGGCTGCTTAAAATTCAGATTTGCCATCTCAGGAATAAATTGTATTTTAAAATATATGTTTTTCCTGTATATTATCAAATAAATGCCACAAAAGAGACTTCTTTTGAAAACATTAAAGAAATATTACAGATCCCAAACCTGTGAATGGTAGTCTAAATAGAGAGTTTATTAATAAAATAGTTTATTTTTAATTAGACTGAACTACATTTAGTAATATTTTTTGATAATTAAATAATTATATTTCTAATCAATTTCTCAGCCATCAGACTTCAAAGCATTATGGGATTGCATTCTATACAAAGGATACCACGCTACCTTAAAACTAACCAATATATCTTTGAAAGCAGCACAATCATGCAGACAGTCTCCATGTCAGAAGTGAAGCTATGATAAGTAATAATGGCTATGCAAGCAGCTCACTGGGTTTTTGAACAAAGCCTGCATTTTCTGAAAATGGTTGTGGTTGTTACAACCATACAAAACTTGCTATCAAAATGCTAGGGTGTTATGAGAGAATTTCAGGCAGTTTTTAGGGTGTTCGGGGTAGTTGCTAGGTGCCTATTGGTGCAGTTCAAAAGGTTCATATTATGGTCCCTGATAATCCTTGGACCAATGTAAGTCTACGTGTTTTTTTGCCTGTTTTTGACTGGTAAATACTGTAAATGAAACACTCTCCTCAAGCCACACAAGGTACCAATAATGTCCATAGCAAAAAATGGTATGACATGAGTTATACTACATCACAGCTGCTTATTATCTAATAAATTCATCTAAAGAAATCATCTAATTTCATTTCCTGATCACTGTTTTGACTGTCTCTTTACTATAGACAGGCCTGCACTCTTGGGACAAAAAAGCTTCATCTTCAGTTTCATTTTTTGAAGTCTCTGAGTATGGAACTGTCCCCCTGAGTCCAAACAGAGGATTGCTGTTAGCTAAAGCTAAAGAGTCACAAAGCAAACAGCTCTACAAATAATCCAGGTCTGTAAAAATGTAATGGTCTGCTGGCTGAAATCATTTATACTTGTTGACTGAGTGTCCCACAGAGATACGGAAAGAAAAAAACATTCTGACTCATTTGGTATAAATTATTAAACCAATTTAGCAAATGCTACAAGGTTTAAAGGAAATAAAAAATACTAGGGGTGGGTGGTATGAGCATATATCTTATATAGTCATAGTGTGAAGGTTATATTACACTATGATCATTATATCACGATATTTATATATTATATATATATATATATATATAGTGTGTGTGTTTGCATGTGCGATTATCCTTGGAAAATTAACTGTAACACATCTCTTATGGTTTCTTGCTTTAATACCGCTATAGCAAATCTCTACTGGCTGAAACATTTCACCACTCTGCTCTACTGTATACTAAAGAAACGTTTGATGTCTAGAATTAATCTTTTCTGCTGTGAGTGTGTGGCAACTTTCCTGAGCACTGCCTATGAATAAAGATAAATAAAGACCTGTTCCAACCTGTTGTAAAGTCATTAAAAATAGGTCTTGTGGGCCATTTCTGGTGCGTGCCTTTCTTTTCGTCATTTACTACACCATGGGTTTATCAATAACAAACACATCCTGCTGAAAAAACAGCTTTTGAATGTGTTTGGCAAAAGGAAAGGGATCAAAATAAATGGTTTCTTGATGGAATATCAAAGGAGACTGGGTTGTGAGAGGCAGACTTACTAAGAGCCGCTCTCACAGAAAGAGGGGCCGATTCCTGGGATTCGTCGCTGAGGCCCAGCTCATTGATGGCTTGAACGCGGAAGACATACGTCTCACCCGTGGTCAGTCCGTGCACAACAAACCTGTGAGAACACAGTAATGAGGCAGTGAAAGAGGAAGTTTCTATTTCATTATTTAGGGAATAGCATCCTCAGAAAAAACTTGTCAGCAACACAAACTGCTGATGTAAGCTTTCTGGTTTTCCAGTGGCATTTCATGTTGAAATTTGTGATCACATTTTGCTTTTGTTTTTGCCAATTACCATATCATGCACTTTATGGCACTTTCCATTTATTTATGTCTGTGCCCCTGCTGTGTTCATGGAAGCTTTGCGTTCAAATATTTCAACTCAAATCAATATGTTGTGTCTAATTATTTACTTATGAGGTAAGTAGCTGTGTAATAAGCGGGATAATGTACATCCAGCCGGTTGTTATCACAGAATAACCCCCTTCAGGGTGATACAAGACCTGATCCTGATCACCCTGTCAGGGGTTATTCTGCGATAACAACCAATGACAATTATATTGTTATAACTTAACAAATACAGCTTCTGATTTTAATAATGTATTAGTAAATGTTGAAATTAGCATTAACTAAGATCAATAAATGCTGTAGAACTATTGTTCATGCTTACTAATACAGTTAATTACTGTTAACTAATGAACCTTATTGTAAAGTTTTACCATTAGTACTTATAAAGCATTAATTCTACATGACCATATTCTACACCCCTAATCCTACCCAATACCTAAACTTAACAACTACCTTACTAACTATTAATAAGCAGCAAACTAGGAGTTTATTGAGGCAAAATTCAAATAATGGTTTGTTAATAGTGAGAATTGGACCTTAAAATAAAGTGTGACTGAAAAAGTTGACATTTGTTTCATTTTTTTTTTTTTAATTGCTGAAGAGTGCTGGACTTTCTTCTCCTGCGTCATATTCCGCATGCAGTCCATAATGGCAGAACCTGAAAGGTCTGTTTGGCTTTGGCCCTCTACTGTACAGACGTGAAGTTACATTTCCTTCAGCCTGAGGCTTATTCGTTTCACTTTTAAGGACTTTTACATTTGCTAAAATTAGAACTTTTTATATTAAAAGCAAACAAGCAAGCCCAGCCCAGATGAGAAAAAGTAAAACGAAAGTAGCGTAACACATTACTTTTCATAAAAAGTAACTAAGTAACACAATTAGTTACATTTTTAGGGAGTAAAGCAGTACTGTAATGCGTTACTTTTAAAAGTAACTTTCCCCAACACTGCTGACAACAATTTAGTTCTTAGTTCACCAATATAGTGGCACTTAGGGGTATCTTTTGCATCTTTATTGACTCACAAGGTGTTTGACCCGTTTTTCCTTCAGTTTTTGATGCCTGGGAATGAGAATGGCTTGCTCCCCTGCACTTTTGATTCCTGGGCATTTTATTTTATCTTATCTTACCTTATCTTATCTTATCTTATCTTATCTTAACTTAACTTAACTTAACTTAACTTAACTTAACTTAACTTAACTTAACTTAACTGACCTGATTTTCAGATGCTTTCATGGGAAGTGCCTCAAATCATTTAACCTAGACTAAGCTCATACCTGGTCTGCTTATGGGGCTTGTGATTGGCAGAGGTCCAGTCTTTAGATCCTTTCACACAAGAATCAATGTAATATCCAATCAGGTTATTGGGATCCTTTGGAGGCGCCCACTGGATTAGAACAGAAGTGTCTGTCTCTCTGGTTGCAACGACTTGTCCAGGAGCCGAGGGCACACCTGAATGAACACAGAATTTAATTTCAGGGGTGGTTTGACCAACCAGCCCAATCAATCCCTTGATGACCTATCATGCATGAATTAGTTCCACTACAGAAAGGCAGATAAAAAATCATTACTGCCTTAATGACAACATCAAAGTCAGAGCAAACTTCGAAGATCTATATGCCATTTCATATGCATTTCAACATGTCAATATCTTAAGTGAAATACATCATAGGCACATTGGCCTTTCTGTGACATGCCTTTTCAGGGCATTTACCCTTCAGTTGCAGGGTTGTTACAGTACTGGAGGGCTCGGAAGGCTCGCTGACGCCATACATGTTAGATGATAGCACACGGAACTGATAGTCCTTTCCCTCTAGTAGGTCGAAGATGGCATAGCGAGGAGATCTGATGGGTACTTTAGTGTTCACTCTCTGCCAGGATCCAGCTCCAACTTGAAGCTATAAAAGTCCAGAGTTAATAAAAACACACTATTACACAAATATATGTATTGTGTGGGAAATTATGACTGATTGCTTTAACCTCTCACAAAAAAAAAGTAAAAAAAAAAATCACAGCTGTCTCAGCTGAAAGTTATTAAATTAATTAAATAAATATTAAACAGAGCCAAAGACTGACAATGGATTTGCCACAACCCCAAAGTCTGCAAACACACCACATTTCATTTTTAGAAGGAACGTCTGAGACAACTGATAACTGAAATAACTGAGAACTCCGTTCATTTAATATTGGGACAACATATTAAATAAAATGACAGAAAATTAACTTTTTTAATGCTTTGTTTGCATAATTAATTAACCTTTCAGCTATTCTTATTAATAAGTCAACAAACTTGTAGAAATTGATGCTTAACAATTAAACAACTGAAAACAAATACAAAAATACATTTGCAACCCTTTGGAACAGCACACAACTTTGCATGACTATTATTATTATTATTGCATTAATATAATACTACTATTACTACTACTACTAATAATAATAATAATAATATGCTTGTAGTGTAATATTTAGTTATTATTGTGTCAAAAAACAGAAATAAAAAATGGGTTATTGGAATGAAACAAAAAATGGCATTGTTGAACATAATTTTGTTTTAAATATATATAATTAAAACAACAATATGAGCTATCTCTAAGCTATGAAAGATTAACTTCTGAGAAATAGATTGTTCCTGTGGGCTGTGCAAAACAAAAACTAATTTAAAAATATTCTTCTTAAACATTCTTACACTGTAGGTGTTTCTTAATGGATAAAAGGTGACAAGAAGAAAAGTAAACTGCTGAAACAAAGTTTGTGACTATTCGGCTGGGTTAACGTCTGGCAGTGAGCTGAAACTAACCTTCTCAATGTAATACCACATGGGGGCTTTGCTATGGTAGACTGGAGGGACCCAACTGAGCACAACATATGTTCGGTCCGTCTCTGAAGCACAGACTTTAGAGGGAGGTCCTGGAGCTTTTCCCTCGGCTGCAGGCAAAGCACATCAAACAGAATTACAGTTTCTACCCTGAACACATACCCACACACCAATACACACACATTTACACACACTAGGAAATATCCTAGCAATTTCACTAGAATTAAAATCAAGTTTAATATCATGGACTAATATGTGATTATCATCTCTTCCGCTGCTATATACACACACATACACATATGCATGCACATGGGTGACACTGGTTGATGTGTTCATTTCAACTTGAAAAAGAACCGCAGATGTCTGTGCGTTCCCTTCCTGATGGAATTCTCATCAAAAACTAATCAGTACCTCTCAGAAGAGAACCAATTATGGGCTAGATAATTATTGCTAATTTTGAAAGCAAAAAGCATGAAAAGAATAGGGGAAGGGGGGAGCACTAAGTGACAGCTGCTGTCGTCTAATACATAATACCAATGTAAAGACACACAAACTTGACTGAGTGACAAAAGGAAGAACATTTTAAGGCAGATCCACCCCACAATATTTAAGGATGCAGTAAAGGGGATTTCCAGATGTCATTTTTGAGCTCTTGAAGGGCACTGAAGGATGGACATTTTTACCCTACGGTAGCGAGCAACCGGGCCGCAGCCATATACATGCAATCATCACTATAATGTAGTAATTTAGCCATTAGGGTAATGATCATGTGATCCTGCATTGATTGTCAAGAAATGAATGCATTTTGAATGTATATATAATAAATAAGGAGTTTTGTTTGTGATTTTGATTAAATTGACAGCCCTGCTCAAAAGTACTATTCTTTTTAGGCAAACCTCATTATTTTACTTAGTGCATGTTTAATATCAGAAGTAAATGTAAACCTCACATTTGTTTTGACTAAATAATTTCCATGCTTATTCAGTTTTTGATTACTGTGTATGGCTAAAATAAAAAATTTTAATAACTATCACTAATAAAACACATTTTATATAGACTGCATAAACAAAAAGTAATTTATACTCTGTAAAATATTTTAGAACTTGCCATATCTTGCCATTTTTTTAATTATTATTATAGAAATGTCCATGACTTTTCCATTATTTTTAAAGGTTATGTTCATTTCCATGGTTTTAACATGCATTGAAATCAAACTATTAAATTTGACCAATTTTTTCAGTAAATAAATCCAAATATAAAGTACCTTCAAGGTCATCATAGTAAGTCACAACGTCAAGTCTTCCACCGAGTTTTGTGGCTGTTGAAACAAACAGCAGTACATTATTAACACATACAGTGTCGATCACTAAATGTAACTTCACGAGGACTTAGTTTTGCTCACCATGAAGTCTCTCAAACTCTGTAGGGTCCAGAGAAGCAATGGGCTCAGACATTCTGGAGGGTCTGCCAATGCCGCGAGAGTTGACGGCACGTACGCGAAAGTAATAAGAGTGTCCCTCAAACAGGCCCTGCACGGGATATTTGCAGATCTTCGCAGGGGAGTCGTTACACTGCACCCAGTTCTCTGTTCCAACTTCACATCTGCCCAACAAGAGTTAAAGAAAAAAAACATGAACAACAATGAATATGGACAGTAATCAAAATGATCCTATCATTACTTCCACACTGCTGTGAGATGATACTTCCCACTTTTGCATTCCGAGGAGATGATATGAGCTAAGGAGCATTCATACGTAATTGCAGATCCATGCATGCACTTAACAGTCTGATTACTGTCCGACTAGAGTACATTTCAGCTCGATACTAATGCAGCTCAAAGTGACAGGGAACAAACTAATCACAGGGTCTATTAGCCAATGCAAAGAATATGTATTGGTAAGCAATTTTCTAAGTAGCTTCATTGGAAGGGACAACAAAACTTTCTTTTGTATTACAGAGAACCTACAATTAAGCAACTTGAATGTAACACTTAAAGCACACTTAAAAACTGTAGGCTTTGAGCACACTTTGTCTTAGTCAACAAAACCCGAATTTATTTTAAAGAAACATAGCATACAAACACTGCATAAAAGGAAGTTTTTAAACAACAAAACACAGAGTATAGGGCGAAAGCAACTGAGAATTGACAGCATCCTTTTTTGGGCCCACAAACAGATATTTGCGACAAGGCAAATATAGGTGGGACCTGTCAAACATACATTTTTGCTATTAAAAATGGTGCACCGGCTGATGAAAGGAAGTAATGCAGAGTTTCAGGATGCACTTTTAAAAACTGCACACATGCGTGAGATGCGGAAAACGCCAAGAGTACGGCGCAATGGACAAAGACGTCTGTTTAGTGCTTTTTGCATAGTAAAACGATTAAAAAGCAGAGAAGTGGAATGATTTCTCTATGAACGCCCCTTACTATAAACAGCAGTTTCAAAACAGTAATTTGCCGGTAATGTTACAACAACTCATCTTGGGAAAATTGGCAAAACTGATTTACCAGTATTTCTTAAAAGGTCATTTCCATGATATGTAATAATGTATGTATGTATAATTTACTCATTTCCGGAAGGGGATGTACTGTATGTAAAAAAACCCTGATATCCTAAATGGTTTCTAATAAATATTGCATATAAAAATCTCTAAAATATCATATCCAACATCCCATTCGATTCCATTTACCGACTAGTTTCTGTGGGTGGCAGGTTAATTGCATCGGACACATTATGTTAACATTTGTCAATCAGGTAGATTCCATAATAATCCTCATTTGCATAGAAAGAAGTCCAGTTTGCAATGAAAAGTCTGAGAGTGACTTAATTTAAAAACTCTCAGTAGGCTGTTCTAGCACATTTAACACCTGATTATATTGCAGGTGGTATGTGGATAAGATGAACAGTTTTGCAATGAAAAGCTGCATGCTAAGCTAGTGCAAAATTCATGTTGAGTTCACAAAATCAAGATAAAAGTATTGTGACAAACCAGTTTGTTAGAGGTAATTGAAAACCTGGCTCAGAAAAAGTTAAGCTAGGAAAAAAAAAAACGTCTAGCAGATATTTGACCATTTCTTATCTAATGCCATGACATTCAGACATTTTAAAGTGTGAAGTGTCCAAATATTTCTTGAGGCAACTGTATCAAATAACTTGCATAAATGTATTCCATAAAACAACTCCCACTGGGAAGAAACCTTAGTCAGCGCAGTCACCTGTCAACAAAGTATCCAACGATGGGGCCTTCAGTGGTGGTGTTAGGAGGTTTCCAGGACACGATGACATAATCTCTATTTGCATCATGGATCTTAATGTCCATTGGGGCTCCGGGAGCTTGAGGAACTGGAGGTGGACCATCTGCCAAGACAAAACATGATGACTCCTACACATCACTGATCCACTGGGGGATTCACTCCGAAACAGATGTATGCGCTATATGAGATGAATTATGCTAATCCAGACCTTTAAAGGCCAGCAAAAGAATCACATAATATTTTCAACAAGCCTTGGAAAAGTTCACATCCCTTTACCATCAACGAAGACGTAAGCCCTGTGGACCGCATCGCCTCCCTTGGTCACCATGCGGAGGGTGTAAAGACCCTCATCATCCTTAGCGAGTTGAGTAAGCGTGAGCTTGGCAACACCTCCGCCAGTCTCTATTTTCACCCACCTGGACTCTTTCAGGAGATGCTCTGGCGGGCCCAAAAAAACAACATGGGGTATGAGAGGAGAGCAAATGAAACTATTTATTTTGTAGAATAGACTGCAGATCTGGAAAGTGTAATCTGATGATTCGGGAAATGAGATTGGAGTGAAATGAGTCATACAAATGGACATAAAAAGCCATTTTGTTCTGTGCATGACTCGACTGCAAAACACACACCTACAGAACAACCCGAAAATTAATATATGACCAGGGGTGAATGCCACAATAAATAAACGCAGCTGTCATTGGTTGTATAGTCATGTAAAATACAGCAAGAAATGTATTTCAGACGAACTATATCGCATTATTTATGCATTTGAAGAAGTACAATGCATTACAAATGTAGAATAAATATTAAAATAACAATAAATAGTGATAATCACCTAAATACATTTTATTCAAATATTTTAATACAAGAAAGCGTCCACTTTTTGTGAACTTCCATAAACATTTTTGAGTGATGACACATAACTCATTAAATCAGAGTTATGATTCTTAACACTGTCATACTCACATATGTGAAACTACTCTAATGGCTAAATGAAAAGCATTTTAACTTTATTGCAGTATATACACTATTGCATATAGGCAAAATGCGTAATTTCTGCGTCAGTAGCTGCATAAAATGGAATAGCAATCTGTTTGTTTAAGCAGCCATCATAAAACACTAGCTCAACCAATGATATGCATTTGGGGCGGGACATCTGTTTTCTAATTAATAGATAATAGGGAATTGAAAAGTCCATCTTTTTCACATAATTTTTGGTGCACAAAAATGACCGTTCATTTCATATTCAGCAGCTAGTATAAATCTCTGTAGGGTCGGTCACACTACACTTTTCGTTCCATTGGCTTCCATTCATACGCATGTGAATGTGCGGGAGAGCGGAAACACGAGCTCATGCTGTCACGTGTATGTTCCTGTTTGTCCTTATTTGGTTATGTTCCTGTCCTCTTTGTTTCATTATGAGTTCATTAGTCTCCACCTGTGTTTGTTTATTTGATCCAAGTGTGTTTGATTTACTCCCTCGTTATGTCTTGTATTTAATGTGTCGTCTGCCCGATGTTTCTTTATTGAGTCTGAACGTCATTTCCCGTTTCCTACATGTGTGTTCCTTGTTCCATGTGAAGAAAATAAAGTATTATCATCGAGGGTTCCTTTCCTTTCCGTCTCCTCGTTCCTCGCTCCTCACAGTAGGAAGCGTGACAGAAGACTTGACCTAGACAGAATTCCAAACCTAACAAAATAGTAAGCGGCGCCCCTTCTCCCCGTTTTGTTTTCGTTTGTTGAAAGTTTTTTTGTTTTCCCAGTTTCTCCCCGCGGCTATGGAAGTTGCCGCTCGGTTCGCCACCCTAGCTCGCCTGGATCTCCCGTTTGTGGAGTATGCGTGGGAGTTCTGCGGGATCGCCTCAAGTACGGCATTAGACGACGCGATGCTCAACTCTCTGTTCTGGATCAGGGCTAATTACCATCGCCCCGTGGACCTCCCAGACACCACTGGACTAACTTGGAGGGAAGGTATCCTCCGGTGTCTGGAGAGTGTCTGGCCCCGATCCAGAACCAGCTCGCCGTCAGGCTCGCTGGCCTCTCCTACGTCAAGCCCGCCGGCCGCCACTGACTCAGCGCTCTTGGACATGGCGCTACCTCCAGAGTTCTTGGCTCCTATCCTCACCCCAGAATCCGCTCCAGAAAGTTCTGCTTCGTCTCCACTGGTCCCGTCCAGCTCTCTATCGTCCCCTGAGGCTCCTTTGTCTCCGCTGGTCCCATCCAGCCCTCCTTCGTCTCCTGATTCCCCCGAGTTAGCCAGCCCCGCACCTCCAGAGCACCCTCCAGAGTCAGCTCTTCCAGAGCGCCTTCAAGTGCCCGTTCCTGCAGAGTGCCCCCCAGAATTCCTAATTTTCCCCAAGAACATTTTTTGGGGGGACCATATGCCCGTGGCCGTGGTGGCTGAGTCTGCTAAGGTCACGGAGGATCCGCCATAGCCTCCTGAGTCCCCTGCTCTGCCATGGCTCCCGGAGCTCCCTGATCCACCCTGGAGGCCCTCCTTGTCTCCACCTTGTTCCTGCCCTGCACCAGCCTCCAGGGCACCCGTCCCCCCTCCCCGGTGTAACTGTTATGGCGCGGGACGCGCCTTCTGGGAGGGGAGAGTAATGTCACGTGTATGTTCCTGTTTGTCCTTATATGGTTATGTTCCTGTCATCTTTGTTTCATTATGAATTCATTAGTCTCCACCTGTGTTTGTTTATTTGATTCAGGTGTGTTTGATTTACTCCCTCGCTATGTCTTGTATGTAATTTGTAGTCTGCCCGATGTTTATTTGACGAGTCTGAACGTCATTTCCCGTTTCCTCCTTGTTCCATGTGAAGAAAATAAAGTATTATCATCGAGAGTTCCTTTATGTCTCCTCGTTCCTCGCACCTCACAGTAGGAAGCGTGACACATGTGAAGTTGTTTCACATTTTGCTGCATTCCAACTCTGACCTACGAGTTCATATCACGTGAAACCGTGTGACCAACAGAAGATCGAAACATCACGGCATGACCTCTGAATTAAAAGAACATCAATTTAAAACCGCAGCATTAACATTAACCGCACTACACACACACACACAAAACTATTTGTCTTGGCCTTTGATGGACAATTCCTACCATCTCTGTACCACAACGCCTCAGGCTGAAGGTTAGCCAGGCTGGGGTTAATGGTCATCTTGCAGGTCAAAGTGACCTTATCGCCTTCTTTTCCAAAAGTTACGTCAAACGTCTCAGTGTAGGTGATGTTAATCTTCGTATACTTGATTTCAGGTAAAATGGCATCTGAGAAACACCAAAACAGTTATTTTCTTTCAAGACTTTTCAAATCATATAATTTATTCACTCTTTAATGAATAGAGCCCCTCACACTTACACTGGTAAGGCATCCAGGAATAAGGAGTGGACTTTTCTTCCTCTTTGCACCCTAAAAGTCAACATAGAAAGTATATAATGACTTTGTAAAGAAAGGATTCATTGTCTAAATTTGGGTAATTGATAGTTCATTTTTTTGGTTCTCCAGCAAATCTTGCTTAGATAAGCTTAGATTCCAGAAAACAGGAGAAAAAGTCTTACTCTTCACAATGATGGAGGCCTGGGAAGAAGCCTGTCCATGCGAGTTTGAGGCTACAGCCGTGTACATTGCAGTGTCATCAGTTGCACACCTACAAAAAACACGCATAACTCATTCACAGGTGTCTACAACTTCAATCAATACACGGCTGGATCACAACACCACTTCACCCACTCCACTAATTAATCAGTCAATAAATAATCACTATGATTGTTATTTGATTGGATATACATAAAGTGCTTCCCCATAATGATTGATAAATTGGCAGTTAACTAATGCCCTAAAGTCAAGAGGATAATTGCTCCAAACTAAATGCTAATGTAGACTAGCGCCTGTTTTCGAAATGTGTCCAACATGTGAGGCTCTGAGGCTTGAATAGCAAACACGAGATGCAAGGGACAAGAAAATGAGACGACTGTAATGTGACCTTCAGAGTGACCGTACTATATTAGAGCCCTCTCCCCCGGCCCCTGTGGCCTTGAGGAGAATGGCTGTGTGTCAAAAAGTGAAAGGTATAGTCTTTTTAGACGAATTGCGGAAAGCCAAGCTTCACCTGTGAGGTTTGGGCTCTGAATGCAAGAAGCCGTCAGGAATGTGACATAAGGGCCAGGGTGAGTTTTTGTGGGACTGACAGGGTGACAGCAGTGAAAGTCATCTCTCTGTAAGGCGCCGGAGTGTCAGATGACACCAAACTCAGCACTCTGACATTAACAGCTGACAGGAGCTCAAGACGTGGGCGGCGCACCGACTGGCCCTGGACTAAATTGGAAAAGTTCACATGCAATCCCATTGACATGACTTCCTTTTGTGGAAATTCACTTTAGTTTCACGTTAGTTACATTTTATTGTGTTTTAGAGGGTGAATGTCATGAAACTTATCAAGAGCTTGTCCTTTGGGGTCAAACTGCATCGCAAAATGTTTTAAGATAATGCATTGAGAAAATGAAGAATATTTTGGAATCATTCAAATGTATGACAGTATTAGGACAAGTAAGCATATTTTTATTAATTTCATTACTGTAAAAAAATGTGATGCCTTATTTTAATTGTGAATTATTTGCACATTGTTTATGTATTTGTCGTACTTTCTTGAATTTAATTAGCTCATTTAAATAAAATGCTACATTATTCTGAACTAGTTTATTATAATAATTACTTAAATAAAAAATTTAATTTTATAGGCACAAAATAAAGAGAATAATCTCTGAAAATTGCGAAAATAAATAAATTCAACATTCAGGTGCATTACACATTTTGGGGGAATTTACTTTTTTTATTGTATTCTTTTTTTTGATTGACCTAGTGGTCAAGATATAATTATGTCACAATGCAAAATCTTACTGGATCTAAAATAAGCTACATGATCTATATGCACATTTTATTTATGTTTTTAGGTGAACTGCAACTTTTTTTTTGTTTGTTTTTAGATTGCTGCAAGACAAAAGTTTTTCAAAAGTTTAATAACTTGTAAGTCTCTTTTTTTTAAGTTTCCTGATTTCTGTGGCCAATTAATAACTAGGACGTAAGCATGTAATGAGCGCTCAACCCGAGTTTGTCACTCATTCCGTTCCATCACTAAAAAGTCCAACAATTGCACAGAAAAGTTCAAATTACTTGAGGATGGTGAGGGCATGGAATCCTGCATTGCTCTCCACAAAGTACTTTCCAGAGGAAATGTCCAAGATGACATCATCCTTGAACCTGTAGAATATTTGTCATATAACAACAATAACTCTTCTTAGAGTTTCTTTACACATGGTTACAAATAAAAAATAAATAAAAAAACTGCAACTTCAAAGTGCATTGCATGACCTCAGAAGAGATTTGAGAGCAACTGAACTGAACTTAGTGTGCAGCATGGCAGGCCTCACCATTTGACTTGTGGGGTGGGATATCCCGCCACAGTGCAGAAAAGTTTAATAGCACTGTTTTCATACACTGTGTGGGACCTCAGTCTAACCACAAACTTGGGGCCCCTGATCATGGACTCCTCACGGATGTATTTCTCAGGCATCTTCTTCTCCACCTGATGAAAAGATATAAACGAATCATTGTGCTGCTGAATCATTAAAAAGTCTGTGGAAAAAATATATGTCCAACATAGAGTCAGTCCTATATAACCCTTGATGCCTACTACAGGTAACAGCAAATGTCTTTAAAGTACATTAAAGTACATGTTGGCTAATGAAAGTACTATAACAGCTGCATGTCAAGAAGTTTTTAAAAGGAAAGAATAATTGTTTAAAGGGCTTTACCACTCCCTGGATTCTCTTCTGTGTTTGGTATTGATATTTCACCTCTTCAGCCGCAGAGCTGAAAACACATTTTCATACACTCAGGTACAAAAGTAAAAAGGTACATCTTTGTACCCCTTTAAAAGTACATATTACTACTTTAAAAATATGTTTTAGTATCTAAAGTGTACATATTAATACCTTTTGAAAGGGTACTGCCTTTTTTCTAAGAGTATATAATAAAATGATATCAGTGGGCTCAAAGCATAACTCTATACAAACAGCATGAGAGAAACAGGATTCATCAGAAATCATCAACGCTCCATGTCATCTCAGGTTAATAATCCGTTTATTCATTTTGACATGCATTCAAACATACAAAAGCATATCATAACTCATGCATTTCAAGCAACACCTTTTAGGGCAGTCTTAAGTGGAAAGAAACAAGTACAACTTAAAAAAGAAAAAAAAATCTTTACCCATGATTCACATGAATAGCTATTATAGGTTTTAACCTATAATTAAAAAATAATAATAATAATTGACCTTTTGACCCCTCAGAGGGCAAACAATAACTACCACCATCACAATGTTGCTTTGGTGTGGAATTATTTTCACTAACATAAAATGTCCTTTAAACAAATCTGCTTTTGTTCTTCTGATATATTAAAATATACTAATTTTGATCATTTTAGAGCAAGTTATCTAATTAATTTTAATAAACAAAAATAACTATATAATAACCATATACAATTACCATACCACGTTCTTATCCTTAAACAACCAATTTAATGACAAAGCTTATCAAACTTAATCAATGTATCTAAAATAATGAAAGCAAACTGTTTCCAGGCAATATCTGGGTATTTGCTGTCCTGTGCATTAAACTGGTCAAGTTAAAGTATATACTTCAGTCCCTAAAACTGATCCCCATTTCTTTTCAGTTGTTTACCGTTTTAATCACTTTTTGCCTTCCTTTCAGTTTATTTGAAATGGTCCTGCAGTGTGATAAATGTAGCCTGTGGTCACTCTCTCACTAATATGAGGTCACATAAGCCGCGTGCATAATTAGAAAAGAGTTTTACACGGAGTATAGCGTGTCACACTGCAGGCCATGTCAACTTCCTAAAGTATCTCATGTCAGCTACTCAGAGGAAAGTAGTGACATGAAGGGATCATCTACTGTAGGTAATATGGTGAATTAGCAGCGCTCCAACAATGTTATTATATGTTATACATGATATTACTGTTTTATTACAAGTAGCTTTAGTATTGCCGTGAACGTCATGATTAGCCAATTAAAACTTGAACTTGCTTGATTTAAGCTGCTGTAATTCTTCAGCTTACCTGGAGTATTCCCGAACAACATATTTAGACTCAGTACTGAGGTATTCTTGACCGAAATGCTTGTGTCTGGTAACAACTGCAGCCATATTGGGCAACCCCAAGAACAAAACCTGGAACAAAAACATGATGCATTCATTGATAGATGCATATTACTGTTCTCAATTTCCTATTTCAGTGATTGACGTTATTTGGGACAGTTTGTAGTAAATTGAGCATTTGAGTGCGGTCTACTCCTGATATGATTTAGGTGTTAGGACCTGTTTGCGGAGATGAAGAGGAGGGGGCGTTCTGGAGCTTTGGGCCACAGGGAAGCCAAACCTCAGCGCAGTTTAAAATTAGAGGTTGGGGGTTGGGATATCGGACAGTCCAAGGAGATGGGTACAGTATTCCAGGGCAATTTCTACTGTATACACTCTAAAAAATGCTGGGTTAAATACAACCCAGTGCTGGGTAAAATAGGGACAAACCCAGCAATTGGGTTGTTTTGACCCAGCGGTTGGGTTAAATGTTTAACCCAACCTTCTGGGTAGTAACCCAACCGCTGGGTCAAAACAACCCAATTGCTGGGTTTGTCCCTATTTTACCCAGCACTGGGTTGTATTTAACCCAGCATTTTTTAGAGTGTAGTTTAAGTACAAGGACAAGCTATTATTGTGTAAATGTACTGAAATATTGAAAGATAACCAACTTCTCATGAATGTTTAGCTTCTAATATGGAAAAATGAATTACGCTACAATACAAAGTGAAGAAAAGGGACACGAACATATTCCTCACTTTTCTTTTTGAAAAATATGAAGCCCACATACATCGCATCCACTGTGCATATCAAACATAGAAATATTTATGCACAGTTTTCAATAACATAGGCCTATTTGACAGACGACATGTAAAAATAAATGAATTGATCACTTTGCATAATGCATCAAGAAGATAAATATGTCAAAGGTTATTTCATCCAACAGGTCACTTTTAAGAGACAAATTTCCCACAAACAAAACAATGTCAAAGTGTGTCCAGTTCACTCATATTCGCAATGCCCTGAAACTGGTTGAAATGGCAACTTTTTATGAATGCCTTCAAAGTCAAGTGCAGCTCCCACTCAAGCAAACATCATTTGAGATAGATCAACATTCAAGTAAGGTAAAGATCAAAAGGTTCCTTCAGCCTGAACGATTTTGTATTTCCACAAGGACAACTCTGCATTATAATTTCAGATGAAAAGTGTGGAAATAAAGGGCCAGACATACTCACCCCTGGAGAACACAAGAGCGCGACGCAGAGGTAGATGAGCCTCTACCCGCCTGTGAGAGACCAGCTGATGAAAAGCAAAATATTACCCATGCGGAATGTTGCCTCTCCCGCATCCCATTTATGGATAGGCATTAAACTATATATAGCATTTACACTTTCTTCCCTCATCATTTCGCACAGATATTAAGATACCAGACATTTTAAGTTGACGCTGGATAGTGAATGAGTTATAAAGGGGGGGAGGGAAAAAAAACAAAAGTTTAGTTTAAGGTGAGTCGAACGGAAATTGTAATATTGAAATATTGTGTTAACGTAAATACATATTAATTGGTTTGAAAGAGTGGGAAATTAATGAAATGCACTCTGGCCATAATTTTTAAATTTTTTTAATTAATTTATTAATTTATGTTATTGCTAAACAACAGTTTTGTTTTTATTTTAGAATGTTTTGAGAGAAAAAATGTATGATCTAGATACAATGCGTGCTACTGAAGTGATCTTCTAAGAACAAACATCAATTTTTTGTGCGAGTAGCGGCACCCAACGGTATTACACAAATAACAACATTGCTTTAAAGGGGTCATATGATGCGATTTCAAGTTTTCCTTTCTCTTTGGAGTGTTAAAGCTGTTCGTGCCTAGATAAGATCCCGAAGTTGCAAAGACTAAAGTCTCAAAAAAGAGATGTTCTTTATAAAAGTTAAGAGTCAAACATGCCTAACTAAAACGGCTCTTTCTAACACGCCCCCACATATCTACCTCACTATGTGGAAATATTAGCATAATGCCGCCCAAATGTGCACGCAAAGAAAGAAGGCGTGGTTTCAGTAACCGTAGTTAGTGTTGAAGCAGTCATGTCAGGGAGACGCTGTGTGTTTCTAGGTGAAAGCAAAAGCACTTTATTTGGCCTTCCCGAAGTAGATGCATTTAGGAAATCTTTAAGATTACTTACAACAGAACAGCAATGCATTTATGGACGACCGTTTCGTGAACCTAGGAGAGGAGGTAATTCTGACTTTGCTATGACAATCTGGCGCTTCTGAATCAGCTACTGTTTTGTTATTAGTTTAAGTATTTGCTATTGACTTCAAATGCAGAGTTTGTGCGTGCGTGTGTGTGGTGTGTGTGTGTGTGTGTGTGTGTGAGAGAGAGGAGCGGAGCGGAGCGAGAGAGAGTGTCACATCAAAGTGGAGTCAGCTGTCTTAACCGTGGCTTGTGTACTACAAACACATACCAGCTTCATCACTGTGTCTGTCACGCGACTCTGTTCCCCTTTCAGGCTCTGTCTTTACATTTATTTTGAAAGATGAAGCTTGCGATTATGGTAAGGGGCGTTACATTTCCGACAAGTGCTTGCGGTGTTCGGCCAATCACAATGCACTGGGTCAGCTGGCATATCAGAGCAGACTGCGCTTGTCGGAATTAGGGACTTTGTAGAAAACGAAGCGTTTGAGAGAGGCGGGGCATAGAGGACCTACAATAATGTACAGTATTTGAAAAAGAATGTGTTTTTTGAACATTAAAGCATGTCAACATATTCTGTTACACCAAATACACCAAATAATGATCTTTAAAAAAGCATCATATGACCCCTTTAATCTGTATATTTTTTTTTACTGTATTTTATTTTAAACCCACAACATTAAAATTAATTTAAACTCGTTCTTTGCAGGTATGAATGGAGGCACAGCCAGTAAGAGAGGATATTTATGTATGTATTTACAGAAATCTAACATTACCACAAAATACATAACGAACAAGAAAAAAAAAATTAGTAAATTTGAAGATTTCCAGTTCATGAGGGGTGAAAGAAAAATCAGTCACAAGAATGCTAAATAAGATACATTAATAATTCACGTAAATACTTTGTTGCACTGCAACAAATAATACTAAAGTCTAATGACACCTTTTATTAAGTTCTTACGTTTTAAGTAAATCAAAAAGTGGCAATGCAGAAGAATCCCGTGCATACAACATTTACCAGAAGGAACTGTACCAATGACATTAGAAAAGTTCGTGGTTGTAACATTTCAGCTTAATCTGCATAATCCCCTTTCACATGCCGTTTGTCACATGACTCGACCGCGCGTGCGCAGCTGTGAGCTCACGCTGTAAACACGATCAGTGCTCAGAGGCCGCAGTGTGTCTCTGGCAGGAAAGGAAGTGGCTCTGAAGTGACTCGACCGCACAGTGTTTCGGAACGATAGTGACTGGGCAGTCCTACCTGAAGACTTACACCCCAGACTGAATAAAGCGTTTAAAACCAACCTCTCTGTTACTAAGAGGAAGTAAAAACCGTATGTAAATTGAACGGGTAACTTATATCAGACTAAAACAGGTAACTGACGTCTTAACGTAAGTTTGTTTGTTCAATTTTTTTCCCCTCACATTTGATTATGCTACTTTTGGACGCAGCTTTGTGTTATTTTCTGTGCTGTGACTGTCTTATAAATGTATTTTGTTGTGTGTGAACGTTGCTAAATTCTCCTTTTGTTCTCGGTAAGATGAACGGACTTGCCCCATCTGGAAGAATGAGATTCATTGCAGTTGCTGCCGTTCTTTGTGTTGGATATTTCTGTCCGATAGCCTTTGCCCATCCTCGGTGTGTCAATCTCATACATCTGTTTATACATATTAATGAGTTTTAAGTTGGGGCGCATTAGTAGCCAGACAATCAATATTGTGCATAGCCTCGTATGTTTGTACTTTCCCGTGTTTATTGAACAAGATACACTTTAGGTTACAGGGTAAATAGTATATACACGACGTTTTGAAAGGGGGGGGAAACAATACAGGTGTAAAACAAGGTGTTAACAGACTTTTTAATGAATTTTTAAAGCAAAAACACACTAAACAGTTCTTGGCACAATTCCTGATTAATTCAGGTAGTTTTGATCAACTAGAAAGAACCGGCTCATAAGAGTCAGGAAACTGACTGCACTGAAATATGTCATAAATCTTTTTTTTTATTAATAATAATTTATTTGAAACATTATGGTTGTATTTCTTGTACTGCTTTATTGATTTATGACACGTGTACTACCGCTAATAAAACATTGTCACAGTATTCATGATTGTAAACCAATAAAAAGTACAATAGTGAAAATCTAATGAGAAGTGCTATTCTGAATAATAGAAATTACAAAATGAGATTTTTTGCGCGTTACAGCGAAAATCATTTAGTTAATGAGATTCAGCCATTCGCATGGCCATAATGGTTTTAATACACATTTGATAGTGTGACCACGTGTTTTTGGGATCCGTGTTTTGTACCAAATGTTTGCTAGATTGTAATTGTCGCCCTGAAATCATTCATAGTGAACTGACTGCTTCTTTTAGGGGAGAATGGACAAAACTCATCGTGACTCGACATTGGCCACAGACATTTTGCAGTGTATTGTATTGCCTTTACTTTCCATTATTTTATTGCCATTATTGCAGGTGCACTGTATATTGCTCCTCCACTGGGTATTGGGGGATAAATTATGTTGTTTTTCATTTATAGATGGAACAATGCACCACTAATTTAAGCTATTGGACTCTGCACGGATTGTGGTATGTTTATGGAGACACATTTTCTTCTTAATGCTTGTTAAAGTACAACACTTCCTATGTTGAGGTGCGTGTAATGAGTAGGGGCTTATTATTTAATATGCACTAATTGTGATCATCATCTGAGTTTATTAAATGCATGATATTAGGGGTTGTCATGTGATCTTAAAAATCATCTGATAAGGATGGCAATGCCAGTGATTGTAATTAATGTCAGTAGAAGTATTTGAAGAAAATGTGTGTTGTTGTTACAGGCCCAACACTGGCATGAGGTGCAATACATCCTGGCATTTTAATGCCAGTTTGATTGAGGTAGTTTGCTTGCCTTGCTCGCCCTGTTGGATGTCATATATTTTAATTTGATGCACATGTGCTTGACATGTTGTATGTGCATGTCTTGCAGGACTTAATACCAGAAATGGAAAAATACTGGCCGGATCTGCTAGCACCTTCTTCCCCAAAATTTTGGTATGTCAAAAAACTGGCACATTTATTCTTCGATCGATTGCTTGAACTAAATAATGGACTTTTTATTGTGCGCTTTTAATTGTGCCTAGGCAATATGAATGGATAAAACATGGAACCTGTGCTGCAAAAGCTGATTCTCTAAACAGTCAACACAAATACTTTAGCAAAGCTCTCGAGCTAAACCTCAAGTATGACCTTAATAGGTAAGTTCTTGTTTTTCAGTGGTTCTTGTGTCATGTAAAACCTGATCGTGTGGCTTTCAGTACATTAGGGAGTTGTGTTAAAGTAAAGTTGATCGATGCAAAGCAAAAGATGAGAGTATTTATAAATGATAGCTGTTTCATCACATACAGACATTATGTAACACTGCAGTTAAAAAATAAATCAAAACAGTAAGACTAATATTATAAAACTGATATTTCTGACTCAAAATTCTGATTGAAGCCTCATTCAAAGCTTTTGTAAAATAGCACTTCTGTGCACAACTGTGATGCACATCAATTTAAATTCTATATTAAATGGATAGTTCACTCTGAAGTGAAAATTGTCATCATTTACTCATTGAACTTCCCCCCCTATTCTAAGAAAGTCAGTGGCTACCAGCAACTGTTTGGTGTTACCAACATTCTTCAAATTATCTTCTTTTGTGTTCAGCAGGAGAAAGAAATTCATACAGGTTTGGAACGACTTGAGGTTGAGTAAATGATGACAGAGTTTTCATTTTTGGTTGAACTATCTCTTTACTGTGCCAAATTATAATGCTACTCGACAAGTGATTCATATTGATTACAACACGCCTTAATAACAAGTTTAGGACATGTCCCAGTTTGGATTTCCGCATTACTCCTTGTTTACTCACTTTATACAGCAAGTAAATTAAAGCAGTCCCGCCAATAATGGCTGCACAGTTATAGGTACAATGGTATAAACACTATCGGTTAACACATTTCTGCTATCTCACAGAAATGTGTTAGAAATAGCATCATACCACCAAGCCGTAGTTGATTTCCTCATGAGTCTTCTGTGTTTTCAGTGTTTTAAAGAACAACAAAATCGTCCCCTCTGAGGAGTACTACACGGTAAGTAGTTTAATTGTCTTCCCTGCTTTATCATTTAAGAGACACTGGATTATATGTGGTCCTCTGTAAATGATGCAAGTATTTTACTTTGACCTGAGAGGCAGAGCAGGTAGTCTGTGCAGTTGCTAATTTTTTTTATATAAATAGTTGCATTATTTATATTATTATATATATATATAGCTATATCTATATTATATATATATATCTATATAATAACAGAGCTAGGGGTGTGTTGGAGTGGTTTACTGTAATGGTCCAGCCTGCTGTTTTCTGTTCCTGTCAGTGATTCCACAACTTTGTATAATTGAAATAATGATCAGATAAAAAAATTCCCAAAATGTGTCATCCATCTAATAAGTATTTTCCTAAACCGCAGCGTGCGTTATTATTGCCCAACAAACATCAGCATTTCAACGACACAAACTGACTTCTTGCATTCTTTAGTTGCGTTTATTCAACTTCTCTATTTTTGGGCTGCAGTAAACAAGAATCTTGTGATTATAGGCACATGTGAGTGAATGTGTCATATTTCCCGTTTATTTAGCTGGATAGGGTGGAGACAGCAATTACCAGCTTTTTCGGGGTGAAGCCTAAGATTCAGTGTGTCCATCCAGGAAAGGTATGAATGGAAACGGACAGAATATTCTGACCAACCTTTGTGGTCAGAAAAAAGGTTGAGAAGTAAGGGGGGGGGGCAAATATCTATGTTACAGTGAGGCTTTTACAATGGAAGTCAATGGGTTTGATGTGTAAAAATTAAGGCCGGTTCAGTGGTAGTTCTGATTTTAGTTGAAAACATACACACAATCTTTTTTTTTTTTTTTTTTACAGAGTTATATCAAGTTTTACAAATTTGTTGCCGTGAAACCTTAATAACTTTACAGCTCACTTAATACATATATATTTTATTCTATAAGCTTCAATTTTGCTTTTAGTCTTCAACAAATGTTCCCAGTTAAGAACCTTTACTTTTTTTTTTTTTTTTTTTTTAAGAATTCCAAGAGCCAAGTTCAAGCCAAGTTTGTGGTAATCAAAACCAGATTTACATTCATGATTAACAGCACTTCAGTATTATTATTATTATATTATTAAGTAATAATAATTAACAATTAAGTAAGACATGCTGTCAGTTGAACATAACTTGTGTCGAATCTGACATATTCCTTTAGGAAAGTAAATGGTGTCCACTTTGATTTCCTCTTGACTTGATAAATGGTGGGACTGATCTGCTCAGGGCAACAGTTAGATGCACAGTGACCACAGTTTGCCATCAGTTTTGCTAAGGTGAAATCTCAGTTCTTACTGTATTTCTCAGGGAGGCCAGGTTCAGACTTTGGGCCAAATAGAGCTCTGCGTTGACAGGGATTTCCAGCTGATCGATTGCGAAAAGTCAACCAAAGAAATCTGGAGCAATGCCATCCCCGAAGTGCTTGTCGGTGGCCAGTCAGATCTCAGTGTGTGTGATCACTCCATGCCGGTCTATTACCCTCCAGTGCCCAGCAGATCATAGAGGTGGGCAACACCAGACCTCGTGTGGGATCACTGAGCAAGAGAAGACAAGAATTCATTCTGTATTTGAAACGGTGTCGAAATCTTTCCTGATTACACTATATTTTTAAGCAGTTGCACATTCAATTCCTTTCTTGTTTTAAATGTTGATGCTGGAACAATCTAGTGAAGATTTAAAGGGTTAGTGCACCAAAAAATGAAAATTCTGTCATTAATTACTCACCCTCGTGTGTTCCAAACCCGTAAGCCCTTCGTTCATCTTCGGAACACAATTTAAGATATTTTTGATGAAATCTGAGGGCTCACTGACCCTCCCATAGACGGCAAGGTCACTACCACGTTCAAGGTCCAGAAAAGTACCAAGATGAACGACAAAGTAGTCCGTGTGACATCAGTGGCTCAACTGTAAAGCTACGAAGCTACGAGAATACTTTTTTGCGCAAAGAAAATAAAAATAACGTCATCACGCCACACGCTCACGTCATGATACTGTCGTGAACGCACGTCCACAAGTGACGCAGTAGAGACGAATATGTGGAATAAAGTCGTTATTTTAGTTTTCTTTGCACAAAAAAGTATTTTTTTTTATTTTATGTAAAAGTCTATAGTAATTAATGACAGAATTGTCATTTTTGGGTGAACTAACCCTTTAAGGGCGTCAAAGTCTGCTGTATTCTAAGGCTACTGGGGTCACTTTTTATTGGTTTTGTAGGTTTTACGGTGTTTGTTGCTGATCCAAACTGCTGTAATTTATTTTTTTTTTTGGGGGGGGGGGGGGTGGTGATTTTTTTGTTTATAGTAAAAAAACTTTTATTTTGAAGTCTGTGTAAATTACAAGCAATGCAACAAATACTACCATGTTGTATAAATTCTTGACAATGTACGTAATATAGCACTATAAATCAGAGATTTTGTTTAGTAATGTGCTCAATTTCCATGAAAGTAAATACTGATCCTAAAAGAAAGTAAAAATTTTCTCTGTTTTATTAAGCAAAATATAAGTCTTTATTTCTTTCTTTTGATTTTAATATGCAATATGACCCAGGCATGTTTTCGACCCATTCTCTGATATTCACTCCTTTTTTTTTTTTATTACAGACCTAGATTAGCTGTAATATTCTGCCTTCGATATATTTAATCTGATAAAATTGATTTTATGTTTGCCATTCATCCCTTAATTTGCAATGTTAATGTGTAAAATTTGTGGTAGGTTTGGAGCTTTGGGCTTAATGGCAGCAGTTGCACATAATACACATTTAAGCTTCTGCCACTGGAGGGCAGCACATGCATTCTGCCCAAAAAAAAAACTGATGTTTACAGATATGTTTTTCATATGTACGTTTTATGAATGGATGACGGCAATGAAACGTAGGGAGAAAAATGACCATTTGCACAGAATGTTCAGGTAAATAAACCGTGTTTTTCTGGCTTTTTAACAGTTAAGCACAATTATTAGATTTCCATCAGATGGTGTTTTTGCCCATTTGATGTTTACTTAACAAAAAGCCATATCAGATGTGGGCATTTGATACACAACTTTTATACTGGGGAGTCTCATATAATGCTGGTGAAAGTTTTTTTATACTGTAGGTACAGAGGTTTGTTACTTTTACAGTATGTGATAAATGCCTTATATCATTCACTTCAACATCAGTAATTCAAATTTTGTAATGCAGTGTCAATTGAATAATTAAAAATCACAAAATGATGGGTGTGTTTGAATCTCGGTTGTTTTGAAAACTCCATATGTGTCATGTGATAGTATTTAGAGTCCGATTCATGCGGCCTTCAGTTTGTCTCACTGCTGTGTCCTTGTCTTGATAGAAATAACAGCAACCATATGTTCAATCGCTTTATAGACTTATTTTAATAAGGCCGTTTAGGTGTTTATGACTGCTGGGGGCCTGCATTAGGGACTGTGATGAGAAAGGCTTCTTCAAGAACCTGTGCACGTCTTTTCATAACAATACCTGTTTTTTGTTTTTTTTTGCAGTGCGAGGTTAAGATGTTCACAAATGATTTTCTCTCAGCTGGCATGTCTGAATAACCTGATGATTGCACACAGCAATAGCTCTATTTTTCCCACACGAAGGAGCAAAAGTGAAAGAGGAAGAGTTTGGATAGAAATGCAAGTGAAAGAATACATGTGGAATGTGCAATTAGGAGGCTTAAAGTATATAAGTTCTTAGCATAAAAAACTGTCTGAAACCAAAGCGGACAAAATCCTGAGAATATGTGCGGCTCTAAAGCGGCTAGTTGTACAGTCACCTGATCCATGGTGCATGGTGTAATTTATTAATCACATTATTTCATCTGTTACATACAGTACAGTACATGGCTCTGTTGACAAATCTAATAAGCTGGCTATGTAGCATTTAGGCACACTGCAATTGTGAAGACTTCCAAAAGGTGGACAGCTTGATTCTATACGTTTTTGGGCCAAGTTCTCAGTCAGAAGTATCGTGTGTGTTCTTTGCGTAGAAGACTATTCCATGATGATTGCGACAAGTTCATTGAAATTCATCCTTCATGGGGATTACATAGGATAAGGAAGTTCTAGGTTTATTTTGAATGCAGTTTGAGTATTTTGCATGCAGTATTTGTGAGTGGAGTGTTATGTGAATGGTTTCACATGTATCTGTCATCCCTTTTCTGTTCATTAATAGAACTGCAATTAACTTGTAAGACTGTTTCAGTTCAGCTTTCAAACTGTCAGTGAAGTTCTGTCTTTCTAGGAAGAATTTAGCAAACAGTGTTGTTCGATAAAAATGTAAATAAATTAAAAGTTATAATGGCTACAAACTAAGAATTTGTTCCCCCAAATTATTAATTAATTCACTTGTTTTAGTCAACACACTACTAGTTTATTTACTTATAATTATAATAATAATAGTATGGTTTACAATAAATAAATAACATTTAACGTGTGTGTGATATATATATACGTATATATATACTGTATATATATTGAAATGAAGGCAATTTTATTTAAAACCTCCTAAGTGCAAAGACATTACACAACCGTCTTATTAAATATAAATAATTGAAGGAAGTAACTTTTTAACAGATTGTAAATGTTCGTGAAAAGTTTGTGAATGTGTGAGATGTTTTGCACTTTTTCAGTTAACGGATATGAAATTGTTTTCGTAATGGGACGTCACTGTAGTCTCTGCTCTAGATTTCACAGTATAAAAACCACAAACCCTTTAAACACTCTAATTCCCTGAAATCTAGTTAACCTCACCTAATCCCTTAACGTTAGATCATAGACAATGAGAGAGAGCTTTGACGATTTTCAGACAAATCCTTTGGTGAACTAGAAAAAAATGGCATAACACAGAATTGATTTCCTCATCACTAAGATTGTACAGAGACATATGACTTTCTGATGCTCTACTTCATAACTTTTGAACAATTATGTGATGTTTTTTACACTTTGTTTTTGTAAAATTACCCCACAACCACAAATAAGATATAGCTACACCTAAATTAATACAAGCCATTGAGGGTATAGAGTGGTTCTTTCAGACTGGGGTCTTCAACCTTTTTTCAGACCCTTTTGCAGCAAAATGTATATCTAAGACTCACATAACAACTCATAGCAATCTCCTAATAGATTAATTTTCTAAAGGAAAATTAAATGAGGTTTTACTTGAATCAAAAGATCATTTAATCATTAATATAATGCACTATTAAAATCAATCATTTATTTAGCAGTGTATTCAGTGTATTCATTATTCATTAAGTTGGCAAGGGAAGGGGTCTGTCTATCTGTCTATCTGTCTGTCTGTCTGTCTGTCTGTCTGTCTATATCTGTCTGTCTATCTATCTATCTATCTATCTATCTATCTATCTATCTATCTATAATCTATCTATCTATCTGTCTGTCTGTCTATATATCTATCTATATATCTATCTATCTCTATCTGTCTGTCTGTCTATCTAATCTGTCTATATCTGTCTGTCTGCGTCTGTTGTCTGTCTGTCTAGCTGTCGGCTGTTATCTCTAGCTGTCGTATATCTTCTACTATATATGTTATCTATCGCTGTCTTCTGTTGTCTGTATGTCTGTCTGTATCTATCTGTCTGTCTGTATCTACCTGACTGTCTTTCTGTATCTAGCTGTCTGTCTGTCTGTCTGTCTATCTATCTGTCTGTCTGTCTGTCTATCTGTCTGTGTCTGTTTGTCTGTCTGTCTGTCTCAATATCTGTCTCTCTGTCTGTCTAGCTGTCTATCGTGTCTGTCTGTCTGTATGTCTGTCTTTCTGTCTGTCAGTCTGTCTGTCTGTCTAGCTGTCTGGCTGTCTGTCTATCTATCTATCTATATCTGTCTATCTATCTATCTATCTATCGTTCTCTCATTTTATCTATCTATTATCTATCTATCTATCTATCTATTATCATCATCTATCTATATGTTGTCTGTCTGTCTGTCTGTATGTCGTCCTGTATGTCTGGTCGTATGTCGGTCGTCTCTGTGTCTGTCTGTCTGTCTAGTCTAGCGTATGTCTGCTGTCTTGTCTGTCTAGCGTCTGTATGTCTGTCTAATCTATCTATCAATCTATCTAGCTGTTGAGTCGATGTTATTATCTACAGCTGTTGTCTATCTATCTAATATGTCTATCTATTATCTATCTATCTATCGCTCTATCTATCTATCTATCTATATATACATGTCTGCTTATCTCTCTATCTATCTATCTAATCTATCTATCTGTCTGTGGTCGTCTGTTGTCTGTCTGTTGCTCCTGTCTGTCTGTCTGTCTGTCTGTCTGTCTGTCTGTCTGTCGATCTAGCTACTATTAGCTGGTCTGTCTGTCTATCTAGCTTCTGTCTGTCTGTCTATTATCTATTATCTATCTATCTAGCTCGTCTGTCTGTTGGCTGTCTAGATATCTATTAGTGTTGTCTATTATTATATCTGTCTATCATTCTTCTATCTCTATATCTATTTCTATCTAATCTGTGTCTGTCTGTCTGTCTGTCTGTCGTCGTCTGTCTGTGTCGTGTCTGTCTGTGTCTGTTTTTGTTCGGTCGGCGTCGGTGGTCGGTCCGGTACGGTCGGACTATTATGAAAATATATTATTATGCAATTAATTTAGTATTTATTTATTTAGAGATGTATTTATGTGTTATCTTACATGAAACATGCTTTATTTGTGTTTGTATTTATTATTTAATTACTCGTGTACCTTTATAAAGCGGCCACACTATTGCATCAGACACTTTTAAACCCATAAATAACTACAGCTATGCACCTCTCTGAAAAAAATAAACACGCCTAAAAGGTATCATGAAAAGTCTTCATCTACTTTTCAAGGTACAGATACTGGAAAGGGATAAATGTGTTCTTTGAAGTCCTGGATTTGTCCACTCATGCACCTTTTGTTCTGAGAGAGCACAATTATTGGCATAATACCTTGGCTTTGACCTTGACTGCAATTGCAGATAGAAACGTAACAGTGAGTGTATGAGAATAAATGTCTGCTGTTGCATCCATCCTGTCTCGCTTCCGTCTCTTCATTAGAAAAGGAGAGAGAGAGCGAAGAGTTATGTCAAAAACCAATGATTAAACAGCTCTCTCCTGTCTGATGGATTACTTTCAATATGAATGGAAGCAGCAGTACACCTGTAAGATAACCTGTATGGAGCAGTGACAGACACAGCGCGGTGTGTTTCTTTCGGGCCTGTCGTAGGCCAGAACACATCACTATGGATGTGACAGCCTTCACACTGAATTGAGCGAAGTCCTTTGAAAATTTCAGCTCCGACTTCTTGAGGCAGCAACACTGGATGACGAATTGTAATCAAAATTTGAATTTAACCTTTTTTCCTGGCTTACAATAAGTGCTTTATTGGCATGATTGATGGTTCTTGAACATCCATAGAAACTTTCAATCAAGTCAGGGACTTTGAAGCCTCAAACGGTACTGAAGTCTGTTTCCACCTCAGAATAAGAAATAAAAACGTAATTGTGACATATATGCTATTAATCCCCTCCTTAATACTTATAACCGTCCACATTGTGTGATATGATTAAAGTAGATGGTTTATAAAGTTACTGCAGATGTGAAAATAAAGTCGCAATAGGTAATTAAAAAATTGTATAATTGCGAAAAATAAAGTTAATGTGTGAGATTTAAAGTTGCAATTACCTTTTTTAAATTTATACATATATTTTAGACTACAATGGGCTTCCATACAGTGTTATTTTTTGTATGCATGGGAGACAGGAAACTGGCTACTGTTTTTTGTAATGAAATTTTGCTGAAATAATATGTTTATGCACACTTATTTACAGTTTCTGTAATTAATCAAAGCTTGCATTTATCCCTAAATAGGCACGTGTTACCTTTGGAAAATAATAAGCACACTGGTTTCGGTATAAACAAACTACACATCATAGCATGAGCAAATGTTGCATTTTCATACGCAGCATTTCTTACATTTGCTGCTTGACTGCAGAGCTGAGGATAATTTACAGCATCCGTATCTTTAAACCTCAGGGCTATTACAGTCAGACAGTGTACTTCTAGCCCCCACAGACACATCAGCCCACAGCAGGAGTTACACACCATTACACACATTAGTGGCTGTGATAAACACACTCCATCCTAACACAGCGCAGTGTGCTTCAGAATGCTTCACTTAGCGCAGGTGTTCTGTACAGAGGCCTTTATAATGCAACTTCAGCGGGCAGGGGACACCTGTAAATGCCCTGAAGGACCTCTTCATTTCTCAAGGCAGATTTAACTGTGCTAATTGCCTTTTGGCAGCAATACATATGCAGGGCAAAGAGTTTACCATGAGATTTTTTTTTTTTTTGTGAGGGAGTTTTTTTGTTCACATTTATTCTAGAACTAAAGTAACATCTTACTCCCGATTTATCTCAACAAAAGGGACATGAGAGCCTTTTAATACAATAATGGGGGTGGGGGGGGAGTGTAACTCGCGTTACTATTGAAAAAGTAACCAGAATCTGTCTTGTAAATTATTACCAAAATAATGCGTTAACTTTCCTAGTTACTGGAAAAAGTTCTGATTACGTAACTCGCGTTACTTGCAATGCGTTACCCCAACACTGTCAGTGATTGGGGAGGGATCTTCAGCACAGCGTGAGCGTGAAGGTGGTGCTGAGGAGGGACCCGCTCCCATTCATCTGGCCCGTGCTACAACCGAACCGGCGACGCCGCAGCAGAGAGGGCGGGTCAGCGTCCGAAAATGTCCCGAACCTGAAGGTTTGGCTCTGATCCCCCCCATGCCCCTCACACCATAAGTGAGAGTATGGATGTGGAGGGGAGGCGACTGTAATTCCCCAATGTTGTGCTGATCTGGATTTAAACGCTGGACAGATAAATTGTCATTTGAAGATAGTAGCAGGCGAGCCGGGACAATGGATACAAACATGCGCAAATTTACGGTGAGAAGATGGTTTTCCGTGTACCTGCGCGGAAAGTCGCGGTCCAAAAGCTCGAGTTTATGCAAACTAGAGGTGGGTATCACTTCATTTGTTTCGCTTACCAACCTGTGTGTCTTATTTCTTGAATTAAAGCTGTGGAGTGCCTGTAAACCGTGTCGAAATCTGACCGTTGCTGTGTAAAGTGCTGAAGTGCGAAATGTGAAAACGCAACGGCGAATATGTCAGTGTTCAGCGTTGCTCAGATTTATGAACAAAGCTTGTATTTGGTTATTTACATCAAATATGCGTTGTGTGTCCGATTAGATTTCTCACAGGCTTTGATTTGAAATAGCCTGAACTAGTCAGAAGAGCATAGGCTATAGGAATGTGTAGCCTGCAGGATTCCTCACAATTTGGAATCAAACAAGAATCAAATAAGATCCCATTGCAGTTCTTTGTTGTTTCCTTTTTGTATATTGTTTCTTTACACCCTGCATATAAAGTAATGGGTTAGTTTCAGCAGGAGAATTTTACAAAGCTGTAAGGGTTTTTAAATATTAAAAGAGTTGCTGATTGTGAACAGTTTATGGCTTTTTACTGTATATAGCTTTTGGGACCCTAATAGTTTGATTGGACTTGAAACTGACATTGTAAAAAAAGTGTAAACAGTAAAAATTCTATCCAAAACCAAGCATGTAATTTATTTTACAATATTGTAGAAAGCCTAAAATGTTGTTGAAATATTTTTATAGGTAATGAACCTCAATGTACTGATAAAGCTGCATTTCCCTGCACATAAACCATCGCATTTGTTTATGTTGTATAGTTTAAAAAAAGTCTCTTTTTTATTTTTATTATCAGGTAGATTCAGAGTTATATATGGTGTATAACTCTGATGGTGTTTCTTCGTCTCTGTGTGGGCAAAATTATGCAAAATTAGAGAACATTTCCCTTGGTATATTTTATTTTATTATTTTTTTTAAGAATAATTAACCTCAAGATTGAACTACTTTTAAAAACTGTATTGCTTATTATACAATTTTAGAACAACTGCAATATGATTCTCATCAGAGGCAGTACACACCAGCCTCAGCAGAAGCAGTAAACGTGTCCTGGTTAGATTTCTAACAGCTGTGGATCCTTCCTGTGTTGTTTTTGCTGAACACTCAAATGTCTGCTGGCAACAATGATCAAAACTGACATACCTGTCTCTCAGTATTAATAGTTAAGGCCTCAGAAGAGTTGCATTCTCTGAAGCATCTGTGCCCTTGCCCTGATGTCCAATGGATGATGAAATGGACCCAACTTTTATGTCTGTTGTCTCTGATATCTGTACACTGAACTGATGTGTGTGTATGAAATGACAACAATAGAGCACATTTAGGCTAGCACTTTGTGTTAGAAATCATGTATAGTTCAGCATCTCGTGGAAAAGTTCTGTGTGTGCGGGCACTAGCTTGGAATTTTAGTACTTGTTTTTGTTTCTTTATGGCATAAATGTTGTCTTATTACTTTGTCATCTTTGAAATATTTAAGTAGAAAGTAGAATTGTTCACTGTTGTCAGAAATTTCTGATGTGTTTAAGCTCCATGCATCACTGAACCTGACAAAACTCTTGCCACAGCATTTTGAAATGATGGGTTATGGAATGTGCAATTGCCAAAACAGGATTGAAATATTGGAAATCCATATGCGGCTTAGTTTTAGATTAACAAAGTACTGCATGTACTGTACTCTGCAGTCTCAGTGACCACATGTAGGCTACATCATTGTCATTAAGATCCATATTCTGGATTATCTTTATTCTGAAAAGATGTGTGCTTCAAGTTTGGAGATCTGCATCTTATCATTGCACTGTTTAAATGATATACATTTCACAGTGTTTTATATTATTCCCACGTAATTATCAACTCATTATTTCCACTTCGGTTTTCTCAAGCATAATTCCATAGTTTTTGTGTATATATATATTTATATATATATTATATCTCTATATATAATTAAGATTTTGCATTCCCATTTGAGCCAAAGCAAAATACTCCACGAGAGTGCATTCACGACTTTAAAAAAGAGCAAAAAATAAATAAATGAAGAAATAAAAAATAGAGAGAGACTGATAACGACAATCAGAAGAGAGAATGAATTTACCGTCACTTCCAGCCACTGTATTAGACACACTCTCACAGCAGTGTTAACTAGTTTTTAATTTGATGCAGGTATATTGAAATTTGAAGGTAATATAAGTTATGTTGATCAGGTTAATGCATTTACAGGACACACACAGAATATAAATATGGCCAAATTTTTATGTGCATGTAAACATGGTCAATGACAGTGATGTTCCTCTTCATCCAACAGCCAATAAACAGTTAGCTCTAAATGTCTGACACAGTGAGCCCGTTAGAGAAGCAGAAATACATGCCCTTAATTCATCCTTCAGGCTATAATAAAGTCCCACTGTGTACAAAAGGTATTTTCTACCACCTTATTAAATTTACGTATTAACTCTAGATTTGAAATGTCAGTAATTCTGAGCATAATGAGTTTAGATGCTCATTCTCAGTGTTTTGAGAAGGTCTTGGTAACTTTTAATGCAGATAAAGACAGTCTGCGGTCACAGAACCCTGAAGAGAGAAGATCATATTTAAACACCAGTGATAAGTATGACCAGCATATAACACAGCCCAGGAAATGAAATGGCTGGAGTAATTTAGTTAGTGCAAACACAGGCCCAGCATCACTAGGCTTAGCTTTGAAGCCATCAGGTTTGGCAAGAGCAATCATGTGGAGGTAAAATGATAAGAAGACAGGTTTAATTAAATGTGAGATCAGTAATCAACAAAAAAAAAAGATCAGTGTATGATGTCAGTCTGTGATGTAATAGCAAACAGCTGTCCAATGTGATGCTTACATGCAATATATTACATTTCCAATGGGTTTTTAGTGTAGCTGTTTTTCGATTTGATGATACAATTGTTTTTTAAAGGAATAGTTCACCCAAAATTTTAAATTTGCTGAAAATGTATTCACCATCAGGCCATCCAAGATGTAGATGAGTTTGTTTTTTCATGGGAACAGATTTGGAGAAATTAAACATTACATCACTTGCTCACCAATGGATCCTCGCGAGTCCAGTCCATCAGTTAACGTCTGAGAAGTAAAAAAAAAAAAAAAAAAAAAAAAAAAAAAAAAAAAAAAAAAAAAAATGCACAGATCAGCACCGTGTTTACATCGCAAAACCCTACCAAATTTCTTGTTCTGAACAATGTCGGTGTATTTTAGATGTGAGAGTACAACAGGAAATTGGCTTTTTCATTGGAGGAAACATTATTATGGTTTAAAGTAAAAAAAAAAAAAAAAAAAATTTGATGGATTTGTTTCTTACAAACATGCAGCTTTCACGCTCTTCCAAAACATTATTGTTGCTGGAGACTTTGTGTGTATTACTTTTGGATTATTGTCCAATTATATCATTATATGACTCTCATTCTGACGGCACCCATTCACTGCAGAGGATCCATTGGTGAGCAAGTAATGAATACTACAATTTCTCTCTCTTTTCTCTCCAAATCTGTTCCCATGAAGAAACAAACTCATCTAACAGTCTTGTGGTCTGAGTTGGCGATTGTTGGTGAACTATTACATTCCTTTGTACACACCGGTCTAGTGGGTTAACTTATTATTAATAGAAACTTTAAACTTTCATAATGCTTTGGTTTCTTCTTCTTACGCACAAAGAAAATGTATATCTTTTTCTTACATCAAACTTTCCAGACAGAGTTGGCTGACCGTTCAGGTTTTTATAGAGCTAAATGAACCTAAACCTAAAAGCAGTCAAGGTTCTCACCCCTAAAACAAACTTTCAGCCAGTGAATCCATGAGAATAGTTTTTAATCTACAGGAGACAGGCGTTTATGGAATAATCTACAATTCCTCACAGTTCCCATAGGTATAGCATTAACAAAGCAATATGTTTGCATAAAACAAACAATGTTGTTCTGTTATGATAATAACATCTGTGTTTACAGAATTGAACAAATACAGACATGAACAAAGAATGAGATGCAAATATAAAGGTCACAGATGACTATGCATCTTTTTACAAAGGACAGATTTGATTTTTCTCTCCTTATTGTTGTACTACACAGGTATATTGGCCTGATAACCATAAAGATGTATTTCTTTATTTGAAGTTAATTATGTACTTAATACAAGGTAGCTATTGCCATATATGCTTTTTAAAGCAATGTTTTATTAATCTTTTTTTGTAAAGGGAGCCATGTAATTTTGCTCTCTTCATTCTGTGTTACGTGTAGTTTCATCTATAAGTTGATGCATGTTAAGTTTATTAACAATTCATCATATGGCTAATCTACTTATGCAAGAGCTGAAGTAAAATCTAAGCTAATCTAAGTCCAGGCATTAATTTCTATACAGGGATCTAACAGATCTTTATCCATGTCAGGTTATGTAACGCTGTCACGTGTCAGATTTGCAAAGATACTATAGATTTTATTATGACTCATGCACTTGTCTTCAGTAGTTACTTCAGTGCAGTAAAATTTACCTTCTGAAAAATCTGTACATGCCAAGAACTGCTGGGAATTATATTATAAATATAATGTGAAATAATAGAGTACTTATTCGACAATACAATCTCTAATCTGTTTGAGTGCAATGATTTTACAGTAATGTGTTGATTGAAAACAATGCCGTGACTACGTAACTTTGAAGTGAAATTGAACTAAAATAGGAGTGCTTGGATGGCTGTGCTAATACGTATTGACCTTATTTTGTAGAAATGTGTAAAATATATCGAGGATTATGTGAAAATATATCTTATAAAACTGATTCTCCTGACTGTAAGTTCTGACTGGATAAAGTTGATAAATGCAGGAAAACACACACCCATCACTGCAAATTCTATATTATTATCTATATTTCATTATTATCTATATTCTCAGTGTGTAAACAGCCTGGAGTTAGACTGCTATGCTACTTTTCTGAGCAACTGGTGTACGATTTTCACCTGGTGGATGACACAACATTGAAGACTTTTACTTAGAAAAGGTAGAAATCTAGTTAATATTAATAAATGTAATTATGGGCAAATAGAGTGAAAAAGCACAGTTTTTCAGCTTTTGGTGCAATTTGTTAGTCACGTTTCTCTGATCGTTAGTAATTTCTGTGCAGAATCATGGGTAATGTAGTTTTCATCAGCTGTTGAGCACGATTATTTAAATAATAATATAAAAAAAATGCGGGCTACATTCACAAAAGCATATACCATTGATTAACAACCATGTAGCTCACAGTAGGTCTGTCTTTAAATGGTTATAAGTTATCGTTCAAAATCAATTCCCTTAGGGAGACAATAAATGGGATTTCTCTTTGTACCCTATAGTAACTATTGAAATTAACATTGGTGTTCTACTGAAATGGTCCTCTAGCTTGTCGCAATAAGCCACTATAGGCCATGCGTTACAGAAATTTGACAAGAATAAAGGGAGTTTTAGGCCCTTCACTTTGTGCTGTGCCAAAGAAAAAATCACTGCCGTGCACAGCTTTCATTTTGACACAAAGGAATGGAATTTTGACTTAAATTGATCAAATTTGAATTATTGTGAGCATAACTCAATGATCACTCTGAAATATACTGTATGCTGTGTTCTGTTAATGCGTGAACTTCGTATTATTTGAAGCACACTTGCCATCCATTAATCACAAAAAGCTTTGTTACATTTTAATAAACAAAGTATCAGATTTAAAATTCTGCCAAATTCATAACTAAATTCAAACAATAAATACCGTTTTGACACTCTTTAATGTGGCATGAGCGATCGCTTTAGCGCCTCAGTTCAAGCGGCACATGAACCCATCATATCTTTCTCTTTACTACTATAGTACGAAATAAACATAAATGGACATCAAAAGGTATATCATAAGTACAACCCACTGAAGTGTCTCATGTAATCGCTCATTCAGTGTTTCAAACTGTGGAAAGTGTTTAAAGCTTGTAAACAATGCCACGTAACAATACATTTACCTCACAATAACCATTCGGCGTCCATAAACTAATAAGTCAGCTAGAAGAAATAACTATAAAGAAGAGCATTTTGCTAAATATATGCACTGTATTGCATATTAATAGTTTTACTTAACATGTTGTCTACATGATAAGAAAAAATGCAAGCAGCTAAAGATAAAATTCAACACCTCCCATATAACTGCATGTTACTAATGAAGAAAAACAGACTGGATGTGTGCAAGACAATATGACAACATTTAGGATGCATTGAGGAGGAGCCCAAACTCAATGGCCAAGTGATGCTGACATAGTTATGATTCAGGATATTGGTACAGATTCTGTGTATTAAACAATTATTTGTGACTTTATATATAGTCGTCAAGTTGAAAAATCAATTTATTTCCCACTTTAAGTAAACCTTAGTTCCCAGGACATCTACAAGATGGATTAAAATGCTGATGCTGTATAAAAGGAGGGGAGACATAAACACATGACAGTATGACTGAAATGTTAAGGTGTTTAAAAAATAATAAAAAATAAATAAATATGTTTAATCTGTAGCACTTAAAAAATTATTTGTCTATTTTTTGTTTCTTATACTGTCTAGCCAATGTCTCCTTAAGTGATTTTTTTTTTGTCTGGAGCCCTGTTGTGATGTAGAGCTATTCTGTATTCAAACACAGTAAAGTGAGTTTGCATGTTCTTTGTGGCAGATCGTGAGCTCTCACGCATAGACAGAAGCTGGTATAGTGTGTAGGCTGGTGTAGAGCATCTCTGATATTACTATACCACACTGTGCCATATTTCAAGATCCATCTTTAGATTGCAAGACCATCACAGCAGTCCTGCCCCAGTCTTCTGCAGCAAAATGTAAATAGATTTTTGACACCAGAATTGTAGGAGAATTAAGGAAAAACATATTCACTAAAAATAAACTGTGCTTGCTGAAAATGTTGTTTATCTGCATGCACTCTCTGGTGTTGTTTTACCCCCCAATTTATATAATAAAAGTTAACATCTTACCTTATTTCCTTGCTTTTTTGTAAGAAATTAAGCAACCCATCAGATCTAGGGATGCACGGCATTAGATTTTTGCCGATATCCGATATGCCGATATTTTTCAACTCATTTTGGCTGATAGCCGATATATATTTCCCTTTGTTTTGAAACAACAGCAGGTCTCTCCTGGAAATTATAAAAAAAATATAATTTATTTTTGGTTAGCTTTGAGCAAAAACTTATTTGTTAGAACTACTAATAAACATTTTTAACGTTCTTTTTTTTAAATGAGTGTACATTGAAAGCCTTGAAAATAACTATAATAAAATCAATCTCTTCTGTATTTTTTCTCAGACAGATGTAGTTGAAACCTTAACATTTTATTTGTGATTTAACATTAATAGATGGTCTAAAGCAAAAGAGCAGTAAAAAGAATCTTTTAGAGCTCCTTGTATTTAAGTTTTCATAATCCATTAGAAAAAAATATATTACATATTAATGAATAAATCTGTATATATAAAATTATTTAATTTACAAGTGTCATGTTTGTTATTTTTATTCATGTAATCTATAGCTTCTGACCTTTAAATCAAAACACACTCATTATTTTATGACATCAATTACTACTTTATTTAATCAGAAACACAGTCTTAATGATATTTGTGTATTTAACTTTAATTTTATTACAAGTAGGCCAAGAGCCCCCTTAAGTAAATAAAACACCTTACTGGACGGGCATTAGGACCTGGGGGAGTGTGCCGCTGCTGCTGCTGCATGCGCTAGTTACTGTTGACTCTATCGCGCCGGACACGTCGTTCTGTACCTGCATTCTCAGATTAAATGCATCGATCCAAAACAGTGAATCATTCAGGCAAATGTTCACTTCAAGAATGACCACACTGCTGATGTGATCTTATCGCTAGCACACCCTGAGCACAATGTGAGCTATTCATCTTATCGGCAAAGCATATCGGCAGGCACGGCGCCAGAATTTGTTCTCTACCGGTGCTAAGGGGGGGCTAGACCAATATGTGGGGGTGCTAAGAAAATATATGATATTGATGACGTCAGAGTTACTTCATAAAGAAATGGGGCTAAACCGGGCTATTCAAAATTCTGACGGGGCTATAGCCCCCCCCCCCTAGCCCCGGTGTAGCGCCGTCACTGCATATCGGCATCAGTTTTTCAAATCCGATTCCGATAACGTTCTGATAATATTGTGTAGCCCTAAAGCTGGGCATACACTGTGTGATTTTTGTCCAATTTTGAGCCGAATTCTGACTCGTGTGACTCTTTTTTGAGTCAGGGCAAATTTCTCCATTGCCGTGCGTCGTTTGTCGTGAAGTGATTAACCTCTCCCAACCGGCAATCGGATGGTCGGATTAATTTCTGACATGTAAGAAATGATGGTACCCTCTCGTGAGGGTATCGCACAGTTGAAGCAGATCTACGAACCTGCACGGAAACAGAAATTAAACCATTTCATCTTTAATGCAGCAAGAAAGAAAATGAAAAGAGGGAGATCTTTGTAAGTTCCGTCGCTGTAAAACTAGCTGCAATTTAGCAAACTGCTGCTTACCTCCAGTTCGCGTTGCAGAATGGATAAACCATATGCTCATGTCTTCCAAGCAATAATAATAATGATTTAATACATTAATTGGAAATGCCAAATCCTCTCGATATCACCGTTAGCTGATGCTTTTTTTTTTTTAAAGATATCTCTGGCTATCATCTATATACATGGAGTTATCGTGTGCGCAACCCGAGTATTTTACACGTGTATCGTGAGCACATAAATCATGATCTTTGGCTTTACATCGCATACAATCTACTCGTACAGTGTGAGTTGGTACCTTGCTGAAATCGCACAGTGTATGCCCGGCCTAATCAGATCTGAAATGCAGGTCACACCAGCTGACTTTCATCATGCTGTTGATATCCAGTTATGTGTTTAGACAGGGTTCTGATCTACAGTGTTTACCCTCTCTATCTAGAGCTGGTCCCACTGAGTATTGTGATTTATTCATATTATTTTTCATTTTCAAGTCTTTCCAAAATGAGTCATATTTACATGTAAAGGGTGTGCGTTTCAGCTGAAAATAACATCAGATGTTTTGTCTTTTAAAGCAGAATCTTGAAAATGAAATGGAACCTGTGACTAATTTTGAAAGATGTATGTAGCAATTCTGTATCTTATACACACAATATGGGATACTTACTGTAATTTCAGTAGAGTTTGGCATTAGCATGCTGCTGAGCTTAAAGGTCCCATGGCATGAAAATGTTACTTTATGAGGTTTTTTAACATTAATATGAGTTCCCCTAGCCTGCCTACGGTCCCCCAGTGGCTAGAAATGGCGATAGGTGTAAACCGAGCCCTGGGTATCCTGCTTTGCCTTTGAGAAAATGAAAGCTCAGATGGCCCAATCTGGAATCTTCCCTTAATGTCGTCATATGGGGAAAGGTTACCTCCCCTTTCTCTGCTTTGCCCGCCCAGAGAATTTGTCCGCCCATGAGAAAATGAGCTACTACCGTGCGAGGCGAGCGCAATATTTTTTTTTCTCGAGAGACATCATGGCTTGCAAACGAGCGAAGCATGGCAGTTGCCCCACCTCTCTCCTCCTCATTAGCATTTAAAGCTACAGACACAGAAATGGCACGTCCTAAGGAAAGCTCATTGTGGGACTGGCTCGTAGTGGTTGAAATTCTGCACCAAGGCTGAATTTCGGGAAAGAGACTTCAGATACAGTACTAGGGACCACTTAGGCCTATATAAAAGCATCCAAAAGCAGCATGTCATGGGACCTTTAAGCATTTAATTTTTTTATTAAAAAAACTGTATAATATAAACATTAGATATTAAGTTAACTGGATTTACATCCAGTGTCATGTTAAATAAAGAAAAAAAATATTTAAAAAAGCATGTGCTAACAGAGATGACAAATAAATAGTGTGTAAAACCATCATCAGTTATCATTGAACTATTAATACTTATCAATATTTTAATCTTATCAATACTTTTTGGAATTGTATGAAGTACATATATAACAAAATTAAACACTCTGGTTTAAACACACTCTCATTCAATGAATGTGATGTTCCATAGAATTTGGCCAAAAGCAGTTATCTTAGAAGGCTGCATAATTATGCTGTCTTTCATTTGAAACATATTTCATGTGAGGAGTGTGCTTATAATGTCACACAATTCACAATGGGCTTGTATTAAACCTCAGTTAGCTGAGCAAAATGAAATAAATCTAGTATCTGTTTGCTTATGATTGCAGTAGCACAGCTTTCACGCAATCAAAAGGAAATTCTTTTGTGAGATGAGTCTGAAAATGGAAGCACTCAGGCCGAATCCTAAATTGAAAACTAAATTGAAAAGCCTGGTTGGTCTGTTGACAAGTGGAAGGTTTTTTTTTTTTGCTTTGGAAGTGACAAATTCTAAATCAATCTTTGTAGATCATTTCCTTGCACTTAAACTGAATTCAGCATATAAGAGTTATTTGAATATATAAAGGCGAGGCCAGGACTAGTTGTCATATACTGTAAATATTTCTCAAGATGAGTTTATTTCTCAATTTTTTTCATATACAGATGACACGTTTATATACAAATTACTCTTGAGTCTAGGGCTGGGTATCGAGTTCGATACTTTTTAGGCACCAACCGAATTGCCTCGATACCATCGAGTATCGAAAAACGTCTCATCGTTCGGTACCAAATTTTGATACCTAAGGGGTTAATCTCATCAGCGTCAGTGAGCCAATAAGCCTGCAGCACTAGCCAGAAAAGGTGTGGTGCAGATCGAGTGTTTGTTTGACATCCGCGAGAGCGATTCGAAAGCGCACGGGAACATTCTGCTCTCTTTAGCTCTCGTGGTACTGTAAAACACCGATCGGTCTGCACACTTAGTCCGCGTCAAGTCGAACACACCTACTAGTTTACCCCGGTTACACTCAGAGATGTGGCGCACGCATGAGGCTGTAGTTTGAATGCGTCCCAGCCCCCTTAGATGTAAGGCTACATTTACACTGGTGCGTTTATGTACTAAAATGAAAACGATCCTCGTCATACTGCGTTCCACGCTTTTCAAGCAGGCTTTCACTATCTTCCGACAAACGACAAACGACAACGACAAGCGACAGACCGGTCATTCAGTCATTCATTTCCAATGGAGAGTAACGTTAGTGCGGGAGCTGCGTGGAGTTCCGATCATATGCAGATGTCCGTTCATACTACACGACTGAAAGCGCGTGTTACGTGAGCATTCATGCAAACTGTAGGATCATGTTACATAAGACAATAAATAAGATTTATCTTCCGCTTTTACTCAAAACTCAATTTAAACAACCATCGAGTGTTTGTAATAACTTCCAATTGCCATCTAATGTGTGTTTTGGCCATGTAATGTAGCTGAGTCAGAGCAGCGATCATGGAAGAGAGAACAAGCAGACAGCGCTGGAAGCTGCTAATGCTCATCAGTAAATCAGGGAAAAATAAATAGAACTCATGATTCTATCTGAGCTATGCTTTTAAAATGAAAAAAAAAAAAAAAAAAAAAACACGCACTATTGTAATGTAGCCTAATATAATGTTGTTTTGTAAACGGAAGACTATTTGACTTTATTAAAACATTTGCACTGATTTATTGTTTGTTTATTTGTTCCTTTGTGCAGTGGCTCAGGAGATGATTCTTTGAGTTTGTATAAACATCAACATGCTGAAAAATAAAACCAAAGTTTTTTTTTTTTAGATAATTTAATCTTGTTAAAATTGATTTCATAAATTTGGTATCGAAAAAAGTATCGTTCAGAAACCGGTATCGAAGTCAATGTATCAGTATCGGTATCTGTATCGATTTTTTGTTTACGATCCCCCCCTATCTATGTCTGAATTTGTCAGTGTGGTTTTTATTGTGTTCACAATAGCTATTTAAGATTGATCGTGAGCCGGGGTGTGAAGTAATGAATTACAAATACTCACGTTTCAGTAATTAAGTAGTTTTTTATCAGTAATTTTACTTTTTTGAGTAGTTTAAAAATTGTGTACTTTTTTTTTTTTACTTGAGTACATTTTAAGTGATGTATTGGTACTTTTACTCCGCTATTTTCCTCGGTTTGTGGTCGTTACATGCTTATTTTAATTTATTTTTTATCCATCAACGTGATTGGATAGATAGTGATAGGTCTCGTGACTTTCGTCAAATCAAATTTTGCATAGAAAACTTTAACCGCCAACTGTTTATCATTGCTGCTGGAAGTGCATTCTTCAAGCATCAATTCTGTCGCATCTTCCTCTAACTTGATATGTTAAAGTAAATTTTGGATTTCTGCTTACTAAACGATTTGTAAATATGCTTGCCTATCTACACGGCCTGCAATTTGGTATGAGGTTGCGGGTATTGCATACAGTGACAAATCCCACAAGTGCCACGTTCGGTAAATTCCCAATCACTTATGAGACGCTCTCTCCGCTGCCTCGTCTCTGTCTCGCTTGCGTTCTGCAGCATCCACTGTATAAGTCTTTGTGAACGTTGAGCGTGTGATGCGCACTGTAAAAGTTTGTTGGAAACACAATGAGTGCCAAGCCGCACCTTTATGATGGATAAATAAAACATACCCTGCATCTGTGCCATCACGTGATGTCATAAAACTGCAGCGGGTTAATAAACGTTTTTTTTTTAAATCCATTTTATACCATCCGCCTTCAAATTTAGCAAGTGCACACTACCGCCCGGCATAAAACAATTTTCAAGTTCAACTTTTTGTTCCATTCAGGTGTGATGCTGCTGATTCCACCGAGACCGCTGCGGCTCAGCAAGAGACATGCTGTGTGTGTGTGTGTGTGTGTGTTTTCCTTTGAAAAAGTTTCCCCAGAAATACTTCGCTATTTAAAATGCATTTTTCCTTACAAATTGTATTATCAGAATAACAATTTGAGTAAATGTGTAAAATGTATGGCATGATGCCATCCTTCTAGAAGTGCATTTATTTTAAAATTGCAACATAAATGATCAAGTTTAGTTATTCTTATTTCTTTATTGCAAAACGCTAATACTGGCACCGTTTTGGAGAGAAATGGGCCCATATCATGGTGTGTGATGCTGAACTATGAGTTTCTAAATGTGTTTGTATTTGCACTGTTCTAAACATTAATATTTTATGTGCAACAACAGCATGCTGTCTCAATGATTTAAAATCTATTTTTTCAAACTTTATGATTTAAATGGGGATGATTGTACTGAGAATAACTTTCATCTTTTCTTCAACTGAATACTGTTTCCGTGCTGTTTTAATGTATTTTAAAAAGTTGGCAGTCAAAATTAAAACTGCTGGATGAAAGATATTCTTCATTCTTTATGACAAATAAGATAATGTGAATTACAGAATGTACAACGTTTTTAAAATGTATAAATGGCGGTGTACAGCGTTTATTATGAGGGGGTAGAATCCACAGCTCAGTACTCACTACTCAATACTCATGAGTACTTTTAAATAGGCTACTCTTTTACTCTTACTCAAGTAGTTTTTTGGACAAGTACTTTTACTCTACTCGCACTACATTTTTTGGAAGGTAATGGTACTTTTACTTGAGTATATTTTTTCAGTACTCTTTCCACCACTGTATTGGAGTTTTGGTTTGTAGAACAGAATTAAAAATTCACAACTCTAAAATCTTGAATGTGAACTTCCCCATGTGACAGCTATCCCCATTTTCTCCTCTGTCATTACCATCCCCATGATCTAAAGGTGAATTATCACCAAACAAGAGTTTATAATTCATCATCATATTCTGCTGATGATCACAATGAGCTCTTTTGCTTAGCTTGGCTTTTATGTGCGTTGCTCAACAGGAGCTGTCAGAATAGTTAATCAGGCCCCAGTGCTGAGGCAGAAGATTGTATATCCTCAGTTTACTCATCATCACGTCACAGGAGAGGCCCGGCCTGGACTTTGGTTATGTAATGCAGCTGCACATTTATTTATTCGTTTGCATGGCATGCCATAAGCCGGTTTAAGCTGTGTCTCTGAGCTGTGTCAGTCCCAGCACGGTGCATCATTCAGCTGTGCTCAGCGTTTGAGCTCACAGGAACATTTCTGCAGTGAGACAGTCCATACTGTCCCCTCTGCAGGCACCCACCCTCACCTGGCAGAGCCCAAGAGAGAGAGAGTAGGCTGTTATTGGGAGATGACTGCATTTGGAACACAGCTGACCCTTCGCTAAGCTCCTTGGTTACTGTTACTTGCTCAGACAAGTGCTACAGAACATAGAAATCATTTGGAGATTTCTGTGATTTTCAATAAAATGTGCCCATGAAGTGGTGAAAATTTAATAGATATTTAATTTACGTGAAAACAGCAACTGTGGTTGCCAGAACTTTACCATAAAAAAAATAGTAGCAACATTTAAAATTTTACAGATTGATCTTAAATTTACAGTAAAAACATATATTTCATAAACTGAAATAATATTAATATACCACCAAATTATTTTTTTTTTTTTTTTTTGACAACCACTTTAAAAACACAGAAAAAAACAAGTTGAGGTAAATAATATTTAAACGGTGCAACAATGCCATACATAAAAAACACTATCATGGTAACACTCATGACACTAAAATAATGTAATGAACATTCATTAAACAAGATGTAACAAAACCTTAATGTATATAAATAATATGAAAATTTTTAAAAAAAAAGTTATTTCAATAAAAAGAAACATCAAACGTGACTTGTTCTTTTCTTTTAAGAGTGTTTTACTGTAAAATGACATGAAATGTTCCTTACAGTTTTTCCCCGTACAGACTAAAGGAATTTCACCATGGCATTTTTGCAGTTTTTACTGTTAAAATTACAAAATTTTTTATTAATTTAACTTGAAGAAAATGTACTGTAAGTGTTCTTACTGATGTAATACATGTTAAATTTCCAAGGAGAACTGAGACAGTTTAATCTACAGCATGAGCTCCTCAACATTTATTTAAATAAAATACATTTTAATGATAATTTCGATTGTGAACAGTACGTGTGTGTGTGCGTGTGTGTGCTTAACCTCAGATTGTGCCAGGTAGCCTGCCACTATAATTATACTGTAAATCACACTGGATAAATCACAACCTGCTAATTACTTTTATACTAAAAATAAATCTGAACATAAACATGATATTTAACACTGCTTGTACTCTGTAAACGTGGTAACCTGCAGTTCTTACTTTAAGGAGCTATTTCTAACTGACGTAGTATAAAGATGCCTTGCATGATTTATAGTTTAAATTCTATTATAATGTTTCAGATGTTTGTTTTTCTCTCCAAAATGATCCAGATATTTTGGTTATGTTGTTTATGAACAGAATATCCGTAATGCCATTATACTCTATGCAATTTCACCAAGCCCAGACAAAATCTGCAGACTTTTGCTTCATTTTCCGTGTCAAGTTTGAGGAAAAGTCTGAATAGGCATACATCCGAGAGAACGAGCTATTGGAAAAGAAAAAAATGTAGGGCTGGGACGATCTAGTTGTTGTGAGAAGGGGCTAGAGACGGGGTGCGGCGAGAAAGCTGAAGGGTATCACCCGGCAGTCACTGTAGCCGTGGGGGTGGGCAATAAAATATATAAAAAGTTGGACACGCTCCCCAGTGGAGCAGCGTGACATTTTAATAAAAAAAAATTAAGAGGTCACAAAAACAAATACAGTGATCTTCTCTCCTCTCTCGCCATAGCATAATCGCGATAAAATACATTTAGAAAACGGAGAACTTTAAAAATTGCTATTTCTCAAAAGTGTCAAATGCCTAGGATCACAGGATAAGATCTGCCATTAACTGATCCACATCATCCGCAGCTAAAAGAAAAGCCCAATCCAGTATTCAAGATCCTAATTGCCCTGACCATAAACTGTTCTGCCCTTCGGGAAAGTGATATCATGTCATCAAATCTAAGACTATGAGAGTGAAGAACAACTTCTATGCAACTGCAGTCTGTTTACTTAAAGTCTGCATCTTTACCAGTGTATGTCACTGTGCTCTACATTTTGTGTAGAGTTAATCTTTGTAAATGACAGGTTTTCTAATTCTGCTGAAAACTGTGGAGCTTTCTGCAGGTTCCATACTTTGAAGTAATTTCAAAGTACCTGTGATTCTTATTGTTATTTGTATATTGCACACTTTTGTGTTTATCATGTGCTTTGTAAAAAAGCACCTATGAAAATGGCAATGGAATACATACACTCATGATCACACCATCTGAACCCTTTTCCTTGACCTGTTTACTACTGTTATTCATAATGCCAGATGGCATCATTTCGCCAAATATGCTTAAACACACAGCTTTATGGCAGAAGCATTTGTTTATTTCCCTCTGAGCCGTGCCATCTGTTGCCTTTGCAGGATGACAGCATCTTAAAGGAGTTTGATATCAGCCATCATGTGAAAGAGGGCTTTGAGAAAGCAGACCCGTCACAGTTCGAGCTGCTCAAGGTGTTGGGTCAGGGCTCCTACGGAAAGGTGAGCTTTGAAAATGCTGCATTTGACTTACTCTCTGTGTGCTACTGTAATGCAGAGTCATCGATAGCTAAAATTAGATTTGCCATTTGTTTGGATGTAATTTTGTTAATGCATGTGGAGTTAATGGATGTAAAACCATTTTTGGTGTCCTTATAAACCCTTCAGTTGAACTTTAGAAAGTCAGGATCAGTTGTTGCTGGATTTAAATTACATAATTTTAACTGAGTATCCTGTGTCTCAAAACAAAACAAAAATAAAACCAAGCAAGTTTTCAACCTAGTAAGATTAACACAAAGGCCGTTAGTAAGGTATCTTCTATCAGTGATAACTTTGGAGAAATTAAGCTATCATCACATTTATTTTCAGCAGAGAAATCAATCCCAGAATGCAATGCAATTCTGTCAGGACCACTATCGTCCAAGATGATTGACAATTGCATACGTTTTGGATTGGCGGTATGGTTCCGTTCTGGGCACGAACTCCCTGCGCATCCATGCAGCCTAGCATGGATGAGAGCAGGGAGAGCAGCGATAACCTCCCCACCCCAGGGTAAACAGAACAGAACCAGAAAAAATACATGAAATGACCAGGTGTAAACAGGCCCTAATACAGGGTGGCCAATTTCCATTTCTTGGAGGTCCTGTATGCAGAGCTTAGCTCCAAACCTAATTAAACACACCTAAACCAGCTATTGCAGATATCGTTAAAGTTCAATAATGTTATGTACACATTTTAGAATTAGTCTGATTCAAGGAGAATCAGAAGGCTAAATCCTGACTGTCAGAGGGGGAGCTGGGGATGGAGGAGAGAAATTAGCTATTGAGCAATGCGAAAACTGCTGCTAATACTGAGGGACCATATATATGAATTCTTAGATAGGTGTCATATTCCCATAGGTTGATGGGGATCAGCTGAGAGTCAGCTGATGCGATCTTGACTAACGTGACCTGCCAGAACTGACGCTACGCTAGATTTATCTTAATAAAAAAGACAAAGCAAGAGAACTGCTGATTATAAATATAATTAGAATTCACTCAATTTTGAACATTTCAACACTTTCAAAAAAGTGTTAGTCTTTTGCACTGTGCTTATGTGTGCTGTGTATTTCGTTTAATAGAGTACTGCATTGTTAGCTTAGCAACATGCTAACATGCCAAATTCCACTGAAATCGACTGTGAATTGAGTCTTCTGTGCTATTTGTATGAATTACTTCCTATTTAGAATAATTCAATTTAATCACTCATGGTCCATGTCAGTTAGGATGTTGCCTCAGCTGCTTGTGTAGGTGGTTTAATTACTCCACTTTAACTCCTGCCTTTTTCCTTTGAAACACAAAAGATGTCAGGCATGTTCAAAATTGCAAAAATTACAAAAAAGTATCAGTATCATACAACCCAAGTCTTCAGACGCCATGTGATAGCTTTGTGTGAAGAAGACATTGAAATTTTAGTCTTAATGCCTTTAAATGCTGACTACATAGGTAGCTCAGAGCAGAAAAAGCTGTCATATGGCTTAAGACGACTTGATATACATATTTATGTCAGTGATCTCACCAGCTGGAAAGCACCCTAAGGCTCTGTTTGGACTGGATTACTAGTATTTATACCTTTTAAAAACAGTCTGCATTGTTGCACAGTAAAAAGAAGTATCACATGACAGCCATCTTCAGTGGTAGCTGTCACTAAAGGATCAGTTCATCCAAAAAAATGAAAATGCTTTGCATCAGTGTCTCAGCAATGGATGCTCTGCAGTGAATGGGTGCCATCAGAATGAGAGTCCCAGCAGGCTAATAAAACATAAATACTCCACAAGTATTCCCCAGCACTCCCAGTCCTCATTAACATCTGGAGAAGACCAAGCTGAAACCCATCATCATTAAGACATTTTTAACTCAAATATGAGTCCATAATCCTTAATAACGCTTCCTCCAGTGAAAAAGTGTTCTGGTCTGAATCAGGAGAGAAATCTGCACAGATCAAGCACTGTTTAAACAGCTCTAAACAAATATGTGGCTGAATTTTAATGTGAGAGACAACGGAGATGCACTTTTTCCTGAAGGAAGCGTTATTATGGATTATGACTCGTATTTTTCACTTTTGTCTTCTCCAATGTGACTGATGCGGGAGTGCTGTGATTACTTGGGGATTATTGATGTTTTTATCACGTTGGACTCTCATTGTTTTATGGCCATGTTGACTTCTTTATGGTGTGTTTTTCAACTTTTTGGCGCTTGAGAGCCCCTGGACACTATAAGGGCTTTTACAGCTGTCACTTGTAGCATTTTCTCTAATCTAGTGCTACTTTTTTCCTGATCTGAAAAGATCCGGTGTAAATACCCTCCGAAATGAGCCTTTTGAGATTTAAATCCTCCACTTAACCAGTTCAAGAGTTGATCTGGACCCATCCAACAAACTGACAAATGTACAATTATTCGTTCTGTTAAACCACCTATGTGGACCCTGGAGCCACAAACCCCTCTTACATCCGTGGTGGTAATTTGTAGCAATAGCTAAAAATACATTGTGTCAAAATTATTGATTTTTTTTTATGCCAAAAATCTTTAGGATATTAAGTAAAGATCATGTTCCATGAAGATATTTTGTAAATTTCCCACTGTAAATATATTAAAACTTAATTTTTGATTAGTAATATAGATTACTAAGAACTTCATTTGAACAACTTTAAAGGCGATTTTCTCAATATGTATATATATTTTTTGCACCCTCAGATTCCAGATTTTCAAATAGTTGTATCTCGGCCAAATACTGTCCTATCCTAACAAACCACACATCCCGGAAAGCTTATTTATTCAAGCTTTCAGATGATGTATAAATCTCACTTTTGAAAAATTGACCCTTATGACCCTTATGTGTGAGAGCGTGTTATAGGCTATATGACATGTTATAGCCAGACGGCTTTGCTGCAGATGAGCAGCTGAGTATCTCTTCAGCAAACTGCCACAAATGATACCAAGTTATCTTACGAGTGCTGATGCCACTCTCTCTCCTCCCTTACGAATATTAACCATGGTTAATTTGCATAAGGGCTGTTGCGGTCTCTGATCTTGAAATTAGCTGATGATGAATACAATCTGTTGCTTTGGCTGACGTGAACTCTTATTAAATTTGCATATAATGAGGGATTGAAGATCAGATTTATATCGGTTTTGTGGAGACACATTTATGTGGCCAAGTGGTCTGAACCATAAATCAGTGACTATTCCTTCAGTAACAACCATAAGTGTCCAGATGTAAACAGGCCCTTTGTTTTGTTAAAACGGTTCCATTTACATAAATGCGTTTTTGCAAATCGAATCAATTCCTGCGCGAGTTCACAATGAGCAATATAGCTGCATTTCTTTTCATCAGCTAAGCTCCAAGCTCCAAAGACAGGGATAGACGATCATCATCCTGTAAAATAATTTAGTCTTACTGCTTTCTTTTAACGAAGATGAATGTGTGTTTAGCATCTGCAACTTACTTTCAGTTTCATTTGCGGCAGTTTGCGCATCGGTTCGCCGAAGAGATACTCAGCTACTCATCTGCATCGGTGCGTGTTGCATTAGCCATGTCATATCTGGCTATAATGTTATATAGCCTATAGCACACGTTCACACATTTATTTGTATTTTTTTTACATTTTGGGAGGAGCAAAAATTTACATATGTGGTTTCAACAACAGATTCACTTAAACTTGTCCGGTTTCATCGGGAATGCGTCTCAGACCAACTCCTGAAGTGGTTTAAGTGATTGGATTTAAATCCATCTCAAAAGCATTTCGGAGGGCATTTATACCCAATCTTTTCACGATAGCATAGCTTCCAATCGGAAAAAAATACATGAAGTGACCAGGTGTAAACGGGCCCTAATACAGGGGTGTCAAATTCTGTTCTTGAGGGTCACTGTCCTGCAGAGCTTAGCTCCAAACCTAATTAAACACACCTAAACCAGCTAATCAGTGTCTACTAGATTACTAGAGGATTACTTGTTTGGAGCTGGTCGGAACTACAGTTTGACACGTGCCCTACTAAGATGTGTGAATATTATGGGATTTTGAACTTACGTTTCATTTTATAGGTGTTCTTGGTGAGAAAAATCAGAGGTTCAGATACAGGACAACTCTATGCCATGAAGGTCTTGAAGAAAGCAACGCTAAAAGGTAAAACTGACCCTTAAGCCCTTAAAATTAGATCTGAATTATGATTGTACTCTACAATTTGTGTGCTTTGCATTTGTCAATCTTTCCCTAGTATGCACTGATGTAAAACCTGCAGTTATTATTTCACCACAACATGACATCTAACCCGTGAGTCATAACTGAGCTGCTAGGAGGCCTGAAGTGCTCACTAGCTGATTTTTAAGGAGTATCTGAATCATCAACGTGTTTAGCATGGGGAAAAGGTCCCACTCAGACACCCAGGCAATTTTCCTGAGTGACAGTTTTTCATTATTGCACACTGCAGATCCGTAGCAGCTTCCCTGGAACAAAGACAATGAATTAATCTAATAAACAAACAAAGCAGATAAACCCAAAGTCTTAAGCATTTGTTTTTACACACAAAAACACAAATTTAAACAAAACAGCAGTTATTATAGTGATTCATAGTGCTCAATTTGGAGTGGTAGTTTATTTCACAACCTGTTCACAACCCACATAACTTATTCACTCGATGTAACCATGGTTACATCCCAAAGTCTTTGCTCTCGGCGAATGATGTTGTGCAAGTCCTTCATGTACGTGTGAATGAAAATAACAGTGTTGGTGACTGTGGCACCTCACTGTCAGACCCCAGCAATGCTGCAGCTGTTACATAAGCCAACACTCGTGTGAATGAAGCATCTTACATGATGCTTTTGATGCCAGACTTGTCAAAGATTTGTAGTCCTGCAGACTTAAAGGTGAAGTCTGTACATTTTTGGATGTTAAAATGTACAGAATCAACTAAGAGTAGGTCATTCATCTAAACACTGACTTTTTAAACTAATAACATCAAGTAATATAAATCATATTCGGGCACAGATCAGATCATCTTGCATGCGTGTAAACAGCGAAAAAACATGAGATCTGATATTTTTCGTTCACATGGTGCATATCTAATTACTGTCCTTATGTCTAAATATCCATATCTGATCTTTTCTTAATAAGATTTTTTTATGTTTTCATGTCATCACTGTAATGTAACACTCATTTAGACATCTGCATATCCAAACTAAGTAAGTGGGAGATAAAAGATGACAGGCAGCTATGAAATGTGTAAACTTACAGGGAGACAAATTATTATTAGTTTTTCCACAAACATTTAAAGCAATACGTAGACAGAATAAGAACAGAATTTGATTATATTCTGGTTATTTATACACCCTAAAAAATGCTGGGATGTTTCAACCCAATGTTGGGTCAAATATGGACTAACCCAACTGTTGGGTAAAAAGCTAATTTAAAAATGTAACCAAAATGTAACCCAACAGTTGGGTTAGTCCATATTTGACCCAACATTGGGTTGAAACAACCCAGCATTTTTTAGAGTGTAGTCTTATAAACCTGTTAACCCAATTGTCATCGCTTGATAGAAATCAATATAAGTGTCAGTCATTGTCTTGTTCTGTTTTGTCTCTAGTCATGGTTTTCTGTCACAGTCTTTGTCTGAGTTGGTATTTATAGTTTCTAATTAGTTTTGCACCTGTTTCCTGTTCTGTTGATGATCAACCTTGTGTATTTAAGCCCTCAGTTTCCTCAGATCTGTGTTTGTTTTTGAAGTTATGTTAGATGTGTAGTGTGCTATCGCCCTGTTTATATATTCGGCCTATATATAATATATGCCTGTATTAATTTACACAACAACAGGTTTTGGGGGCCTGAAAATGCAAACTTTAAAAGTTTTTGAAATTGATACAGTTAGTCCATATAACTACAAAAACGCAAAATTGTGATGCGATGTCATGCATGCATATGGACTACTTGCACTGAGCCTCGTGACGCACTTCCGTTTTGAAATAATACAACTCAGTTATTTCCGGTTATGTATATTTTCAATGTGCCGTAATCATCTTGTTGACCATAAACTTGCTTTTAAATTAGAGTCCGCGGATGATTTCAAAATCCGGGACTTTTCCCAGAGACAGGCGGGAAGATTTCTGATGATTCTGTGTGCAGAATTTTCCAAACTCAATGGAACGTGAAGTTTTAATCCAACATAAGCCGATCTGATAAAGCAATGGCTGGTAAACATACATGATTGTTTCACCACAGGGTGTCGTGGTCTAAACTAGTAATCGTGACGCTGCAGTGTATGTTAGACGATCAATAAATCAGAAGACCTTTATTTCTCTTATCAATATGTTTAACATTGTATATGTAAATTGTCAACTATTCTTGTCTTTTTCATGTCACATCATTTCACTGAGTCAAATCAAATTGAATATCAAGCAGGTCGCACTGTCACCCTCGTTACTGTTTAAAATTAATTTTTACATAATCATTACATTTCTTTAAGGCAGTTAACACGCATTCATTCAGCCATTTTAAACACTGGAATAAGAGCACCAACGCACACATGCAATAATGCTCTTACGAAAATTAGCCATGGTTATAGTACAAATAAAACCAAAAAATTGTTGGAGTTTTAGTTAAACTACAGTTAGTTGTAGTTAAACCATAATAAACCACAAATAAACCCGGGTTTTGCTACACAAACCATGGTGTTTAAATTTGATTATACAAATATTAACACTGCCCCAAAAAAAAGCACGGTTACTACACTTTTACTATAGTAAAACCATGTTTATTTTTCGTAAGGGTGTTTATCAGTCAAATTCATTTAAAACTTTAATTTAAACCGGTATGAAATATGATCAGTAAGAGAAAAATGTGAAGACAAGCGCTGGACCTCGGCAGGTTAGTGGGGAAATATATTTTTTTATTATTCAGAATGTTTATTTGGAAGAGAAATATATTCATAAGAACATTTCAGCAGGTTGAAGATAATTCATGTTAACGCAGAGAATATGATTAATTGTTTTACAGTGAATGAGTTATTTTTAATTATTTAATCGTCATTTTATTTGTAATCATAAATAATGAGTCTCTACATATTGTCTCTTTGTATTTTAAGTGCGGGACAGAGTGAGATCGAAAATGGAGCGAGACATTCTCGCAGAAGTGAATCATCCCTTCATTGTCAAACTCCACTATGGTGAGTTGTTTTCTCAAGGGGAGACTATAAACAACAGAACAAGAGCATTTACACAAGAACATCAGTTTCTGTACCCCCGTGCTCTACTGAAGTGACAAACAGACAGTGTTGTGGAGTGACTAACTACATGTAGCAGTACTTCTAACTAAACTACATTCTACAGTTGTATGACAGTAGCTCAGCTGTTTTCATAGTGCTGTAGCCTTTACAGTAATGAGCTTTTATGTAATCTTTTCTGTTCAAGTTTGATTATGTCTGATCTGATTGTAAAAGTAATTTATATTATCTGATAATTATTCATTTTTAAAAAAGATAGGCAGTAGAATGAATTAGTGGTCGACCGATATTGTTTTTTTGACAGCCAATGCCGATATGGAAAGCAGGGTGGCCGATAAAGCCGATATAATTTTATTTGATTTAATATTTAAGAAATTTGAAATCATTTGAAAATGGATTAAAAAAATAAATGTGTAAAATAAACATGCTTATACTTTAAATGACCACGTTTTGCACAATACAAAATATTTTAATCAAAATATAATTAAAAAGGAAGTAAACACTGTAGCCAACAGAAAAACTTATCGGCCAATGCCGATATTTGAAAAATGCCATATATCGGCCGATATATCGGTCGACCACTAGCTTGAATGTAACATTTAAATTATGGGTGGCTTGTAACTTCGCAAACTACAATTTCAGGTTTTTACAGGTTTTTTGCCTTGTGCTTCGTAAAAAATACTGCTTAAATGTCACCTTTTTTGTTTTCCCCTCAGCCTTTCAGACAGAAGGAAAGCTGTACCTAATATTGGACTTTCTCAGAGGGGGAGATCTTTTCACACGCCTATCCAAAGAGGTCAGTTTTTAGTGAAACAGCTCAAGTCAACTAAATAGTTCTGCTGTTACAAAACAGGCAAACATGACATGCTTGTTCGGTTGTAAATGCTTATGTCTTCTTATAACTTATGTTGCCCAAAACCCCTAATATATAATTTTCTGGTCACACTTTATTTTAAGGTCCAATTCTCACTATTAACAAACCATTAACCACGACTTTTGCCTCAATAAACTCCTAATCTGCTGCTTATTAATAGTTAGTATGGTAGTTGTTAGGTATTTGGTAGGATTAGGGATGTAGAATATGGTCATGCAGAATATGTGCTTTATAAGTACTAATAAACAGCCAATATGTTAATAATCGGCATGCTAATAAGCAACTAGTTAATAGTGAGAATTGGACCCTATAATGTTCCTTATCTCCTCATCTGAATAACCAAAAAGCTGATATTTTAAGAATGTTGTTGCTGCACTTTTCCACTGAAAGTGAATGGAAAGAGATGCTGTCAAGCTCTAAAGGTAATAATGTTCGCACGTTCCTCTTAACCAAATGCAACATGCTAAATATGACAATGCAAGAATAAGTCAAATTGACTTCTTTTATGGTAGTTTTATTGTGCTTTTGTCACTATTTGGAGATTGACAGCATTCTCATTTAAGTTTATTGAATGTGAAAGATCGCAGTGAAGATTCTTCTAAATTTCTCAGTTTGTGCTCTAGGGAAGAAAAAAGTCATATGGGTTTGGGATAACATGACAGTGAGTAAACGAGTACATAGTAATAATACCAATGTATTTGTGTCCACTCATTATACAATTGAGCTGAGTAGCAGTTGCTTAGTGAAAGGCTGTAAGCATTCAGTCGTTTAGTAATTACCAAAACATCTACCTGCAACAGAGGTATATCCACATGTGCAGACTGATTTATTACACCATATTCTCTGATAGATGGTGTAATTGGTCCCTTTTAGCACTTGCTATACTTTAATTCTTCTTAATGGAGTGTATGATTTTCTTGATCGCATTACTTTCTAATCTCCCAAATTCAGTAAAGCTTTCCTCAAGGATCTGTTCTCTTCGCACATGGGGAACAAATCTGATTGATATTGATCTATAGCGGGCAAGGCTTGCTGAGACCTACACTTTATGAGCTGTGAATCACACATTATAGCAGCAGAGGCCATCGGTGGAAAATTATCAGTGCCATTGTTGAGAAATTCAATACTGTGTAGATGCTGGTGAGGATTAAGGGGAAATAATTTGTTTTACATTGATTAGCACAGTTTGTGTCTGATGGTCGTATAGAGTTTGTAATAGATCCCCTGAGTACTGAAGATATTCTCAACAACTGAAACCAAGGTCCTTCTTTACTGTAGCTGACAATTCTGTTATTAATACATACATGTGTTTGTGTGTGTGTGTGTTCTCTTCCCAAATAAGTAATGAGTTTCTACATTAGAGCACTTCTGGTAAATATCGGCTTCTGGATCTTTCCTATTATCCACTACCCATGTATTCAGTTGTGGTCAAAATTTTACATACACTTTGCAGTATCTGCAAAATGTTAATTATTTGACCAAAATAAAAGGGATCATACTAAATGTTTTTTTTAATTTTTTTATTTAGTACTTTATCTACCACTGTATATATACACACACACACATACTGTACATACGGCTCTTGGATCATGGTGAACAAAATATTCAAGCTTAAAATGTTTACTTATATACACTGTGTAATGTTATTGGAAGAGACCTGAACTGAGCTGGACGGTAACATCACTGAATCAACAATGATCTGACTTTAACTGATAAACTGACTGTTTTCTGTTGTCCTCTTGCATTATCAGCACACGTTTTTCCTGTTTAACACTGTAAAGCTTCTTTGACACAATCTGCATTGTATAAATAAAGGGGAAAAAAGTGTTTTCAGTGGAAACCAAAATCCCCAACCCACTGGGGGCTGGATTTACTATCACACTAAAAATCAAAAAGTAAAAAATTGCACTTTGAAATTACACTTTGATCAAACTTGCATGAATTTCATCAAAACAACTCATAGTGTAATTCAGTAGTGTTTATGGTCCTAAAGTGCCTGTTTGTACTCCCAATAAAGTGTGCTCCTATTGAGATGGGGATCTGGGGATCTCCTCCCAGACCACGATCAGGGCATCAGTGAGCTCCTGAACAGTCTGTGGTGCTACTTGGCAGCTTCAGATGCTCCGATACATAATGTCCCAGAGGTTGTCAAATGGACTCAGGTCGGGATAACTTGAGGGCCAGTCAATGGCATCAATGCCTAAATCATCCAGAAACTACCTACATAATCTGGTCACATGAAACCGGGCTTTGGCATGCACTAGGAAGATCCCAGGGCTCACTGCGTCAGCTTAAGGTCTGACAATGGCTCTGAGGAATTCATGTTTCATCTGAGGATTTCATGTTTTCACCTAACAGCAGTAAGTGTACGGTTGGCTATCAAATGGAGGTACACTGTAAAAAATGACTGTGAATTTAACGGTAAAAAACTGTAAAAATGCTACAGTAAAACCCTGTTAAATGGTTAACGGTAAATTCCCCTACTATATACGGTGAAAAACTGTATTAGACATTACATGTAATTTTACGGTAGTATACCGTTTTTGGAAGTGAAAAAGACCATATAATTTACAGTGAATAACCGTAAATTGACCTTCCCAGAATTCCCTGCATTACATTTCAAATTTGATGTTTCTTTTCGTTGAAATAACTATGTTTCTTAGTTTCTTCTTATCAGTTTTGTACATTAGGATTGTATGTTACATCCAATGTTGTTAAATTCATGTTTATTGCATTATTTCAGAATCATGTTTGTCACCATGATGGGGTTTAGTGTTTGTGTGAATGACACTGTGCACCTTCTATATATGTTATTTTTTAAAAGCTGCTTGTGATGGGCTTTGGTTCATCATGTGATTTTCTCATCACCACCTGCATTTGGTGGTTTTCAGTGCATTACAAAGCTACAAAAAAGATTTCAGTACTTCAATAGGTTGGTATAGTAACGTTATATCAGGTATGAAATTTACGGTAGTTACTGCAACTTTAAGTTAAAACCGTAAAACCTAAGATGTTGCTACAGTAGTTTTTACGGTAAAATTCCGGCAACCACAGCTGCCGGTTTTTTACCGTAAATTTTACGGAATTTTTTTACAGTGTATGTGCGACCCACCAATGGTATTCCTCCCCAGACCATCACTGACCCACTGCCAAATCGGTCATGCTGGATGATGTTACAGGCAGCTTAACGTTCTCCACGGCATCTCCAGACTCTTTCATGTCTGTCACGTGCTCAGTGTGAATCTGTTCTCATCCATGAAGAGAATGGGGTGCCAATGGCAGCCCTGCTAATTCTGGTGTTCTCTGGCAAATGCCAGTCGAGCTGCATGGTGCTGGGCTGTGAGCACAGGTCACACTACAGGACATCAGGCCTTCATGCCACCCTTATGGAGTCTGTTTCTGACAGTTTGGTTAGAAACATGCACACCAGTAGCCTGCTTGAGGTAATTTTATTGGGCTCTCGCGGTGCTCCCCCGTTCCTCTTTAAACAAAGGACCAGATACAGTTCTGCTTCTGGGTTGTTGCCCTTCTACGACCCTGTCCAGCTTTCCTTGTGTAACGTTCCATCTTCAGGAATCTCCTCCATGCTCTTGTGACTGTACTGGGAGACACACGTGTGTGTGTGTGTGTGTGTGTGTGTGTATACGCGTTTTTGTGCCAAATGAGGACATAAATTTGTATAATGACAAAGGTATGACATAGGTATTACAAGAAGAAGGTGACTTTTCAGGACATTACCCCATGTCCCCACTTTTCAAAACGCTTATAAATCACACAGAATGGAGTGTATTGAAAATCTGAAATAGCACAAAGTCTCCTGTAAGGGGTAGGTTTAGGGGTAGGGTTGGTAAAGGGCAATAGAATATACGGTCTGTACAGTATAAAAACCATTAAGCCTATGGGATGTCCCCACTTTTCCCAAATGTAAACCTGTGTGTGTGTGTGTGTGTGTGTGTGTGTGTGTGTGTGTATCATTGTAATTTTAGAGTCTGAAAATGTACACCATGGTAAGAATAACCTTTCTGACATTATTTTGAAAAATAAAATTGAATAGTGCTTCTTAAGTTTCACACTTAAACATAATTACAGCCCCTGATGTTCAAGAGTTCTCCAACTGATAAGTGAGTGGTTTAAATCTATAAAAAAGTACATGCAGCAAACCACCAAGAATAACTTTGTTGCCGTGGTAATCGGATAAGAGATGGCAAGGTTTATTTAAAAGCATAATATTGGGCTTTTAAGGTGTGACATCATCTCGTGTTGCTATGCTGGTCTAGGCAATGTACTGTTTTTTCCCCACTCCTTACAAAATCTGTTCCTGTGCTACAAACATGCACATTGAAGTTTCAAAGCACAGAAGCATTTATGGTTGAAAGGAAGAAATAATTCTATATTTGCATTATCTATGACAACAAGACTGTCTTTTGCTTTAAAAAGCTCAGCACACACCTCATGCTGAGTGCATGCACTTTATTTTGATGTACCATTTATGGAAATCAGTGGTAGTTAAATCAAGCACCATTATTACTATTGCCCATACTTACAGTTTAAACAAACCCATATGCCTAAGTATTAAACGTCGGTGCAGAACTGTGCTACAGACATGAATGATACCTCAAATCATGCAGCTTACCGAGGAGACATGTGCCATTGCTTTAGAAAGCAATCACTTTTTATTTTCACATAATGGATTATAAAATGGATTTTAAAAAAAAATCTATAAATTCCTCAGAATATCATAGGGACTTGTGGGTGGGCTCTTTTGACTTGGGTCTGTAGGCAACCACTCAAAACACCCTGTCACCCTGTGCTAGAAACCACTAAAGCTACCCAGAATACCATAGCAACGTAGCACAAGCTCACATTTTCTTCAAAATATGTAAATTGTGTTATGTACCATTATAGATTCAGTTGACATCATGTTTACACATATTCCTGTGTGACTCTCGCACTCAGCTTGTGATGTATTTTGTAGTTGCCTGTGATTGAAAAGCTCCAGCACGTAGAATGACTTCAACCCAGTATCTGGTCTCTCTGCTGAACACAGCCCCACACTTATCTGGAGCAGACGTTTCCTTCAGACATTGATTAATGTGACTCATGCTCATTCGTTCAGCTAAATAACCTGTTTTCTCCACCTGTCTGGGCTTTATTGTACACGTCACTCTTCATCAGTCACATTGTTCTGTCTTTATTCTGGTTGCGTAGCGATAGTTGTCTTTATTAATTTGCTTGCGGACCTCTTTGTGTCATTGTACATGATATAGGCCACTTTGCTTTAGGATAGCAAGATTATATGGAATCAGGAATAAACTGCTGAAATCACTTCTCTCCCCTAGGTCTTTTTCAATTATTAAATAACTGCTGTAATTTTAGAAAGTGTAAATGTTCAGCATGGTATTTTCACTCAGCAAAAAGTGACTAAATCACATCTAAGTTCAGTCACTCACAGGAAATCGAGAACCTTTTTTGTTTATTTTTTTGTTATTTTATTTACATTTATTTAAAATAGAAATATTTTGTAACAATACACACTACCATTCAAAGGTTTGCGGTCAGTAATAACTTCATGGGATAGTTCTTTTCCTCATTAAAGTCGTTGAGTACAGTCTTGCACATTTTGCATCAAATCGAAGTTTGTATATGATTAACCTTGTAGCTGCTGTTTTGTTTTGTTTTGTTGTTTTTTTTTGTTTTGCTTTGTTTTTGTTTTTTTATCCATGTGGGAAAATGAATGGGAAACATTTTTTTAAGCGAATAGCCTTTAGTTTACCTTATAGTCATAAGCTGTTTTGCTGTTTGCTAGTGCTATATAGGCAAATGGTTTTGGGGTGATTGACATTCTCTTCTCACTCTATAGAGATCATTTCGTTGGGCAAAAACTTGTATAGACCAACTACGGTTGCATTTTACATAAAGAGCAACTCCTGCACTTTTATTTCTTGTGACTAATCAGTCTCTCTGTAAAGTGTGAATTAAAAAAGAAACTGGAGCACTTTTACCGAGAGATTCTTGCACTTGATTTAATCATGATTCTCCGCGCAGAACCGTGCCTGGGAAGTGAGACGTAAATTAATTACCGCTGGTGCTCCAATCTTTCTGCAACAGCTGCTGCTCTCCTGACTAGAACTTGTTACGCCAATCTACTCTCCTCAATATGGCACTGTTTGTCCCCTGATGCTCTTTACACAGTCTAATTAAATATCCCAGTTATTAAAATTAGCTGTGAAAAGAGCAGTTTTTGGTCTTCTAAATATAAGAACACACTGTTACTGCAGTTTTATTGAAGATCTGTCACTGGCCAGGTTCTGCATTAAAGGTATAATCTGGGTTATTTACAACCGCCTTCTATTGTAAGTGCATTACCGTAAATATGTTTCCCATTTGATGTTATGAACTGCAGGTACAGAGTCTTGCTGTATAGACATTGATTTACAACTCAGAACAATTGAAAAATTGAATGGTTTACTCAATGACTCATTGGTAAAACCCAAGAGGGCTGGTTTTCTATTAAGTTTTAGGTAAAAGTATTATCTAAATGAAAAAATTAGACGTTTAAGCAGTTATGTGGAGGCTTGGATCCCTCCTTCAAAACCATAAGCCTAATTTCTAAGAAAAGTAATAATACACCTCCCCTCAATAAGCCGCATGATTTGAGGTATGATTTATGTCCATAGCACAAATTGTGTGGGACGAGTTACATGATTAAATGTTCTGGTTAGGGCCTTGTTCAAATCCCTAATCCTAAAGGAATTGGATTTCTGTAAAAGCATTGACTAAATTAAAAATTAGTTATTTATGATTTTTTTTCTTTCTTTCTAGGTAATGTTTACCGAGGAAGATGTGAAGTTCTATTTGGCTGAGCTGGCCTTGGCTTTGGATCATCTTCATAGTCTGGGCATCATCTACCGTGATCTTAAACCAGAGAAGTAAGACCAAACCCCGTGTATTATCAGTAAATAGCAATCATGTGTTCTAATTTACACTGTAGCCTACTTAAGTGGCCTAGATAGTGACCTTGCTTTGATAACCTCAGCACGACCTCGACTGGACATAATGTTCAGGAGAGCTTAATTCCTGCATTTTCAAGCAGCAGTATAATCCACATCTGGATTAGAGTCAAAAGAACTCTGTGAAACTCATGTAATTACAGTCATAATTCAGAGATTCAAACTGGGTGATGCAACCACCCAGAGAGCGTCCTGTGCTGCTCCTGTTTCTTTGGTGCAGTTGCAGCAGCATCTGTGTTGTGTCCTGCTGGATTCAGAGTGCTTGTCAAAGCTGTTTACCTTACATTAGACTGAAATGTGTACAGGGCTCAGCAATAAGGATGACCTGATGGTCCGGGATCTGTGTGTGAGAGTTTTATCCATGTTGAGGCTTATTGATCAAGTACAAGCGTTTTCATTCTTTAAAGGGGTCATAGGATGCTACTTGCACTTTTACAAGTTGTTTGAACTTAAATGTGTGTTGGCAGTGTGTGTACACAACCACCCTAAAATGATAAAAATCCACCCAGTGGTTTTTTGTTAATCTACTAAAATCTTTACCCCTTTCTCAAATCGAGCTGATCTCAGATGCCTGTCTGTGTGACGTCACACAGACAGGCCCCTCCCACAATAGTTTGATTGACAGTAGCGTTTCAGCACAGACTGGACTGGTGTCTTACCTTAGACCCGCCCTGAGTGAGCTCTCATCAGTCCTCTATTGTTTCAACGCTGGAGCAGATGTAGACAAGAATGACTCCTAAGCGATTGAGGTGTTCTGTTGTTGGATGTAATAATGAACATAGCAGTCCTCATTTACTCCCTACATCTGAGCCGCTGAAGACGCAGTGGATTATGTTTGTTTCTGAAGGGAATGCGCCCCATCTACATAAATGCGTCTATGTTCGCGCAAATCATTCAAGATCCAGCTTCACCTACAGTAGAAGTGAGTATGTTTTGTAATGAATCTTTGCAAATCGCCTTTCCTAATAATGTGCTAATTAGCAAGTTTCACGATGAATGCGGCTAAAGTAAACAGTCTCTCTGAGAGCAGCTCGGAAGAGAGGGGCGGGGTCAGCAGAGCTCATTAACATTTAAAGGAAAATGCTACAAAACGGCTTGCTCTGAAAAGAGCTGTTTTTGACAGGGTAGAAAATGTGTTTTTTTACATTACCATTGAGAAATTTTAAACCAAACTATGTTACAGACTTTTCATTAAGACCCAAAGAATCATATAAACTTGTGGAAAATGGGCATCCTATGACCCCTTTAAACATTTTATTTTGGGGGTATGTATTGAATATTGTTCTGATTTCTGCTAATTTAAGCATTTCACATTTAACATTATGTAGCTGGCTAATCTAGATGCGTTTTGTGAGAATGACTAGATAATATTGGAAATCAGTAATGTTTATGTTATTGTTTTCCTTCTTGGAGTAACACGATGGGCAGTTTCCAGCCATTATTTCAAATTATATGTAGCGAATTGTTTGTTTGTTTGATTGTTTTTGTAAGAAAAACGATACATGAAACAAAAAAAAAAAAGGTCTAAAAGGTCTAAAAAAAAAATCACCATAAAATCTCTAGGAAACTTAATTACTTGGCTTACAACCAAAAAGTAAATCTTTACTTAATTTATATTGGGTTGTTTTAAATATCAGCATTATAAACTAGCAACATCAGTAATTATAAAAAATTAAATAAATAAATTGGGCTCAGTAAGTAAGGTTTTTTTGTATTTTATTTTGCTGTTCTTAAGATTTTTCTATTCATCAAAGAATCCTGAAAAAAATGGTTTCCGCTAAAATGTTAAGCAGCACGACTGGTTTTTCAACATTGATAATAGCAGGAATCGCATATAAAATGATTTCTGAAGGATGTGTGACCACTGAGGATTGGAGTACTGGCGTGAAAATTCATATTTGTTATCACAGAAATAATTACATTGTACAATGTATCACTCATTACTCTTGTGACTCAAATATGCAGCCATGGTGAGCAGAAGAGACTTATTTTAAAACCGTGAAAATGTCTTACTGACCCGAAACTATTGAACAGTAGTGTATAATGTATACAGTATTGGTACTACAGTATTGTACTAGCACACCTGTAGGCCTGAGATTTTTGTGTTCCAAAAAATAAAAAATAAAATAGTTTGGTTTATCAACAGACTAGGCGCGTTTCCATTACAGATTTGCGCAAAACTTTGGCGGTATTTTATAAACGTAGATAAAAAAGTATTGCGAAATGACAGCGTTTCCATTAACCAATGTTACGCGACTAAAACGTAACCTTTTGCCTCTCGCGATAAGTCATGGCAACAGTTTTTGGTGGGATTTTGACGGATATTGGCTATATTTATTCAAAGGAGGCATATCCGTGTATCTTTACAGAAGCACCACAGAGAGCCACTTCCAAAACGTGCGTGGCGCGGCTGGATTCTGTAATAAACAGAAAAAAAAAAATAACCAAAAAAAACTTTTTTGCGATATATGGGCGTTTTTGCGAAATTGACGCGTTTCCATTAGGCGTATTTTCAATTCGCCATTTCAATTAGCGCAATTTGAAGGGTAATGGAAATGTGTCTACTGAGAGTGCTTAGGAGATCTCTTAGCAAAAAGGATAAATTTATCATTAAGCTTTTCCATTGTTGAATTTATTGTAGTAAATGAGGCAACCACATGAGTAGTACAATCAATCTCATTCATAAGAACCATTCCTGACCTAGACCAGCAGAAAAATATCCTTATTGTTGAGCCGTGATGAATGACTACTAGCCCCTTAATATAATACTTCTTGTGCTCCCACTCACAGTAATGCTCTTTCATGGCTTATCTCTCTCATATCTACTCAAACAATGGGCCCAAACCAAGCTCACCTGCACTCTGAATTGGCTCTTGTGGGCGATTCATTGCTGGAAATAATGAAAGGGACACTGTGTACAGTAGAAGAGCTATTCCTTCTGAGAAGGTGAAAATGGAGGTGGCCTGAGAGCAGCTCTCGCTGGAGGGCTCTACAGTATATCTCTTAAGGGCATGCTGTTCTGAGACCTGTCATAGGTGATTAATTGCATATTGGCATGAATGGCATATTGGCAGAGGCAATCCAAAGGACACTGCACCAGTAAATTCATTAAGAAAATATATCCTCAATCCTGTCACCCCTACACACTTACAAGAGGTTTAAAGGAAGTGTTGAACTCTGATATCCTTGACTGTGATGTTTAACTATATGTAATTTCATTTAATGTTATTATTTTCTTTACATATAATACTACTGTTCTTTTTTACTGTATTAATTAATTTTTAATGATTGTAACTGATTAATTTCTTCCAAGGCAATCTGTTCTAGGTTGGTTGGAGAGAGATTGATATCTGGGGAAAAAAGCATTGTCTTTGTACAAATAATGATATTCATTTTTGTTTTTAAATAAAAATAAGTATAAAAAAAAGAGAGATAGTGTAACAGTAGGGATGATCAAAATCCTGTTTCACAGTAACAGTAAAAATGTATCATATTTTTATAATCAGTCTTAATGTCTTTTTATGGATAATTTTGTGAATTAAATACTTAATCAAATATTACAAAATACCTGTAACTTAAAGAATGCATACAAAATAAAAAACATTCATAATTCTATATTAGAATTATTTCTTTATCTTAATGAATATAAATCAATATTATAAATCTTTATTACTGTGTTAATATAGCAAGTTTTGATGTTGTTCTGCAGCAAAACTCTACTTTTTAAAATGCTATTTATATATAGAGGTTTGTACTTTTGCAAAGAACGAATATGATGTCTTCTCTATCTCATTTTAATTCTGTAGCAGTAATATAGTAATACAGTAATATAGAAATTATATGTAATCCCCTGTTGCTTCACCTTCCCAGCATTCTCCTTGATGAAGAGGGCCACATAAAGATCACAGGTGAGCAGAAGTTTCTTAATTTGCTTTCGCCACACGGTCCAACTCTTTATATGTGTCATCGACTGAAGGCGCTGCATGTTGATCGTTTAATATCTTTTCTGCGCTCTCAGATTTTGGCCTGAGCAAAGAGGCAATCGACCATGACAAACGAGCGTACTCCTTCTGCGGGACCATCGAGTACATGGCCCCAGAGGTGGTCAATAGACGAGGTCACACTCAAAGTGCTGACTGGTGGTCCTTCGGCATCTTAATGGTAAGTGTCCTTGCAGATTGTGAAGGATCATAGTGGGCACTGTGAGCGCTGCGGTTTTAGTGCTATGAGTGTGTGTAGCGCTAGCCTGGGGCTGAAGGATAATGTGGCCGCAGCTCTGTGGGGGTCCCACAGCCCATTTTGGTGCAAAATTATTAAGCACATTACATTAGTTAGACTATGTTTTAATGTTATTTTAATGCATTAACTAGCCTTGCTATGCTGCATTCCATTCAACTTATAAAGTCAGAATTTAACTTTGGAACTGCATTTTTTTTCCACTCGAAGGCAGAAATGTAAATGTATAAAGATATATAATATGGCCGGGCGATATAGATTTATAAAAAAAATTATATCTTGATGTTTTTCCAAAGATTTAAAAGGGGGTTTTCAGCCACAAAAGATAAGATCTGGGATATATATATATATATGGGGAAAAAAGTAATTTAAAGCAGCTTAACATAAGGCAGCAACATAAAACGTGAAAAAAAAGAAGCAGCACTTCTTTTTTTTTCAGGCATATATGCACAGAATCGCATAAAGAGTAAATTATCACAATACACATTTCATAGAACAAGGTCTGTTAGTTAGCAAAACTTATTGCACTTATCTATTTTGACACACAGTATCATGTTTTTTTTTCACTGTTCAATCCCATATTTAAACACAGTTTGTGAAACTTTGCAATGTGTTGCCAGTAACATGAAAAGCTCAAACATTAACATCTGAAAAGTTCAGTTTCCATTTCAGAAATATTAATATCCATTTCCAGCATTTCCATCACCGCCTTGCCCGACGGGCTATCTTGAATAAAGATATAAAATATTTTCTTTGATTCATGTTGTTCACTCACTTGCAGTGCTGAACCGTAGCGTATGGTAATCCATTTGCCAAAAAAAAAAAAAAAAAAAAAAACTTTTGTTTCTAAGTCTGGCCAATTTAAGCATTCCAGCATTTTAAACCATTTAAGCACATGAAGAGACTAAAGAGAATTCATTTTGGCGCTCATGCGCTGTTTTCTGTGTGCATGCTCTCAAAGCGCGCACACAGAGAGCCACATTTCAGACAGCGTTCGAACACAGAATTGATTCATCTTTCGCGTATCCTTGAACCTGAACGGACACAAACGGATCTCAAAATACCTGTCTCTGCAATTATTCTCATAAACAGAGTTAGTTATGTCTTAAGTGAATGTAAACAGTAGAGAAAGAAATCCCATTGGTATCATTATATAGAATCTGTGCATTCGGTCTTAAAGGGACAGCAGCCTATAAATACCTACGGCTATCATGTTAATCAAACAAAACACAACTTTAATGAAGACTAATCTAGATTTAATTTATACATTGAACACTATGCAGTGTTCAAGTTATTACATTTCTGTACCTGAAAACCATTTTTTGCTTCTTATTTGAAGAAAAAAATACAATCAAATAAGTTTTTGATCATGCTGATTTGTCCGCAGTGAAGTTCAGCTGAAGTATTTTTGTTCGGGCTAGTTGAATTCATTTTGGGCTACCAAAATCTGAAGAATGCCTGTCCGAAGGGCTACCAGGGATTTTGAAATTTTGCGAGCCCTGACTTTGGTCACCTTTGTTAAATATGAATATTCATTATCTGTCCTTGAGTGAAATCAGTTGCTAACCTTTAACTAAACAAACAAAGCACTGATCATTTCATAAACACTTATGTAGTGTCTGGACCACTCAAACACACAATATATATTTTGTTAGCTAGATTTAACAAATACTCTGTAACACCCCAGGAAGCTGAACAGGCCCCTGGTTCCATAGCAATGCTGACACCCGATACATTTACGACCTCCTGGAATTTAGGTGAAGAAAATCGCTTCCTTGCCCTTAAGGAAAATCCACAAGGGAAGGACTTTTCTTTGCTAATTAATTAAAGGAAAACCTTTCTTTGAATGAACACGCATATCCTTTAGGTCATTGTGTATATTATTGTCATCGTGTATTTTGTCTTTGAAATTGTATACTGTGATGCAGGTTTATAATCGAAACACACTCCTGTCATCCTTTCACTATTTGTAATCCTACCTTGTCTAGTATCTATGAATTCGCCTTCTTATGATCGAAACAAGCGTGTATATAATATATTGGTACATAGGCAATATATATTAGGGTCCTGAGAATCTTTAGTAATTTCGATTCAAGTCCATTTGTAAATTACCATGCTTAGAGAACAAAGGTGTCGTAAACCCTCCAGCAATTGCCACTTCCCGCTCGGAAATTCCATTTTGCTCTTTGGACAAGCCCATCTTGAAAGGCGGGGTTCTTTTCCGACCTTAAAGGCCCTGCTCCAGGACCCTCCCAGTCGGTGGTTTGTTGGAATTCTGAGAGGTGGTGAGAAAAACGCTCCCAGAACATCATAAGCTTGTGCCAGGCTTCGGCCTTGTCCTTTCCATTCATCAAGTTACTCTGACGCAAACTGGTTCTTTCTCATCAACCAACTTCAGCAAGATCTTGGGCCTTAAGATTGCATCAGGAATCTATTTTCAGATAGATGAGACTTGCAAGTATCAAACTTAGTCGTTTTAATTGATGTATTAAGTATCAGTTACACTTTTTTTTCAAAGGTGTGTTTGAATTAAGAATCTGATGTTTCCTTCAGGCGTTAGATCTGCTGAATATGCAAATGGTTCCATAAATTTCATTCCTTATGTCTCTTTTCTGTACTGAGTTAAGCTTTAACCCTTTCCTATACCAACTGTATGTGTGTGTGTATGTGTATGTTAGACCAGTTTATGTGTTTATGTAGGATGTTAGACCAGTTTATGTGTTTATGTAGTATGTAACTAGTTTAAGTGTTTATGTAGTCAATAAAACCTTACTTGTATCACACTTTATGTGTTATTGTTTGCTTATACCTGGAGTCACTTAATCATGCAGATTTAGGCTACAAGCTTTTGGAGAATTGTACAGTAAGGAAGTTATTTCCCCTTAACCAGGAAATTAACGTTCTTAGAAATAACAGAGAGTTAACACTGAGAGGTCAAATGAATGCTTACAGCAGATCTAAATATGAATAATTAATTATAACTAGTTATGGTTAATTATTCATATTTCCTCATGAGCTGAGTCGCTACACTTAGCAATAGGTCTATAAATGATCTTTATTGGACACTTCCTCACAAGATATGCATCAGTGGATCTCTTCTTGCTGCTGCACTGGGCCACTTATTCTTCTATTAATTCTAAAAAGATCTGCTTAGGCAAAAACACCTTTTATTAATGCCTTGAGCTGCTGTCGGTAATTGCTTCTAGATGAGGGTACGTCCTTTGAGAATTTCCATTTCCTCAGAAGCAATTGACTCACAGCCAATGTTGGAGCAAATCATTTTTGAAGAGGTGCACACTTATAAGTATCAAGAGCTCAGGTGGATACGACACCTGACTTTAAAGAGCTTGTGACTAATGCTGAACAGTTAAAAGGAAGAAGCTTCTAGTTAAAAATGTTTAAGGTGAAGTAATTTATGCTTGACTAGCTGCACCCAACAAATCTACCAACGGGGGCTTATTGGACTACGCTAAGCAGCCAAACCTTGACCCATTGCCAGACAAAACACAGCAAAATAACTGAGTTTGGATGGGACAACCTGAGAGGGTAGCATTTTGTGGTACAGAAATTAACCAAATTAACACTTTAACAGTTTGACAGTGAATGCAGGACATACTGACTGTTGATAGGAACTTTTATTATTGGATTCAAAGTTCTAGATCATTTTAAGCTACATCATCACCCAGCTCTAATCTGCTAAACACCAATATAAGGCATGAAGGTGTCAAGATATTATAAAAATTAACATTATGTTTTTTTCTTAAAATACTTTATAATGTGTATTGTTTAAAAAAACACTATTGTTTAATCAAAATAAATTTGATCTGACTTGTTGTTTGGTGGAATTGCTGTGGAAACTCTCTTTAAAACTCCAGCCCATTTAACTTGCTCACTTCTAAATATCCACAGCAGAACCCAGCCTTAAATGAATTCACTCACAGGGAAAAGTGTTACATAAGAGTGAGCACGCTGAGACAGATTTGGTTGCAGTACGCTCTGTTACTGTGCGGCAGTGCTGAATACACACTTCTCTTATTGTATCATCCATAAATAAACTTGCTAGAGCAAAGCCTGATGCTTCTATTACTGTTCCTAGTTTGAAATGCTGACTGGATCCCTGCCATTTCAAGGCAAAGACCGCAAAGAGACAATGGCACTTATTCTCAAGTAAGAATTATTGTTGTATTTGTAAGTTTTCTGACAGCCTAGTGTTTTTTTGTGTGTGTGTGTGTGTGTGTGTCGGACTGTATTTATTCACATTCGGGGACCAACTTCCCCCCAGAATATTAATACTAGTCCATTTTGTTTGAACCGCGTCGTGGGGACTTAAATTGAGGTCCCCATGAGGAAACAAGCTTATAAATCATACAGAATTAGTTTTTTTGAAAAAGTTAAAATGCACAAAGCTTCCTGTAAGGGGTAGGTTTAGAGGTAGGGTTGGTGTAGGGCAATAGCACATACAGGTTGTACAATATAAAAACAATTACACCTATGGAATGTCCCCATAAAACATGGAAACACAACATGTGTGTGTGTGTGTGTGTTTTAAAGATTTGTAATTCTAATGAATGAATGTGTCAAGATGATTTGTGATGTTTGTGGCTATGCATCACAGTCTCATTTATTTTCCTAAATAAATAACAGATTTAATTGTCTCTTTTTTTTTTTCCTCAGGGCAAAACTCGGCATGCCGCAGTTCCTCAGCCCAGAAGTCCAGAGTTTACTGCGGGCTCTTTTCAAAAGAAACCCTTCCAATAGATTAGGTAGGCTACCATACATGAACCAAACACTGCCTTAAACCAACAAATATTCTATTCACCTGCCTTCCATCTTTTTTTTGGTTCATCTGTAAATGTAATTTGGGTTGTCACAATACTGATGCATATAAGACACCACATATATGACTGTAAACCACATCAATCAACTAGTTGGTTGTTGGAAATCAAGTCAATTGTCAGGTTTCATCTGTGTGTTTTTTCTTTTGTTTTACCTTGGTTTGCGCATACTCTTGTTGTTTGCTTTCCACCTGTGTCTGGTTGATCTTGTTCAGCCTGTGTGTGTATATATAGCCTCTGTTAGGTTCAGTCCAGTGTTTTTTTTGTAGAATGTTTTTCTGCGGTTTTCCTAGTAGTCTCTGTTTATTCTGTTTAATTAAGGAAGGAACTGCTGTTCACTTGGATCCTCTTCATCACGCTCTTTTATCATTTGCATTACCTAGCGTAACGTCTCTGTTACGTATGTAACCCTCGTTCCCTGAAGGCGGACGTAAGTCACGTCAAAGACCGACCTTGTGATTCGCTCGAATGACCAATCTACTTCGAGTGTAAACTAAACGAGCCAATGCACAATGGCAAACGATTATTGCATCCAGCTGCTGCTGATCACATCATGAGTATAAGTAGGCAGCAGATGCAGCACATATTCAGATTTTCGCTGAGGAGCCGAGCCAGTGACCCAACCGCTCAGCAGTGGTACAGAAGCCGTGGCGACGGGACGTGACGTCTACGTTCCCTCCTTCAGGAAACGAGGGTTACATACATAACCGAGACGTTCCCTTTCAGTCTGTCACTCTCGACGTCACGTCGGAGGACCGACGAATTGGGATCCTACCCAAAGGCCACAGCTACCGCCCCTTCCAGTGTCCTGTGGAAGCCATCTATGCCCCTACTTTTTGGCGTAGGCCAGGTCTTCACAAGAGGACCAGCTACTGCTACTATGACACTTTCCACTGAGTAAGACTGGATAACACTGTGGAAACGCACCCGTTCTACTTGGAACAGGGGCGTTACGGAAGCTTGAACCTTCTCGAAGGAGGTTTCGGAAGCAATACACGTATGAACATTCCTTAGGTGCATATGGAATATTGGAGGTGATTGTAACCCTCTTGGGATGGCAGAAATCTGCCGGGGAAACACGGGCTCAAGGTTATACCGTGGACTTTACACATATGGGATCCACTCAGGTCTTGCACATGGAACCCAGCATTCTAAAAGCCTTTCTCGCGGATTCAGCGAGTGAAGGCCTGGCTCCGGACGCTCCGCCACGTCTGGCTGCCGAGGGGACTGAGGAACTCAACAGGGTCTACTATATGGTCTCTCTGGAGTGGTTTTTGCAAGCCGACCCGAAGCCGGGGCTCTCAGTGCTTCTACCCGTTTGAGGTGAGTACACAGGAGGATACCGGCTCCACACGGAGGTTATAGAATCTAGCGAACGTGGTGGGGTCGCCCAGCTCGCAGCCCTACAAATATTTGTCAGCGAGGCGCCACGAGCCAGCGCACAGGAGGATGCCTCACTTCTAGTTGAGTGAGCTCGCAACATGATCGGGCAGGTCACACCCTGTGCCTGATAAGCCAGGGGTATGGCATCCATTATCCGGTGGGCCATCCTCTGCTTAGAGACTGCATTCCCCTCTGCCGGCCTCCGTGACAGACAAAGAGTTGGTCTGAGGTCCTGAAGCTTTGCATCCAATCTACGTAGCACCTTAAGGCTCGGACAAGACAGAGCAAAACTAGGGCTGGGTCTACCTCCTCCGAGGGCAGCGCTTGGAGGTTCACCACCTATCCTGAAGGGATTAGCAGGAACCTTGGGCACATAGCCGGGTTGGGGCCTCAGGGTTACCTGGGAATCATCCGGCCCGAACTCTAGGCACGAATCGGTGACCGAAAATGCATGCAGGTCCCCTACCCTCTTGATAAGCAATGCTAGCATATAAAGTCTCCATTGAATGAACTTCGTCTCAACCGCCTGCAAAAAGCTCCAATGTGGCCCTGCTGTGCCCTGTGAGCACCAGTCCAGGTCCCACGAGGGAATATAGGTGGCCAGTGGAGGCTTTAACGCTTCTCGCCCCCTTAATAACCTGACGACCAGTGTCAGTCCTCCCCAACGACCTCCTTCTACGGTTCCTGGTTGCAGCAGCTTGCAGCGACCTAAATTTAAGTGTGGATGGAGACAGCCTTCACTCCCACCCTTTTCTGCAAAAAGACAGCACAACTAAGGCTCCGGGGTCGGGTATCTTTTCGGGGGTCTGTTCTTCTCGCGAGAGGCCACCAACAAGCTCAACGAACCGGTTCCACTTCAAGCGTAGCTCTCGCGGAAGTGATGGTGCAACTACCTCTTGTGAAGTCCCGCAGAACCTCTGCGTCCCGTCCAGGGACTTTCTGGACATGAAGTTTCCAGAGGTCTGGACGCATGTGCCAAGGGGTGCCCCGTCTCTGAGTCATTAAATCCTTCCTCAGAGGAATCGGCCAAGTAGGGGCTGTCGCGAGGAGCATTAGTTCTGGGAACCAGGTCTGGGTAGGCCAATAGGGTGACACCAACAGGACTTGTTCCTCGTTCTCCCTGACCTTGCACAGCATCTGTGCCAGAAGGCTCACTGGGGGAATGCATACTTGCGAAGGCCCCGCGGCCAGCTGTTTGCCAGAGCGTCCGTGCCGAGTGTTCAGTCGGTCAGGGCGAAGAACAACTGGCAATGAGAGGTTTCTGGATAAGCAAACAGGTCTACCTGAGCGGCTACGAAACGTCCCCAAACCAGCTGGACCACCTGGGGATGGAGTCGCCATTCTCCGCCTTAAGTGCAGATCCCATTACAGCTCTCGCTGCCCGAAATGAGCAGCCCAGATGTGAGACAGCATGAAGCGACCGTCATGATGCTTCTGACTCCAGAGGAGGAGATGGCGGGCGAGTTGTGACATGCGATGGGAGTGTAGACCACCTTGTCGGTTGATGTACTCAATGGTCGCTGTGTTGTCCGTGCGGACTAGTACACGCTTGCTTCGTAAGCGCCCTTTGAGACGGCTCAGTGCAAGGTGCACTGCCAGTAACTCGAGGCAGCCAGTGCAGTTGGGTCCCCGTCCAAACCCCTGACACTGCAATCCTGTTGTACGTGGCCCCCCAGCTGGTGGTTGAGGCATTCGTGCAAACCACAGAATGCCTTGAGACCTGCTCCAGGGGCACTCCTGCGCGGAGGAACGCAAGGTCTGACCACGGTGTGAAGGTTTGGCGGCAGGCCGGTGTAACTTGGGCCCGGAAGGTGCCGCGTTGCCACGCCCACCTCTGGACTCGGCCTTGGAGCCAGTGCTGAAGCTGTCTCATATGGAGCAGCCCCAGTGGCGTGATTGCCGCCGAAGCTGCCATATGCCCCAGGAGCCTCTGAAACTGTTTCAGAGGGACCGCCATCCTGCTCTTAAAGAGTCTCCTCCATACCGGGAAAAGAGATCCTCTACATCGGGGAGAGTTTGCTCTTTTCCCAGTTGACCCCGAAGCCCAACAGGCTGAGGTGTGAGATCACCAAATCCCTGTGTTCGCACAACTGATCCTGAGACTGCTTTGTCGAGTTAGTTGAGAATGCGAATGCTCTGTTCGCTCAAGGGAACAAGGGGTACCTCCGCAACTTACGTGAAGACACAGGGCAACAGGCACAGCCCGGAGGGCAGGACATCTTACTGATATGCTCGTCCTTCGGACACAAACCACAGCAATGTTCTGTGGTGCGGAAGGGTCAACACATAAAGTACGCGTCCTTCAGGTCAACCGCTGCAAACCAATCCTTGGGCTGAGGCAAACCGAAGATGCGCTCCCTGCGTCAACCTCTTGTACCTGTAACAGTGTGAGGGGCCGTTTCATACACGCAGGTCCAAGATGTGTCTAACCCACCGCCTTTCTTGGTACCCTGAGTAGGACTTGTAAAACCCCATCTTCATATCGGGTGGAGGACCGGCTCTATCGCAGTCCTTCGCCAGTTGGACTGTCGACCCCAACAACCACCCGGGCTCCGCCCATCAAGACAGTATCATCGGCCGCCCGTTCACTGTTGGAGCGATGCCACTGACTTGGGGGGTGGGGGATTGTGCCGTGCGAGTGAATCGCATAGGCCAGCCTGACTGTTTTCTCAGGAGCCATCATGACGGGCTGTGTAGGCTCCCAGCTCCCAACACCGCGCTAGTGTCATCAACAACTACAGGCGTACCCGCAGTGGGCACACGAACGCAGGGCCCGGCCCGTCATCTCGTAAGCCGTCTAAAGGCGGGTCTGGGTGGTACCCTCAATCAGAGGGTCTTGGATTCCTGTGGTATTCTTCCTCTCCGTCGCCCCACGTGCTGCGGCAGCTGGCGCGAGAGGAGGGTTAGTAATGATACCACTATGTCGTCCACAACCCCCTGTCCCCTCTGGGGACCCAAAAAAATAGAAGAATTGCTCTTTGTCGAGAATTTAGGTACCACCGACCAAGAGGTCAATGGTGGAAAAAGATGAAAAGAATCTCCGCCCGGCCATCCTCCGGGGGAGGGAGTGGTGTGCTTATCATCTCCTGAAGAGCACGTCCCTCCACCTCTGGGTTGCCCGTCTCATGGTCTCTTGCTCTTTTGCTTGCCACCAGGTTTGGTGGGGGCCTGGATGGGTGGGGCGGCTTCCCTGCGACCGGCTCCACGGCACAGCCTTGCTGGAGGCCACAGGAGTGTTGCGCTTGTTTTGGCGGTGGCAGAGGGCCTCGCCCTCGCAGGATGTACCTGATGGCCTCAGTCTGCTTTGGTCAGCGGAGAACCGCTGGGCCAGTTCTCCACCGTGTCGCCGACAGGCCGACCTGGGACACGGGGGCGTTCAAGAATAGTGTCTTGTACGTCTCGCGCATGTCAGCCAGTCACAGCCAGAATGGCGCTCCCTGACCACCATAGTTGACATCGCACGACCCAGAGACCGTGCCGTAACCTTCGTTGCTCGTGGCGCTAGGTCCGCCACGGTGCGGAGTTCTCTGCGAACTTCCGGTTCGTGACCACCCTCGTGCAAGTCCCTCAGTGCCTTGGCCTGGTGCACTTGCAATCACGCCGTAGCGTGTAAGGCAGCTTCTCCAAAGGTCGTATAGGCATCGCTGGCCAGTCGAGTACCGACAGACCCGGGAGGGGAGGCACGGTTCTCCCTGCCGGTTGGAGGCGGTATTAGGACACAACTGCATCGCAACCGACCGGTCCACCGGGGGGACCATTGTAACCCCCTAGCTGCTTCACCATCGAGGGTGGCGAGGGAGGACGATTCAGCAAATCAGTTTTCAATGGGGGCAGGAAAAGGTGCCGGGGGAGGGGTAGGAATGTGCCCACGACCTGTTGAGCTACTCATGCACCTCCGGGAAGAAAGGCACCGAGGCGGGGCTCTGAGAACCAGCGCGGACCGCCCCGGGAACCAGTCGTGCAACCTTGAGGGCTCGTGACACGGTGAAAGTCTTCACTCGAGCTCTACTCCTATGGCGGCCCGGGAAAGCATCGCCATTATTTCTGGATCCGATCCAGGCAATGCTACGGTCCCGGAGGAGAGCAGCGAAGCCAAATCTTCCTCTCCAGAAAGCTCTGGCTCACCCTCCGAAGCTGGCAACCATGCTGCGCTTTTTTGAGAGCTCCATGTTTTGAAGTGCCGTCGGCGGCTTGGGGCATCTCTCTTAGGGGACTTCCTCACCGTGACCGTAAGACCAGTCCGCCCACCGCTAGAAGAAGGACTTCCCCGGCTGCCACCAGAGGGAACCCCTGATCTAGGCAGTGGCACGGGCACTCCTCCCCTTTGCAGGTAACGGAGTCTGGTCCGCAACGCCGAGATGGTCATACCCCCGCCATGGGAGCATGATCCATCCACGAAAGCCACCTCAGCGTGATTCATGCCCAGGCACGAGAGGCAGCGAACGTGACCATCACCCAGCGCCAGGTAAAGACCGCATCCAGAAACGCCCAGGTGATACGTTGTCTATAACAAGACCCACATCGTCTTTATAAAGACTTAACGTCAAGTTTGCCAAGCAATGTCGTCTTTAGAAAGACGCACCCGAATTTGCTCTTTTAGGGGTAAAAGCTCTTTTAGCGTGCTGAGGCGTACAGAGGAGATGATCATCTGCAACACAAACAGGGGGTAGTGCAGCCTGATGTGTGCAACCCACTCGACACGGGAAACCACCACCGCTGAAGCGCCGTTCGCCAACACGAAGAGCTCTCCAAGAGCGTGCTGAACTCGTTCAGACTTCTTCTCGCCGTAGAGTAGTCAGGAGCAGAACGATGTGATCGCTCGGCTCCGAAGCGAATAGCTGAATATGCGCTGCATCTGCTGCCTACTTATACTCACGCTGCTGTGATCAGCAGCATCGTGGATGCAATAATCGCACGCCAACTGTCTTTGGCTTGTTTAGTTTACACTCGAAGTATATTGTTCCCTCTAAGCGAGATCCCAATTCGTCGGTCCTCCGACGTGACGTCGAGAGTGACCGACTGAAAAGGAACATCACTTTAATTAGTACTGATTTTTTTTTTTTCAATACCAAAGTACTGCAATTACAGTGCTACAAAATACTGTTATACTTTTTTTGTTGCCCATGGTATTGATGGTCATTATGTGATTTAGTGTGAAAACAAAACATTTGTACAATTCTTGCGAAGACCGAAAGACATTCCATAGAAGTCCTACTATTTGTGTTCTTCACTGTTTGAGTTCGTCACTCACAATTCTCCCCTTTCTTTTGTTTTTTTCTTTTCCTCCTACTGTTTGGAGTCATTTAGTGTTTGTCTGTTATCTTGAAGCATTTTAATAAGTTCAGACTTTTAGCAGACTCACTAGACTCTGCTTGAGTGATCTAGATTACATAGAGTATGCCTGGAAGTCTCACCTAAAGCCTTATTTTAGATTTAGTTTTGTCTGTATGTGACTGTATAAATCTATTTAGAAAAAGAAAAAAACATGTAACATAAAATACCACATGAGAAGAGCTGATTTAAATTGCCTAGGGGCCATCAAAGACCAGCAAATCACTGGTATACGCTTTTTTTTCAGTGTAAACCATATGAAATGCTTAGCACAGTATGTATCAGATGGTCACAGTGATACCTCTTTTAGTTGAACATAGTATAAATCAATTGTGCATTGTTCTTACGACAGCAGCAGTGGGCATGAATATAATTTTAGTCAGAGATGATTTCCTGTGTGAATGACTGCAGACAGACTTCCAGACGCTGCTACTGAATGTTTGTCAAAGCCGAGATTGAATTTAGCTTCGTGAATCATTTTATCCATAATTTATAAGGCAGAGATAAATGCCATCGAGACCTTGTGCTGACTGTGGCTTAATATTCTTCTGTCTCAGATTAGTTGTATACATCCCAGCCAGGTCCTGACTCACTCGTGTAGGACGACTAACATAGTTTGAATGGTAAAATTTAAATGCACTGGTTAATAAGTTGGAATAGTGTTTAGGTTTACGGAAATAAAAATCCTATTCATTTTGTTCAGAGAGAAAATAATTATTAGTGATAGCATATAAACTTGAGCTACCATGAGGTTGTTAAAGTGGTAATTCACCATTTTCAGAATGGGCTTTTAATAAAACATGCAGTTTATACAGTAGAAACGCCAAACAAATAAAAATGGTGCGACATGACTACAGAATATGGAGAAAAAGGGATGTGAGCATTTCCTCTGTTGATCTAAAACATGGAAAAAGATTACATTGTTCATTTACATTTACTACAGATAATTGTAACAATACAAAGCTAGTAGAAAATTGGTGAATGTATCCTTTAATTGATGAAGTATGCCTTCTGTAGCCTTCATTTCAGTTTAATTTTATAGTTATTGTCGATTTCCTGGTGAAAACTACATTACCCACACTCTTAAGGAAGGTTTTAAACAGTACCAGAAAAGGGTTCTTCGGCTTTTCACATCAGCAGAACCCTTTTTGGTGCTAAATAGAATGATTTTTATAAGGTTCAATAAAGAAGCACGCTTTGAAAGTGCTATATAGGACCTTGATGGTGTTATAAATAACTTTTTTATTGGTAAAGCTTATTTTCATTTATATTATTATATATGTGTGTGTATATATTAGTATATGAGTGTGTGTGCGTGTGTGTGTAAAATATTAGTATTATTAATACAATTTTTATATAATTTTCATTTTGTGTGAATTAGGTACTGTTTTATATGTAAAAATGTAGCAAAGATGTCTGTGCTCTTATACAGTTATTAGCTGAACAGATTAATAAATGACAATTGACATTGAACATAAATAAATACTTAAAGAAGTAAAACAAAATAGAAAATAAAATAGTGAAATTAAGACCATGAGCTCCAGTGAAATATCTTCACAATCCTATATGATGCCTTTAAGTCCATCATTTTGGTGTGCAGATTAGAGTTGTGGGATCGAGACAGCATCTAAAAACTAATTGAATTAGAGTACCGTGTCTCTTCTATTTGTTTATTGGAAAAACAATTAGATCAGCGAAGGCCAAAAGTACAACAAATGTAACTATTCAAAACCGATTCGCACAGTGTTTAAAGAAAAAGTGAATATAGTCATGGGAGATCTTTAATGTTTTTTTGTTTTGTTTTTTTGGTGACTGGGATGTTATGCCTAAACCAATATAGACAAACGAAATCTAACGAAATTCCTTGTGGAGAAGAGGAAGAGAATTTACTCATTTAACATACTGGTCGTACTTTAAATGGTGACCAAAAAAACTAAAATGATAAAAAAAGAACCCCATGTTTTTTTGACATCATTTACTATTTAAAAAAATTAAGTTTAGAATGAAATATTTAGGCATTTTGAGAATGTTGACAGTGCTGTGTGTTTCAGGGGTGGTCCAAACTCGGTCCTCGAGGGCCGTGTCCGCACGAGTTTATCCAACTTGTCTTACACACACCTAACCGTGAAGTTTCTAGATTCTCGTAAGACCGTGATTACTGGTTCAGGTGTGTTTAAACATGGGGGTTGGACTAAACTTTGTCGGACAGTTGCCCTCCAGGACAGTTTTGACCCGCTGTTGTAGTTTGGTATCACTGAGCTCCATAGATGTTCTAAACGCGCTCCAGTACTGATTACAGAATTTGACAAATGAACATTTCAGCATGAATGGTTTCTTTCCCCCCCCCCCCCCCCCCCCAAAAGACAAGAAAAAGAACCCCCCCCACAGAAACGCCCCCCCCCCCCCTCCCCCCCCGAAACAAAAAAAGCCCCACCCCCAAACCCAACCCCACAACCCCCCCCACCACCAAACCACCCCCCCCCCCCCACCCCAAAAAAAGAGACCCCCACCCACAAAAAAAAAAAATAAAAAAAAAAAAAAAAAAAAAAAAAAAAAAAAAAAAAAAGGAAAAAAAAAAAAAAAACAAAAAAAAAAAAAAAAAAAAAAAAAAAAAAAAAAAAAAAAAATGAAGAGGATAAGGGGGGTGATGAAGAGAAAAGGTAATATACTTAAAGACATTTTTAAGAGTTTAAAAAAGAAGAGAATCACCACAGAGAAGTCACGGGGGAATAAAAGCTGGCTGTGGACCACGATCTGGTGGAAATCTTGTGCAAAGCCAATGATGCGCTACTATACAGGGCAAATGGGTTAGGCTAACAACAAACCTTGAAAATGGGTTCTATAGAGCAAAGAACTTTAGATTCATATTGTTGAGGCTTTAAAAGTCTTAGCTACGCAAGCGGATGGACACTGCTGTAGAATATTTCAGCAGAGTGCGTCCAATTGTCCTGACTCACAAACAGACCAATGTTTCATGGAATCTTTACATTTAAGTGTTTTTTGTTTTTTTTTTTTTCACACAAAATGTGACAGAGGGTTTTTATGAGGCATTGCATCCATCCAGAATAATATTATATATAATATATATATAAATATATGATAGATATATATATGTCATGCAACCTGTTATCTAACGAATGTTTGTCCTCCGGTTGTTTTGCAGGCGCAGGACCTGATGGAGTGGAAGAAATCAAGCGGCATAAATTTTTCGCAACAATAGACTGGAATGTGAGTTCCAAACTTTGTACTTTATACTATGTAATGCTATGTAATGTTAATCACTCTTGAATATGTAGCCTGGTGACTCATGAGTAGGACAAGATCGTTTAACGTTTTATTCAAAGATTCCGTTTTAATTGCTGTGTGTGATTGCATGACCAGGCTTATCTTCACGTAAGAATTAAGAAAGGCAAAAAATTAAGGAAGAGCTCCCAAAACATGAACAAAAAAATTACTTAGGCCTTATTCGTAGCATACGGTTTTCTGCATATTGCATTGTAAACTGTATTTTATTAGTAAATCCTAAATTACTGAATTCTGCTGACGATTTTTTTTTAATGAGTATAGGTGCGTTCCAGATTAACCGTAAAAGCCATGCAAAGTGGTCTTCACAGCATATTTCACAGTCTTAAGTGAGATTCCAATCCGAAGAGAGCATACAGTAAATGTTCAGTTTGAAGGGAACTGTGAACAGCATAGGGAATAAGGGAACATCACTTCACAGGATGTGGAGAGGGAAATTTACCCAACAGTCATTGCCCATCACTCCGGCACTTGAAGTCTGAATAAAAGACGGTGAAGAAAAAGAGTTGAGGCTCTGCCGTTATTATTTTGTTTAATTACTACCTGGTGTGATTTGTGTGCAGTTGTTTGAGACATGAGACTGTGGTCACATGACTTTATTATATTTTTAATCCAACTTCATTACATGCATGTCTTAATTCAGAAATAATCATGTCCGAACAGTTCATGTGTATTTTAAAATCACGTTTAAAATGACTTAAAATACCAGAAAGTACCAGTTAATTCAAGCACACTGTGTGATGATTGCATTGCATTGTGTGTGGGATACAGTGTTCCACAGAGTGTTTTTTTTGTACTGCTCAAAAAATACGTATTGTACCTTTAAATCTGTTTTTTAACGATCAACCATTAAAGTCATATTTAAATATTCAGACATAAAACTGTCTATGCTATGTTTATCCTATGCTATTATGCTATGTTTATTTGTTATCCAACCCTTAGTTCACATAGCTTTTAAATGTTAATGTTTTATGAAATTACTGCTCAAAATTCAAAGGAAGCTCCATTATGTTTGATCCATTTTTTTCTGTAACATGTATAACCTCAAGTATTGGTGTATGTCTTAAATGATGCATTTCTGGTCAACAGAAATTGTACAGACGAGAAATCAAGCCTCCGTTCAAACCAGCAGTGGGTCGACCAGAGGACACATTCCATTTTGATCCTGAGTTTACATCCCGCACGCCGACAGGTGACAAAAATTGCATTTGATTTTCAGATTACACGTAACACTCATATGCCATTTTAGTTAAATTATGGATGGATGAAGTGTTTGCTTTCAAGCATCATAAGTCGGGTTTCCATACAAAGTTGCGAATTTAACTTATGCGCAAAATTGGAATATCGAATAAGCACCATTCCCATCCAACGAGTCAAAGAGAACAAAAGCATCACTTCCTGATAAACTGGCACTAATTATCACAAAGAAAAGTAGGAGAAGCCACTGAATATAATAAGTGCACGGGGTATTCGAGTTCGATAATTTTTAGGCACCGACCGAAATGCCTCGATACCATCGAGTATCGAAAAATGCCTCTTCGTTCGGTACCAAATTTCGATACCTAAGGGGTTAATCTCATCAGCGTCAGTGAGTCAATAAGCCTGCAGCACTAGCAAAAGTGTTCGACAAAAAGAGGTGCGGCGCAGATCGAGTGTTTGTTTGACATCCGCGAGAGCGATTCGAAAGCGTACGGTGCAGTCTGCTCTCTTTAGCTCTCGTGGTACTGTAAAACACAGATAGGTCTGCACTGTCAGTACGTGTCAAGTCGAACACACCTACTAGTTTACCCCGGTTACACTCAGAGATGTGGCGCACACATGAGGCTGTAGTTTGAATGCGTCCCAGCCCCCTTAGATGTAAGGCTACATTTACACTGGTGCGTTTATGTTTTAAAATGAAAACGATCCTCGTCATACTGGCGTTTCCACTGCGTTTCAAGCCAGCTTTCCACTATCTCTGACAAGCGACATACCGGTCATTAATTTCCAATGGAGAGTAGCGGTGGAGCTGCGTGGAGTTCTGATCATATGCAGATGTCCGTTCATACTACACGACCGAAAGCGCGTGTTACGTGAGCATTCATGCAAACTGTAGCATCATGCTAAAAAAGACAAATAAGATTTATATTCCACTTTTACTCAAAACTCACTTTAAACCACAATCGAGTGTTTGTAATAACTTCCGATTGCCGTCTAATGTGTGTTTTGGCCATGTAATGTTGCTAAAATTAAATATGTTACTACCTCTGACTCCGAGTCAGAGCAGCGCTCATGGAAGAGAGAACACAGACAGACAGCGCTGGAAGCTGCTAATGCTCATCAGTAAATCAGTGGAAAATAAATAGAAATCATGATTCTGTCTGAGCTATGCGTTTTAAAACGAACACGCACTAGTGTAAATGTAGCCTAACAGATGTGTAAACTGAAGACTATTTGAGCTTTATTAACCCACCATATTTGCACTGATTTTCTTTTTTTTTTTTTTTTTTTTTTGTTTTATTTTTTATAGTGTTGGTTACAATTTGTTCCTTTGTGCAGTGGCTCAGGAGATGAGTCTTTGAGTTTGTATAAACATCAACAAGCTGAAAAATAAAACCAAAGTTTTTTTTTTTTAAGATAATGTAATCTTGTTAAAATTGATTTAATAAAATTGGTATCGAAAAAAGTATCGTTCAGGAACCGGTATCGAAGTCAAGGTATCGGTATCGATATCGAAAATTTTTGAACGATACCCAGCCCTACTGAATATAATAATTTTCATATATAGTAAATTGCTTGCGCCTCAGAGCGAGCAGACGAAACACAATAAATGCTACCATTGCTTTCGGAGGTGGATGCCTGCTGTTTGGGAACACATTCGTGTCAGACAGTTCTGGGAGGCAATTATACAGAAATAGTTTAATGACAGACTTTGCTCAGGCATTTAAGAATGACTGTAACATTTCAGATGCTGTGAAACAAGATCGGCCCGCTGGTTATTCAGGTATTGGCGTCCCATAGCGCAAAGTCACGTGACTCACGTTTTTGATGCACATGGAGGAATTTATTCGGCAAATGTGTTTCCATCTCCCATTATTCGCATTAACCCTTTTTGGCACAAGTCAAAAAACACCTCAAATGAGCATAATTTATTTTATTTTTTTTGCGAATTTCCGAAATTTGGTGTTTCCATTACTCGTTTCTGATGCGATACGTCGAAATGCGCATAAACAAGCACAGGGAGAGTGCAAAAACAAATTAGAGTGAACTGCAGCAGCAGAACCTGTTTACCAAGAGCCCTCGGGTCCTGCCGCATAGTGCACCCAGTCAATTCATACTGCTCAGATGGGATCAATTGTGTGTTTCCATTTATAGAGAGACTTTGTCCTTGTTGTCTTTCTAAATTTGTTTGCATCTGTGTGTGTCTGCAGACTCACCCGGAGTTCCAGCCAGCGCTAACGCACACCAGCTCTTCCGCGGCTTCAGCTTTGTGGCCTCTAACCTGGATGAAGAACAGCCGCTGGCCGAGACCAAGCAAAATTCTGTTAACCCCATTGTACAGGTGAGCAGGACTCTGAGAACTCTTATGGAGATTTATGATGGCAACCATCCACAAGTCACTCAACATACCTTAGCGAGTGCATAGCAACATGTTATAAGCTACTAAAAATACTGTAGCAAAAGTATAGAAACTAAAAGCTATTTTAAAAAAATACTGAAAATACATTAACTGTTGTAGCAACATGCAAAAACAACTCAAAATGCATATAGCGACGTGTTAAAAGCCACTCAGAATTCCTTAGTAAACCTATAACAACTAAAAGCCATTCAAAATACCTTAGCAGCCACATAGTGACACGCGAAAAACAGTTAAACTACATTAGCACATGCAGCAACATGCTAAAATCAACTCAAAATACCACAGCTGCACAGCCACATGCTAAAAGCCACTTAAAGTACCTTAGAAAACCTAAAGCATCTAAAAGCCATTCAAAATACATTAACAACCACATAGTGACATGCAAAAAACACTTCAAATACCTTTAGCAACATGCTAAAATCAACTCAAAATACCGCAAATGCATAGTGAATGCTAAAGATCACTCAAAATACCTTAGCAACTGCTTAGGGACGTGCTAAAAGATACTCAAAATAACTTGTATACTAACTAAGGCTACGTTTACATGACAACGATGTAGTCAAAAACGGAAAAGTTTTTCCCTTGCATTTTTAAAAAGTTTATCAAAACGATTCACGTTTACACATGTCCGTGAAAACGGCCAAAAACAGTGTATTACGTATGCCAGGCCAGTAGTTGGCGCTGTCACCTTGTTAGTAAACAGTACCTGTAGGGAATTGACGATTATTTGTTGTATGTGACGCGTCTCCGCTGTTGGTTGTAATATTGGTGAAGTAAATCCACACTTTGCTGAAGAAGCGTTAGCAAACTCTTGAGCAGCAACAACCATGTACTCCGCCATTGTTGTGTATGTTTGTTCGCGCTTGCCTTTAAAATCGACACGTACTGCGCATGTCTACATACCTAACACGTACTGTGCATGTGCATGACGTCACCGTTTTCAAAGATTCCCGTTTTGGGTGTTTGACACGGAAACGTAATGGTGGCGTTTTCAAAATCTTGCACTTTGAAGCCCGTTTTCAGTCCCCAAAACGCTGTTGTCGTGTAAACGAACAGGCAAAACGCATAAAAAGTTTCCCGTTTTTGGCTGAAAACATTGTCGTGTAAATGGCCCCTAAAAGCCATTCATAATATTTCAGCAACCACATAGCGACATGCAAAACACTTAAAATACCTTAGCACATGTAGCAACATGCTAAAAAAACAACTGAAAATAGGGCATAGTAAGATGCTAAAAAAAAAATTTAACACTCTAAATACCTTTAAAGTACCCTAGCAACCACCCACATCACCTATGCATCAATGCCGCAAATTTTGCACTGGCAAACTTCACCTCCCATTTCTTCAGAAAATATACAGATGTATTTTCGTTCGTGATGCAAGCATGCCCGCAGTAGTCATGATGACACAATAGAGTGATGAAAAAGAATCAATATTTCACTTATGCATGCTTTGCTACATTGAGGGCTAGTTGCTGACATGTAAGAAATATTGCAGTCAGCCGAGCCAAAGTTGTTTTCTGTATCCGTTTAACCTTGGTGGCTGTACACACGCAGTCAATTCAGACCTATTCCTCAGGGAAGCACTGTTGTGTTGCACAGCACAAAACAAGAAGAGAGAGAAGGAAAAAAGAGCCCCGTGTTACATAAGCTGAACTAATTCTGCCAGATGGTTCATACCTGAAGAGCTGCTTTATTGAAGTATCTGAGCTGAGCAGTCTCAGAGAGGCTGAATGAGATGTATTGATTGGCGGGAGCGCACTGGCACACGAGCGCCGTTGTCTAGAATAGATCATTGTGATCTGATGTGGCATCTGCCGAGCATACGATATTAACTTACTTTGATAGCACTCATGAACATGCATGAGTGCAACTATTTGTAGAGAATTTCTAAACCTGTGCGCTGAATTGCTTTTGTTTTCGGGAGGCGTTTCGTTTACCTGAAGATGCTGTCGGTTATTTGCATCTGTGACATATATGTCTGTTTCACTTTTAGCCGATGAATATAAATGTTTCTCCATGCACTGTTACAAAGCACTGAAGACTAGATTTGTATTTCCTGAAGGGGGAAAAAAATGCTTGCAAGGTAGCAAAATAATGGCGTTAAAGTTTTAACATCAGGTTACTCCTGGAGGACAGTCAGTGCAGTGAGTGTGTTGTAAGATGCTTGGGGTTAAATCATCATCTACAGTGGACACTGAAGCCACACTTCAACATGCATGAATGCTATTGCATTAGATTACAATAAATGAAAAAACTGCTCAAGAAAGGAGACTGTTAGTGGAACATGTCCACAGTTGAAGTAGTGTTGTCATTTTACCACTCATAATGTCATTGTCACAGTGTTGGTTGTGATGCCCTGGACTGGCCACTTGAGGGCGCACTTCCTGTTTCTGTGTTACATGTTTTGAACTACGTTTCCCATAGTCCTTTGCTTTGTCATTTTGTTCTGATCATTATCACCTGTTTGCAATTTACTCATTATCCAATCTATATATACCATGCTCACTCTGTCTGATTGCGTCTTGATTGTATTGTCTTCTTAGTTGGTGTTGTCTGTGTCAGGTTTTGGATTACCTTTTGCAAACGTTTTTGTTCTGTTTTGTCCTGTTATTGTTTTCAATAAACTGCACATGGAACTTACCCTGTTTCCTCCTGGCATTCCGTGACAGAATCCAGACGCCATTACTAGTTCCAGCAGTTTGTTTTTGTTACCTTTTGTGGATCATGGACGTTCGGAGTGTTCCTCCTCCTTCGAAGGAGCGCAGGGCTCGGCTCCGGATGTTGGCGGATCTTCGCCAACGGGGGATGGACATTGGAGATTTCGCTCAGTCCTTTTGGAACCTTGCAGTAGGGATGGGACTTCATGACTCAGACTTAAAGAAAATCCTTAATGATTGTTTAGACAATCCCGTGCCTACTCGGGAGATGGATGGGCTTAAAATGCTTGACTTTTGGGGCCTCATTGATTACCTTGGTTACCGCAACTTGGTGATCTCATGTCGGGCTGAGTCTCTGGCAGTTCCCCGGGAGATGCAGGAACCCGCTCCAGTCGGGGAGCTCGCTGAGTCCACTCCAGAGCCCGTTCCAATCCAGGAGCCCACCGAGCCCGCTCCAACCCCGGAGCTCAACACCTCGGTCTTTCAGACTTCCACTAAGCGGCGGAGGGTGAGAAAGAGGACAGGAAAGCACACTCCACAGACCGCTCCAGTCCCGGATTTCACAGAGCCCAATCCAGAGCCCAGTCCAGTCCCGGATTTCACAGAGCCCACTCCAGTCCCGGATTTCACAGAGCCCAGTCCAGTCCCGGATCTCACGGAGCCCGCTCCAGTCCCGGATCTCACGGAGCCCGCTCCAGTCCCGGATCTCACGGAGCCCGCTCCAGTCCCGGAGCTCACGGAGCCCGCTCCAGTCCCGGATCTCACAGAGCCCACTCCAGTCCCGGAGCCCACAGAGCCCACTCCAGAGCCCGCTCAAATCCGGGAACTCACAGAGCCCGCTCCAGTCCGGGAGATCACAGAGCCCGCTCCAGTCCCGGAGATCACGGAGCCCGCTCCAGCCCCGGAGATCACGGAGCCCGCTCCAGCCCCGGAGTTCACGGAGCCCGCTCCAGCCCCGGAGTTCACGGAGCCCGCTCCAGCCCCGGAGTTCACGGAGCCCGCTCCAGCCCCGGAGATCACGGAGCCCGCTCCAGCCCCGGAGATCACGGAGCCCGCTCCAGCCCCGGAGATCACGGAGCCCGCTCCAGCCCCGGAGATCACGGAGCCCGCTCCAGCCCCGGAGATCACGGAGCCCGCTCCAGCCCCGGAGATCACGGAGCCCGCTCCAGCCCCGGAGTTCCCAGAGCCCGCTCCAGTCCCGGAGTTCACGGAGCCCGCTCCAGCCCCGGAGTTCACAGAGCCCGCTCCAGCCCCGGAGCTCACCACCTCTGTCTTTCAGACTCCCACTAAGCGGCGGAGGGTGAGAAGGAGGACAGGAAAACACACTTCACAGCCCACTCCAGTCCCGTATTGCACGGAGTCCGCTCCAGTCCCGGATTGCACGGAGCCGCTCCAGTCCCGGGTTTCACGGAGCCCGCTCCAGTCCCGGGTTTCACGGAGTCCGCTCCAGTCCCGGATTGCACGGAGCCCGCTCCAGTCCCGGATTGCACGGAGCCCACTCCAGTCCCGGATTGCACGGAGCCCGCTCCAGGCCCGGATCTCACGGAGCCCGCTCCAGACCCGGATCTCACGGAGCCCGCTCCAGACCCGGATCTCACGGAGCCCGCTCCAGTCCCGCATTGCACGGAGCCCGCTCCAGTCCCGGATTGCACAGAGCCCGCTCCAGTCCCGGATCTCACAGAGCCCACTCCAGTCCCGGAGCTCACACAGTCCACTCCAGTCCCGGAAGCTCGCAGAGTCCAGTCCAGGACGGAGAGAACGAGGCCCAGTCCAGTCCAGTCCAGTCCCGGAGCTCGCGGAGTCCAGTCCAGTCCGGGAGCTCGCAGAGCCCAGTCCAGTCCGGGAGCTCACAGAGCCCAGTCCAGTCCTGGAGCTCACCGAGCCCAGTCCAGTCCCGGATCTCACAGAGCCCACTCCAGTCCCGGAGCTCACAGAGCCCAATCCAGAGCCCCCTCCAGTCCCGGAGTTCACGGAGCCCGCTCCAGTCCCGGATGTCACAGAGCCCGTTCCAGTCCCGGAGCTCACCGAGCCCCGTCCAGTCCCGGAGCCCGCCGAGCCCAGTCCAGTCCCGGAGCTCACCGAGCCCAGTCCAGTGCCCACTCCAGTCCCGGAGCTCACAGAGCCCACTCCAGTCCCGGAGGCTCGCAGAGTCCAGTCCAGTCCGGGAGCTCGCAGAGTCCAGTCCAGTCCCGGAGCTCGCGGAGTCCGGTCCAGTCCGGGAGCTCGCGGAGTCCAGTCCAGTCCGGGAGCTCGCAGAGTCCAGTCCAGTCCCGGAGCTCGCAGAGTCCAGCCCAGTCACGGAGCTCGAAGAGTCAGTCAAGTCCGGAGCTAGCAGAGCCAGTCCAGTCCAGGAGTCGCAGAGGTCCAGTCCAGCCCGGAGCTCGCGAGTCCAGTACAGTCCCGGAGTCACCGACGTCCAGGTCCAGTCCGGGAGCTCCACCGAGACAAGTCCTCCCAGGCCCACTCCAGTACCGAGCTCGCAGAGCCCCAGTCCGTCCCGGAGCTCACCGAGTCCAGTTCCCAGGCCCGTCAGTCCGGAGCTCGCGAGCCCAGTCCAGCACGGAGCTACAGGCCAGTCCAGTCCCCCGGAGTTCACAGAGCACAACTCCAGAGGCCGCTCGTTCCGGGAGCCGCAGATCCGCTAAGACTAAATTCTCTCTGCTCTTGTTTTCAGGTAATCCTGAGTTGCTGAGGGGGATTTCGGTCCCACCAATGTTGCCTGATAGGATTCTGGCTCTGTCCTGGTTGGCTGCCTGGGTTCTGGTGTGGCAGGAGCCTTATTGGCTCATTCCTCCGGCTCCGTCCTGGTCATCTGCTGGGAGTCCTGTGTGGTTGGGGTCTTGCTGGTCCATCCTGCCGTTCCCGCCTTGGCCTTTCACTCTGCCGGTTCTGTGCTCATGCCTTAGTCTATCTCGGTTCCCTGGTTCTCTTCCGTTGTTTGGTCCTGGCCCGCCGTCCCTCCCCCTGGTCTGTCTCAATTCCACCTCCCTCCTTAACTTTTGTGTGTTCTGGTGGAGCGTCTTGTATCTGCTCTGTAGAGGGGGGGTAATGTCACAGTGTTGGTTGTTATGCCCTGGACTGGCCACTTGAGGGCGCTCTGTCTGTTCTATGTTGTATGTTAAACTCCATTTCCCATAGTCCCCAGCTCACTAATCCTGGTCTAATCGGTAACACCTGTTCATCATTTACTCATTATCCCAGCTATATATACCATGCTCACTCTGTCTGTCCTGGCGTCTGGATTATATTGTCTTCTTGGTTGGTATTGTCGGTGTCAGGTTTTTGGATTACATTTTGCAACGTTTTTGTTCTGTTTTGTCCTGTTTTTGTTTTAATAAACTGCACATGGAACTTATCTTGTTTCCTCCTGGCATTCCGTGACAGTCATATAATTACTCAGTATATGAATGCGTGTTGTTTTATTGCAGCAACTTCATGGCAACAACATTCATTTCACTGACGGCTATGAGTTGAAAGAAGATATCGGCATTGGAGCGTATTCGGTCTGCAAACGTTGTGTCCACAGAATCACCAGTGTGGAGTATGCTGTCAAAGTAAGTATGACATCTAATCCTGAAAAGCACTATGCTCTTCGTGTGACAAAACACACAGTGCAGAGTGTTATTTAGTGAACAGCAGAGGCCGTGGCTGTTTCAGGAGAGGTTTTTTGATGAATTGCCGTAGAGGACAGCATCACTCAGTGTCAGTCGAAGCTATATCAGACACCGCTGTGACCAGCCCACTTCATTTCAGATTATTGACAGAGCCAAGAAGGACCCGTCTGAAGAGATCGAGATTCTTCTGAGATACGGCCAGCACCCAAACATCATTACTCTGAAAGATGTGAGTCACACTTAAAAAAAAATACAAATAACAAATGTTACTTAAGTGGTATGGAGACCCATAGCTAAAAAAAAAAATTATACAATCTATATATATATATTATAATATCTATATATATATATATATATCTATATATTAAAATTTGATTATTCATTTTTTAAATCTGTGCCCATATGGATTGTAATATATATACTGTTCTGTCGAGTAGAGCTCAATATATATTATTTTAATCAGAAGATAAAATTATATAAATTAGTAATGAGGTTTCCTGTTTTCAATTTCATAAAGTGTAGTTTTCAATAATACATTTCTATTTTGCCTATACATGTTTATTGAATTAAATTGGATTATAGTAGGAGACACTTAATTTCCCAGAATGTTCTAATTTACTTATTTACTTCTAATAAATAGTGGATAGATTCCAATTTTGATGTCAATGTTCTTTTAACTTTTTTGATGAAGTTAAGTCTGAATTTTGGTGTGTGATGCTTGGGAAAAAAAACCTATAACTTACGAAAATTGCCTAATTAGTTGGCAAAAAAAAGTAATTCTTATACAGAGGATAAGTAGCACATAATGAGTGCAAATAAAATGATTTTCTTACTTAGTATTTTTTTACTAGTTTTCTAGTACAAATATCTAAACATTCTTGATCAAGATGAATTTACTTGAGAAGCAAAATGACTAAAGATATTAAGTCTTGTTTTCTGAAAAGAAAATTAACAATATTTTGTTTAGAACGAGACACAATATCTGCCAATGGGGTTAAAAAATTAATTCAAAGGGATTATTTTTTAATTATTTTTCTTACCCCATTGGCTGATTTTTTTGTTTTGTTTTGTTTTAAGCAAAAATTTACAAACTTTTGACAATTTTTTTCAGAAAACAGGACTTAGTATCTTAAGTCTCAAGTATGCTGTATGTGTCTTGATTTAAGAATGTTTCGATATTTGTAATGGAAAACAAGACAAAAATACAGAGTAAGAAAATCATTTTTTGCAGTGGTAGCTAATGGACTAATGAAACTCCTCTATTGAGTGTTGAAATTCCTCAAATCCAGTTTCAAATTCATTTTCCTGTCATTTCGATTCAACATCCTGTGTGTTGTGGTCAATTCTGTTTCAATTCTTAGATCGAAAAAAGGAACTCATTTTCAAATTCAGAATTTTGCCGAACACTCCAGCCTACTAACAGAAGGTTAAATGTCTTTTAAGGCCTTTATCTCAGCTGTCTTACCATGTTAACCTGCTTTACCGTTGATCCAGTTTCACAAGTTTTCTTCTGGTTACGTAAGGCCTCCTGGGCTCCCTCTGATCTGCTGATGTCTGTGATTGAAAGCTGCGTCACTGCAGTGTGATGGAGACAGTGAGCTGAGCTGTGCTGTGCTGTGTGCTGCAGGTCTATGACGACGGCAAGTTTGTGTATCTGGTGATGGAGCTGATGAGAGGAGGAGAGCTGCTGGACCGGATCCTGCGGCAGAAGTGCTTCTCAGAGCGCGAGGCCTCAGCTGTGCTCTGCACCATCACCAAGACTGTGGAGTATCTGCATTCACAGGGGGTCAGTTTGCATGTGGTCACAGTGGAGACGCTAAATAGTTAATTGTTTAGTTGCTACTGAAGATAAAAGTGCCATAGAAGTTCTAATACAGCAAATTGCACAGATTTTGGAATGTACTGCATTATTGTTTCTGCGTCTGTGTCCAGGTTGTGCATCGAGACTTGAAGCCCAGTAACATCCTGTATGTCGATGAAACAGGCGACCCAGAGTCCATCAGAATATGTGATTTTGGGTTTGCCAAACAGTTAAGGGCTGAAAATGGTCTGCTTATGACACCGTGCTACACTGCAAACTTTGTGGCTCCAGAGGTACTTTTCGATACAGTACATAGTTGTTTTCAGTGTTATGATTTATTAGTTTCTAAAAAACTGTCAAATGACAACCCTGTGATTCATCCAGGTCCTGAAGAAACAGGGATATGATGCCGCCTGTGATATCTGGAGCCTGGGAATCTTACTGTACACCATGCTGGCAGGGTAAGTCGAGTCTTATGATACAGTATATATTACATATACACTACCTTTCAGTTTGGGGTCAGTTGTATTTTTGAATATAATACAACTTTACAATATACTTTTATACAGGAAGGATGCATTAAATTGCTCAAAAGAGACAGTAAACACTGTATTTCTTTTCATTCTTTCGATTTCAGCATATTAGAATGATTTCTAAAGGATCATGTGACATTGAAGACTGAAATAATTAAAAATCAGCTTTGCCATCAAAGAAATAAATCCCAGTTTAAAAAAATATTAAAATAGAAAACAGTTAGTTATTTAAAAATGTAATATTATTTCACAATATTAATGTTTGTACTGTATTTATCAAATAAACTTATGAGCATAATAGACAAAAGCATATTAAAAATCTTACCGACCCCAAACAGTTTATACAGTAGTGTATGAAGTATAAATACAATCACAACTTTTACAGCCAAGTTTGGACATTTCTGATTACATTTTTTTTTGTTTCTCGTGATATTAAAAACCTTCAGATCCAATTAGTTAAAAAATAGTTTAAGCAATTATAAATTCTATCTACATTTTATTATTATTATTGTTATTATTACTAAACTGTACAGTCATTTTAATAAAGACGGTAAAATGGCTGAGATAATAAAGGTAAAGCAGGTGTCAAGTGTCCAGGATACATGTGAACTCCTTACGGTTTAAAAAGCATCCCAGAATGCACCTCATCTGCTCATCAAATCTAGATGATGACAAATTTGCAGAAATTGCGAAATGTGATTAGTGAATGTAACTATTTAATGACCTTACTGTTGTTCTAATGTGTGGAAAATAGTCAAAAGTAATCAAACTAAGAATACGTTTCTGTCTCCAAACCTGGCACTTCACAATTTTAGTTGTAATATGGTATTATAGTTAAAAACTCAACTCTGTTTAAAAAGTTAAACAAAACAAGCAACCAGAATAGCCACATAAAAAAAAAGCTTCACATGCAACCATACTGCAATGCTGTTGTTGTTTCGCCCTCTCAGTAGAACCGATTCTATTTGTTGCTTTGAATGAACTGACAATATTCATCTAGGCATGCTAACACTCTTTCTCCCATCAAGTGCCCAGCCTTAATTTTCTTCACTTTCTGCAACATTTTGATTGACCTATCAACACAAATCAATCAAAACTCTATGTAGCACATCCTTTCTCCCAATGCTCGGATGAGGGACTAATTTCTAGAGCAGGGTGGAGGGGATTACTAGGTAAGCTGGGTCAAGTCGCAGAGTAATTGTACTGAACACAATGCCAGAGCTATCAGAAGCCAAGCAGCACTCTCAATTTAATGTTCCTGAGTATGGATTGAGCTTTAAACCTCTGTGTAATCAGAACATTTGAAAAAAAGAAAAAAAATCATCTCACTCTTCTGACCTAGCCATATGTGTACACTAAAAATAACTCGGTGGAAATGGGGGATATTGTATCTCTTCTCACCCTATCTCTGTAAGGGCGCGTTCACAAGTTCTTTCACACATTCAGCTCTCGTTCTGTCCCACAGTTTCACACCCTTCGCTAACGGCCCTGACGACACACCAGAAGAGATCTTGGCTCGCATTGGCAGTGGGAAATTTGCCCTGTCAGGAGGCAACTGGGACACGGTGTCTGACGCAGCTAAGGTCAGCTTCCTGATTTCTGCATGTTGAGATTATGACTGGCCAATAAAGTATATAGACAAATATGTGACCCTGGACCACTCCAAGGAACACCAGCCTCCCCACCTAAGCCCCCTGCTCCCCCCAATTTTTCAAAATTGAGAGTTCCTTATGCATCAACTGAAAGATGACCATCAAATAAGCTTTTAAAGGCTGAGATACAACTATTTGAAAATCTGGAATCTGAGGATGCAAAAAAAAAATCAAAATATTGAGAAAATCGCCTTTAAAGTTGTCCAAATGAATGTCTTAGCAATTTTACTAATCAAAAATTAAGTTTTGATATATTTACGGTAGGAAATGTACAAAATATCTTCAAGGACATGATCTTTACTTAATATCCTAATGATTTTTGGCATAGAAAAAAAATCTATAATTTTGACCCATAAAATATTGTTGGCTAATTGCTACAAATATACCTGTGCTACTAATGACAGGTTTTGTGTTCCAGGGTCACACACACACACATAACGATAATATATATTTGTCTGTCTTTTGACAATATTCAATATGGTTGTTAACATTTATTTTGCTGGTTAATACAATAAATAGGGTAAAATCGAGTTCATATAAATAACAAAGGCATGTTTTCCACATTTATTTTACTACATAAATGTAAGAAAGATGTTTAATCCTTTTCAGTTCTATATTTATGTGCACTACCGTTCAAACGTTTAAAATAATTAAAATTTTACTTAATTATAATCAAAAAGAAATCCCGGTTTTTGTTTTTTTAAGTCTTATGCTCACCAAGGCTTGCATTTATTTGAGCGTATAAGATGCAGTGGAAAAAACAGTAGATCGATTTGAAATGTATTACATTGTTAGATCATAATACTGCCTGTACAATATGCAATATATTTAAAATGCTACATTTAGATTAATTGAGGACGCAAGTAAACTTGGCACCAATGCGAGGCTATTGGAAGTATGATATTTCCAAGGGTTCAAAGTGCGGCTACACGAGTCAGGTTTAGCCAGAAGTCACAAGAAAGGAAATTGGACATATTATAAAATAGAACAAATAGAAACCGCATTAAAGAAAGTCTCGATCATTCCAAATTTTTTAACCTGTAGTGGTATATCAATCTATTACAGTTCACTATAGGCCGCCGTGTAGACAGCTATTTAAGCACTAAAAGGACATAAAAAAAACCCATGCAGCGCCCGAATGATGATCTGAGTGGTGACAGAAACCAAATTGTATTTATTTGATTCAAACAGAAGAGCGCTTTACGAAATCAACTTATTAGCTACAATATTGGCGAGGAAGGTTTGGGGAAAAATAGGCTGTAACACACTCTTCGCCCGCCATTAGAAATAAATGTTGCAATTCATGGCCTGTAATAGCAGCTGTGAAGAAACCTCAATTCTTTTTTCCCGTATCTTCGTTGGTATGCCAACATGATTTCAAGCATCAAGTACAGTATTTTTGGCATCTTTGACAGGACATTGTAACCTAAAGCTGCTTGGCATGTGGACCCCATCAGCGGCTGACGGCCATCTCTTGTCTCAGAATTCTGGGATAGTGAAACCCATGATCAGTTATCTCAGAGCAGTGATCAGAAAGGCCACTGTGCAACTGGTGAAGGGTAGCTGCTCCTGTCTCCCATCTTGCTGCTGCATTAGTTGAGCGGGTTGCCAGATCCATCTAAAGTGAAACATCGCCACGCTCACGAATGGTACCTGTAAACCTGCCACCCCCTGATTCCCACTTTAACAAGCCTTAAAAGACATTTCATTTTCTATTGACTAAGGACCTGAAACAATTATTAAGTGATCATTATGCTTTTTAAGTAACTTCTGCGAGTATAACTGATACTACAAAGCAGAATAATTAGAGGAAAAAAAGAATTAAACTAAATTTTGCCACTTGTTTAAAGGTTGTAGTTCAACCAAAAATGAAAAATTAGGCTGACGTTTTACTCACCCCAGCGGCCATCATAGGTGGTATAGACTTTTTCGTTTCAGACAATCCAGTCGGAGTACATTAACACAATTGTCTTTGATCTGTCAGCTGTTCATGGCACTGGGGTGTTGGCACTTGCGTAGTCCAAAAAGAAGTTGAAATACAAAAACTCGGCTCCCTCCATAAAAAAAATTGTCTCACACGGGCTACCCGGGGAGCCAGTCACAGAAGGCACATCGTAGCGAACGATGCACCGTTTTTGTAAACGAAAAATCCATATTCAAAACTTAATTAACTCTGAGCTAGCGTGTGTACAAATGTTGGCGCAAGCTACATTAACGTGATTATTAACCAAATTTTGAATGAATGGACATATTCTCACTGGGGGTGAGTAAAAACACACGCCTAAACTTAATATTTGGGGTGAACCTAACCCGTTTACAGAAAGCCAAATAGGCTTAAACGAATATGAAGACGGGCATGTAACATAAAGGAAAGGCAAATAGAAGGTGGCATCAAGTAATGTTTATTGGATAAGTTACTACATCCATAAAAAATCTTTTTTACATTGATAAATCTCAATGTTATTAGACGTTTTCTGGTTACATGCTCACTAAGTAACTACCTTATTTAATCAAACAATACAGTTTAAACCCAGTAATATTGGCAAATCATTATTGCAATTGATCTATAAGCTGTCTATCGTTGAAATTATATCTAGAGAAAAATGTAATTTATTCCTGTGAGTGATGGTAAAGCGAATTTTCAACACATTTCTCCGTCGTCAGTGTCACATTGCCTTCACGAATCATGTAATATTTGCTACAAGAAACCTACATTAATGTTGCGCAGCGTTGTGCTGCTTATCTTTTTGCTCACGCGGAAACAGACCATGATAAAGTTTTTCCGGGAATTCTAGTAATGAGAGGTGGAAAAGTATTAAATCATCAACACGACAAAATTATTTGTAATAAATCTTTGTGAACAAGAGTAAAAACTGTATACTTTCACTTGTTAATAAATTCATGTTTGCCCTTGTTGAATAAAAGTATTCAGTTCTATAAAAGAAATGTCTTACTGACCCACCAAACCTTGGAACAGTATTAACTTTGAAATATATAGTTGCATACAGTTGTTATAACTAGTCACTTTAAGATTGACCACACTATTTGTGCTTCGACGCTGAATAATTTAGGATATATTAATCAATCCTATCGTTTCCTAGGGGGGCGATAGGCGCCAAAATACTCTGCTTTGAAACGGTCACCTACAGGCCCCAAACCTGGAGCCGTGCTTTCGCTCTCTCGGCTCAGAGACGAGGCAGAAAAGACCACACCCCTCCACTCGTCTATAGCACTCCAGCCAGACACATGAGCTTCTACCGCTTTAAGAAATGTCAGAGCGCGCAGGCTTCGGACAAGGCACCAGGCGACCGCCAAAGCATCCGGAGCAGAATGGAAAAATTGGATTGACCACAGAGTGTCAGAGCAATCTCCAAAGAGTGAAAAATGATCTGCCAAGTGTCTCTGCTGATGTCAAGAGATTGATGAGGGCCAGGATGCAGAACATCAAGCTGTCAGCGGCTCAGAAAAAACAGTTCTTTCAGAGAGTGACTCGGGGGTTTGTGTTGTTGTGTGTGTGTGGGTGTGTTGTGTGTGTGTGCACCCCTGTGAATTTCAGGTGTGTGCATCTTGAAGTGTTTAGTTTTAATGGTGCATAACAAAGATTGCAGTTATTGTTCCCAAACTGTGTGCAGTCGGTTGCAAAGCCAGTCATTCATAAAAGTTGCTACTACTTGCTGCAGACACGTCAGTTAGAGCCATGTAGAAGTTAGTAGAAGATGTTTTGGTCTATCATGGTGACAGTGCTGCACCTTAAGCTATGTGCCAGCATCTTTTGAACATGCATGCCATGTACAGTATGTATTTTTATGACAAACTAATGGTTCTAACATGCTAGTGAAAGCACAAAGAGCATTGTTCATGTTGTTTTTGGTTTACTAGTAACCTTCTTTAATGTCACAGTTTTACTCTGTTTTGTCTGATTTCATTGGTCTTGTGTAATGCTGAGGCTACACAAAACAGCTGTTTTTAATTTATTAGTGTTTTCATCTTGCGTATTTGCACCACGTTCTTTTTAACTTATTTATTTATAAATAATTGATATGCACGTGTATTTCTATTTCTGTTTAATTATTTAAATATGTATGTGTTTATTAAAGATACCCGGTACCTTTTTTTTAATCTTTTTTTTTTGTTTGTTTGTTTTTAAGTGACCTTTATGCATAAGCAACACCTAAACCTAAACAAGTGCCACACCTTTGCACTAGATTGATTGAATGATGCTAAAGAAATAAAACAAAAACTTTAAAGAATATAATCATGTGCATGTATTTTCACTTTCATGGAAATGTAAAAAAATAATAATAATAATAAAATGTGTAAATTCAGTTTGAACTAGACTACCAAATTGTATCTTAGTGTAAAGTCTTTAGATTAATGATCTTGAAAACACATGATACGCTTTATGTACTGAGGTCATTATCTATTATTTATGATAATCTTCTATTCGTTTATTTTAGAGTTGACCAATGCTACGTCATTCTTCCATTAAAAGTCATAGGACTTGCCCGAGAGCATATAGGTTCATGAAAGTGTATTAGGACATCTGTTTTCCACACACAACACTCTCCGCTCTGTGAAACGCGATTTAAGGATAATTCGAATTATGTTTGCGCATGCCATACCACGAGTTTGTAGCACTCTCGGAAAGTTGTATTGAATCGGCAGATACAGATGAACATTAACCTTAATTTGGTAGTGAAAAATGGCTCTCTGAGAAGACGAGTCAGATTTTTGTGATGGATGATCTAGATCAAACCCCTTTCCGAAGCATGAGACTTGTTAAGCAGAGAAAACACAAGTACTGGGCTAAAATTTTGGCGGGTTGAAGACCTTTAAGCCAAAACACTTTGTCTTTTGCTGGTGTGGCTTATTTTTTTTTACGTGTGAAATGTGAAGCTTTGAATTTTTGGTATGGTGGTTGTTTAAAATGCTGCTGCACATGCTATGTGTAATGCCTCTTTCTTTTTTTTTTTTTTTAAACAATACCCCAAAACAAATTTGTCCATGCATTAGTGTTTCTACTAGCTACACAGTTAATGCTGTACGTCAGACGGTGGCTACAAACCAAACAGCAATAGCATTAGGATCTGTCCTTGCTAGAAAAGAAATTATACTTTTATGTCCTGTGTTGGATTGTATACCAACAATTTACAAATAAACAACATCAAAATCTGATCAAACTGGTCACAGTATTACTATTGTGTGTGGTAGGCCTACTTAATGCATTTTGGACCATATCCGGTTCTTGAAATTGATGGTACAATATAGTGTGTGCAACTGTGTAGTCGTTTAAATAAATAAGTTCATAACAGTGTCCTGGAAGGGACGTTTTCAAGTGCATTCATATTTAATTCCTGCAAAAATGTCAGGACTTGGGATGATGATGCCGACAGGTATCTAAACAAACAGTACAAAGCTGGAATCAAAATTGTCTCTCATTTAAAAAAAAATGTATATGTTTAGAATATAAGTTTGTTGTATAAAGAATATATCAGAATAACTAGTCTAGCACATCCTTGTACAACAGAATTTGACGGGCACTTTAAAAACTACATTTTCGCAATGCCTTCCGCCTGCGTCGTGATTGGCTGCCGATCTTCAAAAGCTGTCTATGATTGGTTAGTTTGGGGGTCACTCGTTACAGTCCGCCCAACCATTGCACTCAGCGATTAGATAAAGGGCGGGGCTTATGGGAATACGGGTGGAGAAAAGTAACGTCCTATTTGTGTCAGTGCTGAACTTCAAGGAAGTGTTGGATAGTTTCAACAAGGCACTGTTTCACCTGACGAGCAACGATGGACAAGTTGCGTCGTGTATTAAGTGGTCGAGAGGAAAATGAAGAAGTGGGACTTACAGCACAGGTACAACAAGGAGAACGTGTGTTTGTTTGCAGTGTGTCTTCGTCTGTAACTGATAGGCCCCATAGAGTTTATGTAGTACTGTAAATTCACAGTGTTGGTATTTTTAGCAGATAGTAATACCATGGTAATGGATGAATGCCATATTTATACAGCATGGTACTCCAGTCTCCTTCACAGAATACTATGGTAGTATGTTATTACCATCATGACAATGTTACATAATAAAAACAACAACATGATATTACCATTCTGTGTTATCACAAACCGTATTAACACCATGGTGCAATTTAGTCAGGAGAAATAGTCTACATAAAGAGATTACAGTGCAGTGTTGCTCTTTTTCTGGTCTGTCTTCTATTTGTTTGCATATAATTGTTATGTGATAATGATATGTGTTAACACATTGCTGATTTTACATGCTTCCTGAGATGAAGGATCATGTGAGGTAAGGTCATGACCTCCGGATGTTGTTTAGTTTCGGAAACTGGGCTTTAAACACTTAGAGCTTAGTTGTTTTTCCATTTAGAGGAGGTGCAAATAATGATGCTTTTTTACGATCAATATTGGTGGATTGGTTTGTAACCAGAAATATGTTGACATGCTTACAGGATGGTATCCCCCAAAAAAACATTATTTGTCAAATACTGTACATTATTGTAGGAGCGGAATCCTCTATGCTCCGCCTCTCTAACGCTCGTGTCACAAAAGTCCCTCCTGTGTAACGGACAAGCGCAGCTGCTCTGATTGCCAGCTGACCCGGGGCATGTGAGTGGAGGATACCAAAAGGAAAGACGAACCACCGCAAGCAGCTCGCAGAAAGAACAGGTACCCGGCCCTACCATAATCGCGAGCTTCATCTTTCAAATAAATGTAAAGACAGAACCAGAAAGAGGAACAGAGTCGCGTGACACAGACACAGTGATGAAGCTGGTATGTGTTTGTAGTACACAAGCCACGGTTAAGACAGCTGACTGCACTTTGATGTGATGCTCGCTCTCTCTCTCTCTCTTGCTCTCGCTCTCTCTAACACACACAAACACACGATGCACAAATCCGCATTTGGAAACAGGTCAATCAGCAACTACTTAAATAATAACAAAACAGTAGTGCTTCAGAAGCGCCAGGAATGGGTACTAAGACAAAGTCAGAATAACCTCCTCTCTAGGTTCACGAAAACGGTCTAGTCCCAGTAAAAATGCATTGCTGTTCTGTTGTAAGTCAACTTAAAGATTCCTAAATGCATCTACTTTCGGGAAGGCCAAATAAAGTGCTTTTGCTTTCGCCTAGAAACACACAGCGTCTCCCTGACATGCTGCTTCAACACTAACTGCGGTTACTGAAACCACGCCTTCTTTCTTTGCACATAGTGAGGTAGATATGTGGGGGCGTGTTAGAACGAGCCGTTTTAGGGGGGCGTGGCAGAGTCTTAACTTTGATAAAGAATATCTCTTTGGGTTTGAGACTTTAGTCTTTACAACTTCAGGGATCTTATCTATGCACAATCAGCTCGTAACACTCCAAAGAGAAAGGAAAACTTGAAATCGCATCATATGACCCCTTTAAAATAACACTAGATGTTTTACATACAGTAGTGTCTTAAAGGGTTCATGTCATGAGGGATCACATTTTAATTGATCCCTTTAAGATAGAAAGTTCATCATACTTTAAAAAACATATTGTAAGCTCTGCAGTGCTGTGATGTGTTGTTTTTCGTTATATACTACGCATTTATTCCTCTGTAAAGTACCAGCCGATCTGTTCATCTTAACTGTTTAGGCTGTAATGCATGATGGTCATCATGGGAATGATTATATGGGAAAGTCAGAACAATAGTACATTTTCTTCCTGTGGGTCTCTGCATATATAAATCAGAGGCATTTTAATGAATCGGATGCAGTCATAAGCAAGTTTAAAGCATGAACTCTTTGTTTGTGGGGCATTATGAACCATGTGACGTCCTGTGATTCTTCCCCGTAGATCCTGGATAGCACAACACTCAGTTTCGGCACACGGGTGAAGTGGTTCGTCATTTGTTTCGCAGGAGGGGTCCTGTGCTCAATACTTGTGAGTTAACTTTCCTCATTATTTCCCCATGATGGTCTTGATCTGTCCAACGATTTGCAGCCACACTGACCTAGTCCATTTCTAAGACTCTCAGTCATTTGTTGTTACGTTACTCTGAAATAGTTCACCCCAGGGCTGTAACTACCATAGACATTGAGGGAGACAAGTACCACCCCCACACCCCCCCAATAATGAGAAATGACCAAAATGTTCCCCCCAATCTGATGTAGTGCTGGAGGTAATTCGGGATCTATAACGGCGACATACAGAAATACGGTGTTTCTTTTTGAATGAATAATGACTTTTTAAAGAATATCCGGTTGTTAATGATCGCTGAAACAAGTTCGGAACGGCAACACGATTGCAAAGGGGTCCTTTTCACTGATTGCACCTCTGTGGTGAGAGAACACTGTATTGTAGTGTACTAGCGGGAACGACTTTGTTGAATCGTTTCGAAACTGAGCATGTGAACTAAATCACGAGTGCCACGTGATGACATGAACGAACCTTCATCCTACAAGGTATCCACAGTGAACTTACAAAAAATATCCACCGCCCCCTGCCCACTCGAGGGCCTCCGGTCTTCCCATACAACAATGGAGAAATACCGGCCGCCGACTTTAGCAACTAGCGGCATTATACGAAACGTTAGACCTTTCATACTGACAAACCCCCTTGCGACTTTTTTGGATAAACATTAGCTATGGTTCAGTTGGGAGATTTCGCCAGTGCTGTCCCGCGAATGTGAGGTCTGGCTTTCCCGGAGAAGTGTCGCTTCTCTCGGCGTCTGTTCTGTGCAGTGCGCGGCAGAGAAGCAGCGCATTCAGTTGGCCGCACCGCAGCCGACTCGACAATACAATGGAGTACAAAACAGTGTTTCCTAGCACTGTCGCTTACTGATTGTTTGGACTTATAAATATGAGTGTAGTTCGTCTGTTAATATCACATGCACTTTTTTTGTTTGTTGTATTTTTTTAGTTTGTTACTCAGGCAGTGCGCTGCATGAGACAAAAAAGTAATATAGCCAAAACAACCGCATAGTGTAATCTTTAGTGTAGATGCATGTTGATTTTATAAGACGATGCCGCGATTATAAATGAGTGATTCCTGGTTAACATGTATTAAAAGGGGTAGTGTTTAGTCACTATTTAGTGTGGTAATTTTTGACAATATTCACTCATCATGACAGTAAATAGGGCATTCTAAGTCAATATACTGCAGTATTCCTCTCTCAATCAGCAGAAAATAGGGTTAACACGCCAACCATGCATGAAAAAAAAAGATACGATCATGTACGTGAGACCCGTGATAATTTGAAAAGTACAGAAAAGCAATCATAAAGTTATTGGGTCCATAAGCGCCCAGCACTAGTTGACTGGTTGACAAATATTGACAGAAGTTTTGACAAGTATACAGTTAACTTTTAATGTGATAAATGTTCACCCACAAATATTGATAGTTGCACTATTGACATAGTACTCCATTTTACTGGACTCATTCGGGATGTAGCCACAAAATTCGTGCGACCCCAAAATGAATTATAGCAGACAGTATTACTGACAAAAATAAAGTTTGGAAAAAGATTTAGCGTGTGTGCCGCACGCGCAATGTCAAAATGTTTGAGATGGCCAATCAAATCAAAGAAGGCGGGCTTTACTGCTCACAGAAACGGCAAACTCCAGCGCGTCTATTTGTTTTTTAACAGGGAAAGAGTGCGAGGTAAGATGAAAACTTTATTTATTTATTATTAAAGTTTTTAATTGGAAACATAGGCTGTGTTTTAAGTGATTCGTGTCATTCAATTGAATGTGATGAGAATAGAAAGATTTTTCTATTAATGTTGAATGGGTACATATTTTAAAATAAAAATATTATTTGAAAACAGTTCAAACTGATTACTTTCCAAAAGAAAACATATTTTTGTTTTTACAGTTCTTTCGTTTTTCTTTCTCTTTATTCTTCTAAATCCATTTAAAATCTTAGTTTATTTAATTACTTTAAATAAAAACACCACTCCCATTGGGTTATTTTAGATAAACCCCTAAAAACAAATTCCCCCTCATAACCACGTCACGTCATGATGTGGTTATGGCCTTGGTTCACCCAAAATCAATTTAATTTTCTCACCCTCATGATGTTATTATTTAGACTAATAGGCTAATCTTCCCCAAAACTCTCATTCATATTTAGTTCATTTAAAAGTGCAATGGTACCAAGCACCATCGATCACTGCATGTCACATAAGCTCTTGCAGTGCAGTGAATATAGACTAATATATGCACAGTTTGAATATACTTGATTGTAAAAGATATTTGAGAAGTTTAGCCTAATAATAAATAACATGTTACATTTCGGTTTCTCTTCTGAAAAAAAGGTAATTGACAGCAAAACACTGTTATTCTTGCAATGCAATACATGTGAAAACATAATCACAAATGGGTGAATTGAGCGCCCTAATGACGCCACCCTGTTCCTCTTCCCCCTCCCAGTTGCTTTCAGTTGGTGTGTGGTTTGGCCACAGCAGAGTAACACTTTACTGATAACACTTACAGCGGCAGTCATAAAGTATGCATGTGCAGACTGCTGTACATTATACCAGGGAGGATTTTTTTGAAAAACTAGAACACCTGTGTGAATCAGAAATCCACTAAAAATCACATTGACACCAGTTTCTGGACTAGTCATTGCATCCAAACATGGTTAAACAAGTTAGTTCTAATAAAAGCTCTAGCTTTATTTAGCATACTATGTTGTGTGTGTGTGCTATTGTGTTATCCAATGCAACAATTAAGTTCCAAACACTGTTTAGGGCCACTGTATAGTTTATGTAGGGCAAAGGCTTTGTAACACCACTAGGAGGCAGAACAGTTTAATTTGTTCATGTACAAACTCTGAAATTGATTTTGTTATAGCACAGACATGTTGTTTCAGAGAAATGTTTGAAAATGGATTAACAAGCCTCATTACATCTGAAACAGGGAACTGCACTCCTCTTCTTGCCTAATATTGGTGGTAAATTGTTTGCTGTATTCTACACCCTTGGAAATATTGCAGCACTTTCAAGGTAAGTGTAATTATGGCTGGGTTGTGGGCAAGCATGCAATGGCACATTCTCTAAAATGTTGATTCAGTGTCGTTATTCTGTATGTGTGATTAGATTTACTGTACATCAAGTGCTTTATAAGCCTAGTTTTGACACTTTCTACAGATATGCAACAGGTAAGAGGCACAAATCCCCCATTTTGGGGGTAAATTATTAAGTATGCATGCTACATAAAATGTTATCAAACATAAAATTAATAATTAGTGAAAAGAACATGTTTTTGCAGACAAAATATCAGTGTTGTCGCCCTGACGGCATGCAGGCTTAACCATTCGACCCAGCTACCAAAATTATTGTAGCAATCACATATTTTCTTTAATTTAATATACATTTATCAGTGACTACAACATTTGGTCTCAAACTGGTCAGCCCCTATTGATTGCCAGCTTAATTTTGGCTAAATCTACAAACTGGTTATCCTTCTGTCTTCTGCATACATACAGTACACTCAAGTATAACAATATATATTATATAGCAAATGTCGACTGCCTCTTTTTTTTCTTCTTCTTTTTTTTCTTGCAAAATTTAACTATCTTACACCAGCTCTTATTTTAAAGGGGTCATGTGATGCGATTTCATTTTTCCTTTCTCTTTGGAGTGTTACAGCTCTTGGTGCATTAAAGAAGATCTGTAAAGTTGCAAAAGACTAAAGTCTCAAAACCAAAGAAATACTCTTGATCAAAGTTAAGACTCTGCCACACCCACCTAAAACAGCCCGTTCTAACACACCCCCACATATCTAACTCACTATGTGGAAATATTAGCATAACGCCGCTGCACAAATAGTTTTATGTTTGTTGCATGCTCCGGGACACAGATCACAGTAGGTTAAGGGGTGTAACAGTTCCATCACACACTTGAGGTATCTCAGCCAATAACAACGCACGAAATAGCTGGCCAATCAGAGAACATTTCGCTTTTCAGACCGATGAGCTTTGTTTAAAATCGATGCGTTTCAGAAAGGCGGTGCACAGAGGAGAAAAAATATGTGGAAAATAATGTGTTTTTTTTTTTCACTTTAAACCGCATAAACACATTTCATTACACCAATACACAAAATAATGTTCTTTTTAGCAACATCATAGGAACCCTTTAAGTTGGATATACAGTGGGAAAAAAAGTATTTAGTCAGCCACCAAATGTGCAAGTTCTCCAACTTAAAAAGATGAGAGAGGCATGTAATTTTAATCATAGGTATACCTCAACTATGAGAGACAAAATGAGAAAAAAAAATCCAGAAAATCACATGTAGGATTTTTAAAGAAATTTATTTGCAAATTATGGTGGAAAATAAGTATTTGGTCAATACAAAATTTCATCTCAATACTTTGTCATATACCCTTTGTTGGCAATGACAGAGGTCAAAAGTTTTCTGTAAGTCTTCACAAGGTTTTCACACATGTTGCTGGTATTTTGGCCCATTCCTCCATATAGATCTCCTCTAGTGCAGTAATGTTTTGGGGCTGTCGCGGGCAACAGGATTTTCAACTCCCTACAAAGATTTTCTATGGGGTTGAGATCAGGAGACTGGCTAGGCCACTCCAGGACCTTGAATTGCTTCTTACGAAGCCACTCCTTCGTTGATCCCCCTTCCCCACGTGCCCCGTGGGTGTTTGGATCATTGCATGCTGAAAGACCCCAAGCCACGGTTTCCTTTAATGCCCTTGTGATGGAAGAAGTTTCACTCAAAAATTCCCGATACAGGCCCCATTCCTTCTTTCGTTTACAAGGATTCCGTCGTCTGGTCCCTTTGCAGAACAAACCCAGCCCCCAAGTAGAGTTTCCACCTCATGCTTCACAGTAGGTATGGGTTTTTTCTTTGGATGCAACCCCCCCCCCTCAGCATTCGTGTATCCTTTTTTAAACACGACAAGTTGAGTTTTTACTCTCAAAAAGTTTCCTCTGTTGGTTTATTGACCATATACATTTTGCCCCTCCCATTATATTTCTGGATCATCCAAAATGCTCTTGCAATTAGAGGGCCCCCCCCCTGGACATGTACTGGCTTAAGCGGGGGACACGTCTGGCACTGCAGGATATGAGTCCCTGGCGGCGCAGTGTGTTAATGATGGTAGCCTTTGTTACTTTGGTCACAGCTCTCTGCAGGTCATTCACTAGGTCACCCCGTGTGGTTCTGGGATTTTTGCTTACAGTTCTTTTGATCATTTTGACCCCACGGGGTGAGTTCTTGCGTGGAGCCCCAGATCGAGGGTGATTATCAGTGGTCTTGTATGTCTTCATTTTCTAATAATTGCTCCCACAGTAGATTTCTTCACACCAAGCTGCTTACCTATTGCAGATTCAGTCTTCCCAGCCTGGTGCAGGTTTACAATTTTGTTTCTGGTGTCTTTTGACAGCTCTTTGGTCTTGGCCATGGTTGAGTTTGGAGTGTGACTGTTTGAGGTGTGGACAGGTGTCTTTTATACTGATAAAGAATTCAAACAGATGCCATTAATACATGTAACGAGTGGAGGACAGAGGAGCCTTTAAAGAAGAAGTTACAGGTCTGTGAGAGCCAGAAATCTTGCTTGTTTGTAGGTGACCAAATACTTATTTTACCGAGGAATTTACCAATTAATTCTTTAAAAATCCTACAATAAGATTTTCTGGATTTTTTTCCCTCATTTTGTTTCTCATAGTTGAGGGTTTTTTTTTTTTCCCTTTTTCTATACCTACTGATTGAAAAGTACAGCCATCTCTCATCTTTTTAAGTGGGGAGAACTTGCACAAATTGGTGGCGCACTCTAAATACTTTTTTGCCCACAATGTATAAGTGCATGTGCATGAATACAGCACAAGGCAGCTAAGGGGGATAATACAAATCTCAAAAAGCAAATGCACTCAAAGCTATGATGTGCGTGTATCGTTCCAAAATGTAAACTGTATTAGTAAATGATATAGACCTATTATATTAGAAAATTATGTAAGTTGTATTAGAGCCCAGCTCTAGTCTTCTTAAAGGGGTCATATGAGCTTTTTTTAAAATGATAATTTTATTTGGTGTAACAGAATATTTTGACATGTTTTAATGTTCAAAAAACGCATTATTTTTCAAATACTGTAATTATTGTAGGTCCTCTATGCCCCGCCTCTCTCCAACGCTTAGTTTTTCTACAAAGTCCCTCCTTCGACAAGCACAGTCTGCTCTGATTGGACAGCTGACCCAGTGCATTGTGATTGGCCGAACACCGCAAGCACTCGTCGGAAATGTAAATCCCCTTACCATAATTACCTCCTCTCCTAGGTTCACGAAACGGTCGTCCATAAAATGCATTGCTGTTCTGTTGTAAGTGTGCTTTTGCTTTCGCCTAGATACACACAGCGTCTCCCTGACATGGCTGCTTCAACACTAACTGCGGTACTGAAACCACGCCTTCTTTCTTTGAATGAACATTTGGGCGGCATTATGCAAAAATTTCCACATAGTGAGGTAGATATGTAGCAGCGTGTTAGAACAAGCCGTTTTAGGGGTGTGTGGCAGAGACTTAACTTTGATAAAGAATATCCCTTTGGATTTGAGACTTAAGTCTTTGAAACTTCAGGAGATCCTTATCTATGTACAAACAGCTTGTAACACTCCAAAGAGAAAGGAAAACTTGAAATCGCCATATCTGACCATCTTAAGCAACTGTACGGCATGGACATATTAAGATATTCTAACACTTAACATTATGATTTTTTTGGTGAAAGCTGCTTTGAAAACAATATGCAGGGTTATGATGCAGTTTGCAAAAGGCCTCCCGCCTTCCCCCACCCCTCCTTATGGACATTGATTTTAGTATTTTCTAGGTCTGGAAAAGTATGGAAAATGTTTTGTGTTTCCAGACTATTGCCCCTATTGTGTTTTCTAAAACAGAAAATTGATAATTTCTAAAAAGAAATGTATCATAGAAGCAGAGGGTTTTTCATGACAAAGTGTGAAATAGGGCTGGCTGGGTAAAAAATATCGATATCACTATTAATCGATTCTCATTTTTATGGAACAATATCAATTCTTAAATCCCAAGAATCGATTAGTCTAGCCCAGGGGTAGGCAAGTTCGATCTTAGAGAGGACTCCGCAGTCCTGCTTAAGACTATGATACACGGGGAAAGGTTTGAGCCCATTGGGGCAACCAGGTGAGACACAGGGCCCATGACTGATCTAAAGTATCCAGATAGAAATGTCTCTTCTAATTTCCATTCTCAATGAAAAAGTGCCCAAGCAACATTGCTCAAAAAACATTGCCCCGTTTGTACTTAAAGGTGGGGTAAGCGATTTCTGGTAGCCAATGTTGACATTTGAAATAACCAAAACAAACATGCCCCTACCCAAAAAGGGTCTCGCCCCTGTTTTGATAGCTCCACCCCACACATATGTAAGCAACCCAGGCAACGATTAGTTCTGTAAAAAAGCAAAACCAATGTTACACAGTGTCTACACCGGACGCGAGTGGCACGACAAAATACTATAGAACTCATAATAATCAGTAATGCTGTCTACACCATAGATATACATACATATCTATGGTCTACACTGGATGCAGCGCGGCGCGACACGACAAATCCCCGACAGAAAACTGCTGCTGCGTTCTATTCATGACGTATTGACAAATTTCAAATGATTTTCAATGGTTGCTTTGTCGCGTCCAGTGTACTAGACAGACTTTAGCTGTTCCGGCACAGATACGGTGTTACTCACCTATCGAGAAGAAACAAAGCAACCTCGGCATCCGTTCTCTCCAGCGCTGGAAAGCTGATACTATGTTTACACTGGTCCTACTTCTTGCCTTAAACCTTCTTTTGTTCCATAGACGTTTTCCTCTTTTGTCTTTTATCCGCCATCTCTATCTTTCTGACGCTCGGCTCGGCTAATGTCCATCCTATGCACTGAAAGCTCTCTCCTCCACATCATGAGTAGACACGTAGACAAGTTTATTTTGCTAGTCGGCCCGAATCAGTTTTCTAAAGCGTTTTTTGAAAAATCGCTTACCCCACCTTTAAGGCTAGTAAGGGTACAGTTAGGGGGATCAACAGTTTGTCAGGCAATATGTGGGGCACCATTACCTATTGGTGTGCCAACTCCATAGCCCTTAGAGTCGATCAGGCCTCCAACCTGGGTGAGGTTGCAGTTTCTCTGGGTGATGTACTCTATGCTGGTGGACTCCATGAGGAGGGCATAGTCGGTGGTCAGGACTCTGGTAATCCCTTCCTTGTTGTTCTTCACCAGGGCTGTGCTCTTCCTGCTGCTCATGAATGCCCACATCTTCTCGTACGTTGAGATTTTTGATTTCTAAAAGCAAATAAAGAGTTTCAAAGAGCTGATTCTGTCTTCAAAAAGCACAACATTAAAGACATGAGTCACACCGCCTGGATCGATATTTCTTTTCATTCTTTCAAGTTCTTGTCTTCGGATCTTGTTCTTTCATCAGCTACTGGTATGGGCTTTTCAAGTCTGATAAGTTCTCCCTGATCTCTCATTAGGCTGAGTCAAAAGGGGACAAGTTGTAAAATTTTGTGTCTGAGTATGTCAGCGGACAGCCGGGGGAAATGGGACAGCTGTGCGCTAAATCTCTCACAGCTTATTCGATTTGTCTTGGTCCTCCACAGGCCTGTATTTTTCTAGATATACGCGGATGTAATCATAGCCTATAATCTCGGTGGATAAAGCTCACACCGGCCTCTGTACACACTTCTGTGCTTTATCTGTGTCGCTTGTTTGTCTTTCTCTCTCTCAAAATGATGAATGGTGCATATGTGTGGCTCACGCTCATAAGATAGATCACTGGATTATTGGAATTACTGGAATTTTAGATGGCCGGATTGGTGGAGGTAAATAGAGTTCAGGAGGATTTGTGAACGTGTACGCCTGAGGTATTAGCAAGGACTCTGTGATGGCTTCCTAGAAAATGAAAAGAATCAGACCTTTGTCACGTTTGAATAAATGAATTTCACGTGACTGAAAGATTCATTTATCGGTTATATTGTTGCGCATAATATTTAAGTGCAAAAACCTGCATTCAATATATATCCTGGAGATTATATGATTATATTTAATATATTATATTCAACTGTACAAGATCATTTCCCCTGTTTTTACTTTTAGATTACATCTGCTGTCATCTAAATTATTTGTAAAAACACTAATCATTTAATAACAGTTTATTATGCAACCCTCCAGTCATATTTGCATGTGAGTTTTGTTAACAATCACATTTGGAAAATAATATAAAACAATATATATACTATTTTTATTTCATTTCATTAACAGTATATTTATACTACAAAAAGTTTGCGGTTTGAGGAGCCTTTTTAAATATTTTTTAGTAAAAAATCAATAATACGATTATTACCACGGAAGACTCACCACATTACATTTTAAAAGTGACAGTAAAGACATTTAATGTAACAAAAGATTTATATCTCAAATATTTTTACTTTGTTAATCAAAGAATCCTGAAAAACTGGACAACACAGCTTCCACAAAAAAAATTAAGCACAGTATAACGGTTCCAACATTGCTAATATAATGTTGTGTTGAGCAGCAAAATCAGCATATTTAGCAATGATTTCTGAAGGCATCATGTCGAAATCTGCTTTGATCACAGGATTAAAATACATTTTAAAATGTATTAAAATTGAATAGTTTTCACAGTATTTGTTCAAATAAATGCTGCCTTTTGAATAGTAGTGCTAATACATACACAATATATACACATTTTTGGACAAAATACTATACAATTTTATTATCGGTTATCGTGAGACTGCGAACAATTATCAGCAAATTGTGTTTAGCACAAATTTTGATCTGTGTTTGCATTGCTACCTGATATAATTTCTTTAGTGAGTCTGCCACTAAAACATCACAGACAGCGTGTGCAAAATTACCAGCACAATTATCGATCATAATTTATTCGTAGAATTCCCCTTTCAGTATGAGGGGACATTTATTGGAAGTGATGTTTTTTGGTTAACACAACTCAAAACTCATCTGTGTGTGACTCTGCATCCATTTTATTAGTTTGTATCTTATCATGAGACAGATGCACAAGATTGATCTTCTTATTTTACTTCCTAGCAGAAATTCAATAAACTTACACCTAAAAGCTCCAGCTCCTGTGCAGGCGGCCTCTTGTAAAATTGATAATTTGCTGAGTGTTTGGATTGTGTCTGACAGTTCCTTCTGTATTTCAATAGCTTTCATGTGAACAGTGTGTTGGGGTGCATCGATCCTGCGTGTAAGATGTTACCTTAAAGAAAGTCATTGTGGAGCCATCTCTCACTGCTCCATATTCAATTCTAGTCTGCTTGGCTAAATCGTCAGCTGAATCGATTGGGGAGTCCATTCTCTCCACTGTGAGGAAAGCAGCCAGGTTGGCCGTGTAGGAAGATATGATGATTAAAGTGAAGAACCACCAAATCCCTCCCAGGATTCTGGTGGACAAAGCCTTGGGCATCAGCTCAGATCCTGAAATAACATACAAGCGCTTAGCAAAACACAGACAGTGGCCCCAAATATTTGGACTCTTAAGCCATGCTGAAAAATGTTTGAATGTCATTGCAATAGATAACAAAATACAAAACCAAGTGACATTTAACAAAAAACTGCTTTATAAGCAAATTACATTTAACAAAAAAAAAATGTTTGTTAGGTTTTCAATTAAATAACAATAGATTTACTGTTTAAATGGGATGAACACATTTGACATCTGTACTGTAGTTCCTCTGCTAGGAACTGATTCTTACATCCACTTAAACATTTTATTTAAACAAAGTTTTTGAGAGTGTAAAGAGCAAAAAACCTGAAATCCGATTAATCTTACTATGAATAAAATTCTTCTTAACTACTTAACTTCTTATTTTCTTACTTTGAAGGGTTAGTTCACCCAAAAAATGAAAAATCTGTCATTAATTACTTACCTTTAGTCGTTTCAAACCTGTAAGACCTTCATTCATCTTCAGAACACAAACTTAAAGATATTTTTGATGAAATCTGATTCTGAGAGCTTTCTGACCCTGCATAGAAAGCAACATAACTACCACGTTCAAGGCCCAGAAAAGTAGTAAGACATTGTTAAAATAGTCCATGTGACTCAGTGGTTCAACCTTAATTTTATGAAACTACGAGAATACTTTTTGTACACAAAGAAAACAAAAATATAACTTTATTCAACAATAAAGTTTCAACTATTTATTTTTCTCTCTCTTCCGTGTCAGAATATCTTACTATGGGTTCCAAAGATGAACGGTCTTGTGGGTTTGGAACGACATAAGGGTGAGTAAATTATGACCTCTTGACAGAAATATTTTGGGGTGAACTATCCCCTTTAAAAAAATTGCATATCTCATAATCTTTGTTTTCTAATAATGTTAGACAAACCTATACTATCATAACAACATCTTTGCGAAAAGGTCTACTTATCAAGCAAGGTGCATTATACTCTAGAAAGAGTTGCAAATAAATACACAGAATGCCCACATCCTGAGAAAGCATTAAGTAAGATGGTGATATGCCTAACACGATATAATATACTGAAATACTAATTAATACGAGGAACGCAATGCTGAGTGCTAAACTCAGTTTAAAACTTTCTTGTTTTACATTTGATTGTCATGAATTAAGCCCTGCTCCAATCAACTTACATGAAACTTTGAAATTCCATTAAATCAGGCTTGAATGGTCAGATTGGATAGCAGACTTACTTTTTCCATTATCTTTCCAGAAAAAGAAACACGTTGGAATAGGATGCCGTTGCTTCCTCATGAACTTATTGGTCTGATGTTGCTCTTACCTAGAGACAGTTTGATACTTTTCATAATATTTCACAATATTTTTTTATTTTACTTTAGTTTTTTACTGTAGAATAATTTCTCTTCTCATTTTTTAGAAGCACTGCCTCCTCTGAGAAAACAACCCTAATACACAAACTCATACACATACACACATCCCCAAACAATCCCACACAAAAGGCTGAGAGTCGCCCAGGACACCAGCAGCGTTAACCTTCAGCTTAATGATAAATCTAATGTGTGTTATTCTAACTGGGACTTTATACTACGGCTGGATAACTTAAGGCATTGATAGATCGCTAGAAAATGAAACCGACCGTCATGGGAACTGTACTTCATCTTTGCAAAAAGCCAAGAAAAATAAAGAATCCTTATCTGAATGAACGTTTTTGAACCTGTAAGTCACCATTCTGATTAACTAGGTGTGTTATTAAGATACATGGGAGGAGAACATTCTATTAACTGATTAATTTGTGGCAATTCTGTAGTTAGAAAGACAGACCACTGAGTCTTAGTCTGATATATGATACTGAAGCTGCAGTGATTGTCTTTCATGCACAGATTCCCAGGTGAGGTGGTTGGAAGTTGAAACAAATTCACAGTGTGTGTGTGTACTGTATGTGCATTTGTACGCCTTCAGTGTCATGTGGAGCACAATTTTAAAATTCAGTTTGATTGTCAGCTAAATGATTAGCTTTGATCTAAGTGATACATTTAACAGCAGTGATTACCCACCAAACAAGTCAGCAAAAAAACACCTCAACAAAACTGCCATACATGCTGTTTTCCTTTAAAGTAGTCAGTCATGAGAAAAATAATGGTTAATGATTATGTATTGTCACATATTTCTTAAAAGATAAAGAGGAGAAAAAGGCTAATGTAAAAGAGTTTACTATCTTTCAAAGCACTCTGTTAGCATTAGCGCAACTAAAAAGTCAAGACTAAATATGAATCCCACTGAAAAGTAAAAGGAAAACTGTTTAATGTATTTAAGATGGTCAGGATGTCTGTTTTGATAGTTTTGAGAGTTTTAGGTTTTGGGCTAGTTGGCTAGTCTGGTTATCTAAAATAGCTAACAACCAGCTTGACCTGGATGGAAGATTACTTTAAACTAGCTACCCTATGTTTTTTCCATATAGAATAAACTGTCTACATTTCTTTTATATCATTGTCTTTGTCCATTAAACGACATTACGTGTTTTATTTATAATGATATTCTATGGGAGGAAAACGTTTACCGTGCAATTTAACACATTGCGTTCTGGGCCCTTCTGCTTGCCTGTACGGAGTTGATCCTTTTAAAATCACTTAATGCATTTCATAATGCACGTTCATATTTGCTGGTCTGTATATACTTTGAGTCAACAACAAGACATATAGGATACTGAATTGTCTTTACCATCCGTTATTACGCCACATTAAGCGTTTTGCTGTATGGAAGGACAAGTGAAAGTTTGCGCATTGTATTCATGGCCATCTGCTTGCCTTGTAGTACATTAAATAATAACTATATATCAAATTTGATCTTTTAATTGCACTTAATGTATCTTAATACATCAAGCCATATTAAGTGTTTATGTTTTTCTAAAGGAGGAAAACGCTTAACGAGAGACTTCGTTCATTGCGTTCATATTCTGCTGTTCTGCGGCCACGGATTTGCGGGTCTTGTCTTTGTCTTGCAGGACCATGTACGTTATAGTAGACTAAATTAGTTTTAATCGTTTAATCACCACCACACCATCTTGTCTCCATTGGCAACATGCACGATTTGTGTCGATTGCAAGTGACGTCACAGGTAGCAGAGAGTGCAAGTGACATTGTAATTTAGCTTCTTTTTTCTTGTCTTCACCACCTGACTACTGTTGCAAAATGTTGAGACATTCAAACAAAAAGTAATCAATAAATAGAACAAAACAAAAATAAAAAAGACTGCAAGTGTCATGAGAGTGCAAGGATGAGTGCTGCAAGTCATGAGAGGTGAAAGTCTAGAATTAAAGTCTGAGAGTGCATGTGTCTGAGTGTGCAAGTCTGAGAGTGCAAGTCAGAGTATGCTAGTCTGAGAGTGCAAGTCTGCAGCCAGACCCTTCTCAAATAAACAGACATAAAACACATTTTTTTCACGCAAGGCTCAATCCCATGATTTTGACCTTTCAGTGATGCTTATGCTAATAAATCCCTTTGAAAGATATAAACATTTTTACATTAGCCACCTGGGGAGCAAGAGCTCACTGACAAACACCATGAGGTGTGTTTGCTCCTTTGAAAATGCTGTCTGTTTTGCTACTCTCAGATAATTAGCATAGCTAAATGCTAACTACTGACCTATGTCTAACTCTTAAATGGCATGGGGAAAACACAACTGTCAACCATAGTCCTGATTTTATCACAACTTCAATCTATTTATTGAAGCAAAAAACAGAGGAAAATCATCCGGACAGCTGACGAAACCCCAAACAGAACAGCAGAGGCTAAACTTTGAATAATCCTCTTAAATATTGCTCTGTCAGCTTTATGACAAAAACAAACAGCAACTATTTATCATATGTTCTCACTGCTTTTCTGCTGTTGGCTAATAGGTACAACCCTGCATGCTATAATTGATGAGATGTTTCAAAAAGATGTCAACCAGGATTAAGTAACCCTCAATTAGACGGTTCTCGATGCTGGTAGGTTAATAATGCAAATACACACACCACACACACACACACACAACACACAACCACACAACCCACACACACACAACACACACAACACAAACACAAGATGAATACTTAACTAATCAGCTCAATTAACACTATGAATGTGTGTGGGTTTCAAAAAGCTTGTTGATCCTGTTTAAGGGTCCATGTCATAAATATATTTGATCACTTTTTATGATAATGTTAGCCAAGGTTTCTTGCACCAACAAATCTAATCTCGCTTTAACTGACCATTTTCCAGCCTCTCTGACCTTTAGAATTAAACAGGCTGTTTTTGCTACTGTACCTTTAAGATTTTCGATTTTGTAAGTAAACACCCTCTTCTACATCAGTGCTAGTTATTTACATGCTGAAATTTTT